>CM040749.1:540000-637500 GCA_022829145.1 Albula goreensis
ACAGCACTTTACAGAGTGGGAGAACATAAGAGCATCTCTCACCCACAGCACTTTACAGAGTGGGAGAACATAAGAGCATCTCTCACCCACAGCACTTTACAGAGTGGGAGAACATAAGAGCATCTCTCACCCACAGCACTTTACAGAGTGGGAGAACATAAGAGCATCTCTCACCCACAGCACTTTACAGAGTGGGAGAACATAAGAGCATCTCTCACCCACAGCACTTTACAGAGTGGGAGAACATAAGAGCATCTCTCACCCACAGCGCTTTACAGAGTGGGAGAACATAAGAGCATCTCTCACCCACAGCACTTTACAGAGTGGGAGAACATAAGAGCATCTCTCACCCACAGCACTTTACAGAGTGGGAGAACATAAGAGCATCTCTCACCCACAGCGCTTTACAGAGTGGGAGAACATAAGAGCATCTCTCACCCACAGCGCTTTACAGAGTGGGAGAACATAAGAGCATCTCTCACCCACAGCGCTTTACAGAGTGGGAGAACATAAGAGCATCTCTCACCCACAGCACTTTACAGAGTGGGAGAACATAAGTGCCTCCATCTGATTAATACGAGCATTAGACAGACCTGGAGAACAACACTCCCAGACCAGTATATGCATCACTGAACCACTAATTCAGGTTAAATGTGCAGAAATACCCGGAACTAAAATACAAATCAGACAACAAACAGATCCACCTGCAGGCAGCATGTCACAAACACACAAACAGACAGAGTGACCACCCCGCTATGCTAAACTAAGCCATGGCTCTGTCTCACATGTTTAGCTGCTTTTTACACAATGAAGCCCAGGCTGTGTGATGGATCCAGGATTGTTTTATCTTGTAATATAAGGTGTGTCTTTTCTGAAATACAGGACTCAGGTAAATAAACGCTGGGCCTGGGGTTCCTCTGACTCACACCTTGACGCAGGTGAGCAGTGTGATCCGCTGCTGCAGGTTGAGCCGGACGCAGGCATGAGCAGTTAAATATGAAACAATCATCCTCATCATTAGTATCCTCATTATCTCTGAACGACTCAAGCAATAAGCTACTGCTACAGGAGATTTCACAACTGCAACCAGAGATGGAAAACAAATACCAAACACAGAGAAGTGTGTGTGAGTGTGTGTATGTGTGTGTATGTATGTGAATATGTGAGTGTGTATGGGTATATGTGTGTGTGTGTGTGTGTGTGTGTGTGTGTGTGTGTGTGTGTGTGTGTGTGTGTGTGTATGTGTGTGTATGGGTGTATGTGTGTGTGTGTGTGTGTATGTGTGTATGTGTGTATGTGGTGTATGTGTGTGTATGTATGTGAATATGTGTGTGTGTGTGTGTGTGTGTGTGTGTGTGTGTGTGTGTGCATGTGTGCGTGTGTGTATGTGTGTATGTGTGTAAGTGTGTGTGTGTGTAAGTGTGTAAGTGTGTAAGTGTGTATGTGTGTGTGTGTGTAACTGTGTGTAACTGTGTGTGTAGCAGGATGTGCAGTCAGACCTGTGCAGTGTGTAAGCAGATGCTCAGTAGCATGTGGGCTCATACTGAAGTGTGGGAGTCAGAGGCTTATCTGTCCACAGGGCTAATTACTCACAAACGGCAGCTTGGCCATATGGTTCAGCCCTGTCCCTTCATCAGGAGCAGCAATATCAGGGCCAGGTAATGTTCCAGCAACGTTACAGCAACATTGCAGCAACGTTACAGCAACATTGGCTGAAAGACTCTACAGCTTCCTCAGCTGAAAAACAGCCAGGTAAAGAGGGCAGGCTGGCCAGCGCAGGCCGCTGGCCATAGCTGTAATGGCATGGAGCCCGACAGTCACTCAGTAGGAGCCATATTATACATTATATTTCTGTTTATTTTGTAGTGTAAAGATGCTTATGTTTATGATATATTATTTTCTGTTGTTTATCATGCGCCCCTACAGGTGAATAGGGGGTATAAAGGTGTGTGCTGCCCAGACCACAGATGACTTCTGGTTTGAGCGCACAAAAGTTTTGTCTGTGTGTTCGTGTGTTCGTTTGAACGGTGGGAAGTTGTGTGCGTGTGTTTTGTGCGTGCATAACTGCATAAGAGTTTACTGAAAGTACAGGAAAGCCTGTAAATGTGTTTGTTAATGTTTTCAGTTAAGCATTTAGTTAGTTTTATGTTCTCCAATAAATCATTTTTCCCCACGAATGTATTTGGAAATTCCGTTTAGACACACATGTCAGAAACCAGTGTAATCAACCAGTTGCTCCAACACTGGCTAAGGACCATTGGGAAATAGTAAGGAACATTTTAGCCACTACACACTCCTGTCAGTGTGTCATTTTAGCCACTACATACTCCCTTCAGTGTGTCATTTTAACCTCTACACGCTCCCTTCAGTGTGTCATTTTAGCCACTACACACTCCCTTCAGTGAGTCATTTTAACCTCTACACGCTCCCTTCAGTGTGTCATTTTAGCCACTACACACTCCCTTCAGTGTGTCATTTTAGCCACTACACACTCCCTTCAGTGTGTCATTTTAGCCACTACACACTCCCTTCAGTGTGTCATTTTAGCCACTACACACTCCCTTCAGTGTGTCATTTTAACCTCTACACGCTCCCTTCAGTGTGTCATTTTAGCCACTACACACTCCCTTCAGTGTGTCATTTTAACCTCTACACGCTCCCTTCAGTGTGTCATTTTAACCTCTACACGCTCCCTTCAGTGTGTCATTTTCTTTTATTCATGATGATAGCTTTATCTTCATCACAGCTGCCACAGTATTTGAATGAATGTTGTTTGAAAATGTAACTGAGATTCGGTTAAAAGAGGCAGTATGTCACAAATCAGAAAGGCTTGTCTTTTCTTGTTTTTTTTTGTACATTTTGAGTCTGACGCTTCGTATCTCAGGAAGTGCCTGTAAAATCTCTTTTGTTGTGCAAAGCAAGAGGCAGCTTTATCACAACTTAGTTGATCTTTTTTATTGAGGCGTACAGTGTCAACAGCAGTGCCTGTTAGTGACACTTCCATAGTCGTCTTAATAATTCAGTCTCTCTAGAATCATGGGACTTTTATTATGAATCAGAGTCCAGGCATGCACTGTTCCCATGGCGACATTGCCACGCAACGTCACTTGCATGTGGTTTCAGTTCTCACCGACCGGTCCTGCTGTTTCCTGTCACTCTCCTCCCCGGTCACCCGATCCTCTCCATGACACCTTCCAGAGCTCTCTCACTCTCACACACACACACTCATTTCTCTCTCTCTCTCTCTCTCTCTCTCTCTCTCACTCACTCTCTCACACACACACTCATTTCCTCTCTCTCTCTCTCTCTCTCTCTCTCTCTCTCTCTCACTCACTCTCTCACACACACACTCAGTTTCCTCTCTCTCTCTCTCTCTCTCTCTCACTCACTCTCTCTCACACACACACTCTCTCTCTCTCTCTCTCTCTCTCTCTCTCTCTCTCTCTCTCTCTCTCTCTCTCTCTCTCACTCACTCTCTCACACACACACTCATTTCCTCTCTCTCTCTCTCACTCACTCTCTCACACACACACTCATTTCCTCTCTCTCTCTCTCTCTCTCTCTCTCTCTCTCACACACACACACACACACACTCATTTCCTCTCTCTCTCTCTCTCTCTCTCTCTCTCTCACACACACACACAAACACTCATTTCCTCTCTCTCTCACTCACTCTCTCACACACACACTCATTTCCTCTCTCTCTCTCTCACTCACTCTCTCTCACACACACACTCATTTCCTCTCTCTCTCTCTCTCTCTCTCTCTCTCACACACACACTCATTTCATCTCTCTCTCTCTCTCTCTCCCTCCCTCCCTCCCTTTCTCTCTCTCTCTCCCTCCCTCTCTCTCTCTCCCTCCCTCTCTCATTCCCTTCACTCTCTCCTCTGGTGGTGTGCTGCCTGGGTAACTGGTTCCACACAGACACATGTGGGGCATGCACTGGGACGGACCCCCCCTGCTGAGGATGTCACGGGGGGCACAGCTCAAACATGAGCAATGCACATTGATTTGTATTGATTTTGTTCATTATCTAATTATTCATGGCTCCATGACAGGTTGATAAACAGGTTTTGAGCTGAATCCCAGGATTTTCACATCTCAGGTTTCTGGGACTACATTTCCCTCCTTCAGGATGTTTCAGCACTTTAACCCCAACCTACACACTCATCTTTGAGATCGAAGTCATTCGGGGTAAGAGCATATGCTAAATGCCTGAGGTGTGATGCAAAAATATGGAATGATGATTTGAAAATACTGAGTCTGGCCTGAATGCAATCTTTGGAGTGGTGCACTGTGGGATACTGGAGTGAGGGAAAGGGGGAACCTCTGATGGTGACCGTACAGCACTGCATTCGGGGACGGCAGCTGGCCTGAATGTGCATGTTTGCGTATACCAGAGGGAACCCAGGTGAAGCTCAGAGTTTCACCAGGAGTGTGTTCCGCTGGAAACACCAAGGACACACAAATGCTACTCACCCCTGCTCGTTTCCTCTCCTCTTTCTCCTGTCCTCTCTTTTTTCATCCTCAATCTCTTCTTTGCTCACTGCAATCACTCCCCCGTGTTACATGATGGGAAAGATCAATATATAATAATACGATTGATTGGCTAACTGACTGATCGATTGGTTAATTGACTGGTTTGTTGACTGACTGATCAGTTGGGTAATTGATTGATTGATTGATATGTCCCCAGTTATTTGGAACACTGAAACAAGGCCCAGCTGCCAACAGTAAACTGAGATGATGAAGTCGGTAGGCAGAAAACTGTGTGTCTAATTAGGAGCTGAGCATATCCTCCTCAGAATCTAAATACCACATAATTATTTACTTATTCCATCACCGATATATACATTTTAAAATCTGATGTAACTAGGGGTTGTGGTACACAGCCGCCTACTCAGCTGGAGCTGGCAAGTTTACAGATTGTGCGCTACATTATGGGAAGAGTTCACAAAAGATTCTCAGAAGGAGTCTGAGCAGGGTTATACAGGGGTCAAAGGTCAGAGGGCACTGATTCAAGGCAGGGCAGGAGAACAGGAGCAGGGTCAGCACCCTAAGTGAGGGGAGCTGATCTCGGACCATTTTTAGATTGTAGCTTATAATGCAAAGACCAGGATATGGGCACAGGAAAACTGTGAGAGTGAGTGTGTGAGTGTGTGTGAGTGTGTGAGAGTGTGTGTGTGTGTGTGTGTCTGTGAGAGTGAGTGTGTGAGTGTGTGTGAGTGTGTGTGTGTATGTGTGTGTCTGTGAGAGTGAGTATGTGAGTGTGTGTGAGTGTGTGTGTGTGTGTGTGTGTCTGTGAGAGTGAGTGTGTGAGTGTGTGTGAGTGTGTGTGTGTGTATGTGTATGTTTATGCGAGTGTGTGTGTGTGTGTGTGTGTGTGAGTGAGTGTGTGTGTGTGCGCGCGCGAGTGCTGAAGGATGCTGAAAGGCATAAAGAGTCCGAGCGAAAGCTTCCTGTGGACATACCACTCTCAACCTGATTTTATCAGTCAGTCCTGGACCCAGCACCTCCGTCAGATATTCCAGGATCTGCAGAGAAAACACTTCAGCATCAAACCTCCTAATGGGGTGCAGTAAAAATTTAAACATGTTTACTGCACATGTCTGTCATAAATAAGAGAGGAAAGAAAACGAAGTACAGGGAAGAATGGGAATGGAAGACACAAAGAGAGAGACACATTGAGGGAGAGAGAGGGGGAAGAGAGAGGGATAGAGAGAGAGAGAGAGAGAGAGAGAGAGAGAGAGGGACAGGATTATTTCTGTATTTGTCATGCATTTTTTTAAATGTAGTATTTATTTTATTTATATATAACTGTATTATGTATGTTTGTAATGTGTGACATAAATGTTTCATTGTTTTAGCTTTGGCAACATTGCTTGTTTGCAGTCATGCCAATAAAGCATTATTAAATTGAAATTGAATTGAGAGGGACAGGGATAGGGAGAGACAGAGAGGGACTGAGAGAGAGGGATAGAGAGAGAGTGGGGGAGGGAGAGAGAGAGAGGGATAGAGAGAGAGAGAGAGAGAGAGAGAGAGAGGGAGAGGGGGGAGAGAGTGCTGGGCTTTGTGATGACAGCAGATCTAGCTGGTTAACCTACTTCCCCACAGCTCTTTGCAGTGTCACACAACCCTCCACACATTGCTCTCACATTCAGCCACGGACAGTGAGGAAAGCAAAACCCCATCCTCTCTGTCACACTCAGAGAGAGTGAACCCCGTCCTCTCTGTCACACTCAGAGAGAGTGAACCCCGTCCTCTCTGTCACACACACTCAGAGAGAGTGAACCCAGAGAGAGTGTCCTCTCTGTCACACTCAGAGAGAGTGAACCCTGTCCTCTCTGTCACACTCAGAGAGAGTGAACCCCGTCCTCTCTGTCACACTCAGAGAGAGTGAACCCCGTCCTCTCTGTCACACTCAGAGAGAGTGAACCCTGTCCTCTCTGTCACACTCAGAGAGAGTGAACCCTGTCCTCTCTGTCACACTCAGAGAGAGTGACCCTGTCCTCTCTGTCACACTCAGAGAGAGTGAACCCTGTCCTCTCTGTCACACTCAGAGAGAACCCCGTCCTCTCTGTCAGTGAACCCTGTCCTCTCTGTCACCCTCAGAGAGTGAACCCCTCCTCTCTGTCACACTCAGAGAGAGTGAAGTCCTTCTCTGTCACACTCAGAGAGAGTGAACCCTGTCCTCTCTGTCACACTCAGAGAGAGTGAACCACCTCAGAGAGAGTCCTCCTCTGTCACACTCAGAGAGAGTGAACCCCATCCTTTCTGTCACACTCAGAGAGAGTGAACCCCGTCCTCTCTGTCACACTCAGAGAGAGTGAACCCCATCCTTTCTGTCACACTCAGAGAGAGTGAACCCCGTCCTCTCTGTCACACTCAGAGAGAGTGAACCCCATCCTCTCTGTCACACTCAGAGAGAGTGAACCCCATCCTTTCTGTCACACTCAGAAAAAGGAAACCCCATTCTCTCACTCAGAGAGAGTGAACCCCATTCTCTCTGTCACACTCAGAGAGAGTGAACCCCATCCTTTCTGTCACACTCAGAAAAAGTAAACCTCATTCTCTCACTCAGAGAGTGAACCCCATTCTCTCACTCAGAGAGAGTGAATCCCACTCTCTCACTCAGAGGGAGTGAATCCCACTCTCTCACTCAGAGAGAGTGAATCCCACTCTCTCACTCAGAGAGAGTGAACCCCATTCTCTCACTCAGAGAGAGTGAATCCCACTCTCTCACTCAGAGAGAGTGAATCCCACTCTCTCACTCATAGAGAGTGAATCCCACTCTCTCACTCATAGAGAGTGAACCCCATTCTCTCACTCAGAGAGAGTGAACCCCACTCTCTCACTCAGAGGGAATGAATCCCACTCTCTCACTCAGAGAGAGTGAACCCCACTCTCTCCAGCCGCAGGACAGGAGAAGCTGCTCTCAGCTCTCGGTGATGTTAATGCTTCTGTCCCAGGTCAGGGTTTGGGTACCGGGCAGCATGTGCTTGTGCTATCAGCCCTAATGGAAACATTTATTACATCTGATAGCAAAGCACAGAGAAAGAGAGCAGTACGCCAGCAGCCCAGTCGCAGGCTTATTGAACACATGCAGAAGCTGGGACAGGGCTCGGCTGGCTGTTTCTGGGTCACCCCATGGCCAAGGTGGGGGCAGGCTGGGGGCTTAGTGTCCTCTTGCCCCGTGTTGTGGTGATATGAAAAAAAAATATATATTGATTCGCTATGAAACACATGTGAAGCATAGCTAATCCAGGGCACCACTAACATCACACACAAAGTCACCAAAACTCTAAACACTTAAACCTCTAACATTACACAAACACAAAGTGACTGAAACAATTCAAACCTAAAACCTCAGACATCACACACAAAAAATCTCTGAAACATTAGAAGCCCAAACCCAGTGACATCACACAAATTCATGCCTTAACGTTCTGACATCATAAACCAAACACTGACTTCATCTGTTTAAATTATCTGACATCAGTCATACCTTCTGCGTCATAACTCCATTCCCTTTATATCCAAAAAGTCTGACATAACACACCAAACCCCTGAAAACTCTGCACTGAAAGTTATTTTTTTCTTGAAACCTAATACAAACCAGAGGCCACATTTTCAGTTTTAAATAAATACAAAATCTATGTTCCAAAAGCACTGAGTGAAAAACGTCACCATGACATATGAACAGGCTGTGGTTCAAGAATTTTTTTAGCAAACATAATTTCTCATGTAAGCTCCTTAAGTGCCGACGCATCACTGTTATTAGTACTGAATTGTAATTGCATCTATTATGCTCTTATTTTCTGCAGAGAAGCTGATACAGTTTAAGGAGCGCGTGACCATACAACCAGCTCAGAGCACATGGCTTTAGTTTGTAAACTCATCACCCGCGTGCGACCTGCCGCTGATCAGACGCTGAGCGCGCGTTGACTTGGCTCCGTGGAATGAACCGAGCTTACCGATCTAGCTGTGACTTTTATCGAACTGACAGCAGGAGCAGCAGCAGGGTTGTCGCTTCCAGTTGCTTTAAGTTGTAATTACCCCGGTTTACCATTAGCATTGACGAAGGCTACAGTCTCTCTGTACAGCTCCATTCTCCGAGAATTAAAAGGGAGCACGAAGTCGAGAGTTCAGATCATTTCCTCTCCAAACACAAGGAATTACTCCCTGACTTACTGTCCTCAGCATTTCTCTTGCTATGACTTCAGACAGACAAGTTAAATGCGTTATCTGAGCTGCACCATGCAGCGGGCTTACCTCCCCAGTAGAACTCGCAGGTGACAAAGCTGCTCTCCGTAACGGCAGGTACTCCTCTGTGAACACAGCTCTTTCCCTCGAACGAAGAAAGGAGCCCGGTCAGCGCGCGCGACCTGTTCTCGTGACAGACCCGGTTTTCCTTTCCTGCGCTCGCACTTCCCCTGCACAATGTATCGTTCCCCATACACACACTCACACACACACAGACTCCACCTCGGGCGGTGCTCGCGCTCTATTGGTCTGCCAGTATTTGTCGACCTCCCTTTCTGCAAACCACGAAGCCAACGGAGGAGGGGCCAAACCAGCGCACGCTTTCAGAGAACGGTCGATTTATTCGTCTGTATATCTGTGAACTGTTAAAATAGTGCGATGCATTTCATCGAATGCTGTTCACCTGCCTTTTACTCCTGCATATAGGCAAGAGTAATCACGTGACAATGACATCGTATGGCTACAATAATTGCTACAGTGGAGAAGTTATGAGAGGTTAAAACTGTACATAGACCTCAAAACAAACCATTTTCTTAAATCTAGAAAAAGGCAATTAATTTCACACTTCTCTTAAAATTGGGTGAAATGCTAAGGTTTTGAATCATTATTAAAATGCGAGGAAAAGCGTGCATCTCGTGCACGAGCAGTGAACATTACGCCTCAGCGTTCATTCTGAACTGATGAAAATGATGAATACTTAAACACAGTGAACCAACGCGATATAGGTCAGCAGGGAAAGAAAGGAACACAGGCCCGCTCCACTCAGCGTGTAAGAGAGAGAGAGAGAGAGAGAGAGAGAGAGAGAGAGAGAGAGAGAGAGAGAGAGAGAGAAAGAGCATTGAATTTTAATCTGGCCTTTACTGGCACAAGTCAAAACCATAAACATATGCAAACTATCACGCCCCCACAGATTTAAATTCTAAACCATGAGCCTAATTGTGACAATCTTGGGTATTCAGCAACGAAAATAATCTTGGATGACTAGACAATCTGTTGTGTAGGTGAAGGTGATTGAGTGGCAGATGCATCTAGTGTACTTCTCAAATTTAAAATACATCGACATAATGGAGGGTTTCCCCCGAAAGTTTTAAGATCAGATACAATGAAATCATCATCCCTCTCAGAAGAGAGGAGTAAACAGGAAAACGGGCCGCGAGGCGTTTCCCTGCCGTAGCCGATGGGTGGGCTGATTCCAAACGGGGGAAGGGCTGTATTTTTATTTTCTGTTTTTATTCATGTTCTTTTTTCATCATCATCTTTTCCTTGTCATTATTGTTATTGCATCAATACTATTTTGTGTTATTGCTTTGAGTGTTAAACTTCGAGGAACAGTGGACAGATAGTTCAATGATGTACATGGCGGCTTAATTCGATTTTAACGCGCGAGAGGACATTAAGCCTCTGATCCTGTTACTGACGCTCGCGCCTGAGATGTGTCTGTGTGAATGATCCGCGCGGATACATTTGGCTGCTCTCCCTCCTTCACTCTCACTCACATCTCCGCGTGACTGGCCGCAGCGCGGGAGTACTGTACTTCCTTTTCATAGCGAGCAGCACCCCTGCGGCTACGAATTGACAAAATACTCACTCTCCCATCTGAAGTCAGCGGTGGTAACTGTAACATCGGTAACTGACTGCACGCAGCAAGTCAATAGCTGCCCGCCCCCGGATCGATATTGACGTCATTAGGAGAGGGGTCTCCCTCCCTTCCCTTCCCCCACCCACTTCTCGCGCATCCAAAACCAGGCAGCAGAGTCAAATCGCCGTCACGTGGATAAGATTAGGGGGCTGACAATAAGTCATGGTGAGTCCCTGTTTCGGGAAAGGAAAAGGTCAACAGAACAAGCCTATATGACAAAGAGTTTCCTGAAAGTAACCCGGGGACATGACGACCGGGACCCAATGGGCAGTGTGTTTCACCATGTTTAGGGGAGTGACACTTTCAATGTCCATGAAACGCCCAATGGTACCTCTCCTAAAGGCACGCGACAACGTTTGCCTCTCTCTCTCCCTCTTTCGGTTGTATGTTTGAGCACAGGCTCAGTTGCCGGTGAACTCGAATCCTCTGATGCAGCAAAATCAAACCCTTGTGGACCTAAACAGTCACAAAGAAGGGGCGAACCACCAAGCTTCACAGCACCAGCGCTGTGAGGGGATACGGAGCAGCGCCTGTAAGGACCTGCTTTGAAGCAGCAGAGTTCACCTATATTCTCCCCTTTTTGTACACTGCGCATATTTGCTGCTTAAGCTGCTTAGATTTCCCTGTGGAACACCACCATTGTACCCCTGACAGTTTCGACGCGAATAAATGTAGGTTAAAGTATGTACATCTGAAAGCTATCGCTACTTAAGCAAAATAAATAATGTAATGTAGCTGACAAGCTAGGTGTCACTTCCAGGTATTACATAAAACGCCTCCTGTGAAGTTTGGAGATTCAGCGAAAATTAATTCAGTGTAACTTTGACGGGAAAGGCGACGCGATGCTTAAAATCTCGAGCTTTGTGGCGTGCGTATTTAACCATGCAGGGTGTGGAGCATACTTGCTGTGGCTTGCGGCCATTTCTGAAACTCTAATTTCGCAAGAACTTTATTGACCTGTCTGAAGCACGCATTTTAAGTAATCAGTTTTCTGTATTAGCAAGCACCTCACCATACCACAAAACAAAATGTGATATAAACATAAAAAGAGATATTATTCAAATTGGGGTCGAAGATAACAGTAGTATTCAGGCATTCTGTGATGTACGTTTCCGGTTTTATGTTTCTGCTCTTCATCACAACCTAAACCTGCATCCAATGTAGCCAGGATGTGCTGTCTGAATGCGGTAAATTTCTCTAAAGCTTTTGAGCGGGGCGCTCTCATTTCAGGACCATGGCCAGCACCAAAAGACAGAATCAGTCAACATGGGGAAGTGAGCTGCAGGGTCTCATGCAGCCCGAGGACGGGCAAACGACAGACAGTAAAAATAAGGCTGGAAATTAGAGAACTGAGAAATACCAACTAATTTCAGATGAATAATTATGGGTAATTTGTGGTGCTTATTACCAAGCCTGTATATTGATGGAAGAAATTTCAAATATCATAAAAAGATGTCAGAGTTAAGTCAAGTCTGACAGAATACATTTTACTCTTGTAGGGTAGCCTACGTTTCATCAGTATTTAACTAATATGCATTCATGTGGTGTTAAAATAACGCTTTACAAATTTCAATAAACTTGCCATGTAAGCCACGATAAAATTGGACTTATATTCTTTATCCTGGCCGTCACTGGAATACAGTCTAGTGTGAGTCGAGCACAGCTTGTCCGGGTCTGATTTCTTGCGTGATCGAGGAGACCTGTGCTCAGCACCATTATTCAGGTCTCCATCTTTGGAATTGTCACGCGCCTAAAATAGAATTCGCTTCATTCAGATGTCGGCCTTACGAAGTGACACGCGCCTTTAAATAGACTCTCTAACACATAACTGTAACGGCCCAACCGACTATGAAATCGCAGTGTTATAATTAGATCGCGTGAACAATTCAACTCCTGGCCTTCAGTCGTGCTTGACGTTTTCGCGGATCTGACACAATTAACACAACGCTCAGTCAACGTCATTTTCCCGCCTCCTACAGACTTAAAGACAGTTTTTGAACGGGGGAAGAAGAAGAAGAAACGCAGAACTGTAAAAGTTGAATCACAGACAGGACACACACACCAGACAGCGAACGGAAAAGCCCTCTCTAAACAGAAGTTAAACATTACAATTAGACCTACGCCGTGACTGTCTATGTTGTTCACAAGGCTACTCTCTTTCTCTTGTCAAAACAGACAAGAAAAAAAAACACTTTTCAGCTCTCCACACCACAATGAGGAGTCCATGGCTGCCAGTCAGAATATCTGTGGGTTAGACAGCATTAGTCCATTCAAACAGTATTAACTAACTAAGCATCCTGATATAATCCCATGTGACAGTCAAGCACAGCCTGATAGCACGGCTGGCTGTCCCAGCCTTTGGCAGCCGCTGAGATGTCGCTCGCACTCATTCTTTCCCAATTCTTTAACCTACTCATTCCCATTCCCTAACCTACATAGTGAATAATAGTACCGCATTGAGGGATTGAGTGTATGAGGAAACACCCTGGGCCACGCTGCCTTCTGAACATCCATCGCACAAGCTTGTCATAGCTGTGTTATTGATGGAGTGACAAAAAACAACATTCCCTGCACTGAGAGTATTTCATAAAAGAGGTTTTCACTTTTTGCTGTTAAACATTTAAACATTTAAACAACAAAAGAAACATGTTTCTTTTCAGTCATTTGGATGAGTTGAACATGATAAATTAAATTCCACGGTTTCCCCTAGTGAGGTACTATCAGAATCGAATGGATTGAAAGCCAGCACACACACAGCTGTACAGCACCAGCACACACACAGGTGTACTTCAGGACCAGAATGCACCGGGTACTCCAGGACCAGCATGCACTAGGGTACTCCCAGATCAGCATGCACTGGGTACTCCAGGACCAGCATGCACTGGGGGTACTCCAGGACCAGCATGCACTGGGGTACTCCAAGACTGGGCCTAGGAACCACAGCTGTCTCCAGAGCATATAATGTTTAGTAAAACAGTCTGTTGGAAATGTTGCAGAATGACTGACACTGGGATGGTGCTCCAAAGGCAGGATGGGTAACAGCAGCTCCTGCAAGGACACGGAGGCCTCCTTTGTCAAACTCAAGATTACGGAATACACAAGCACCATGTGGCTGGCAGACAGCAGACAGCACAGTGCACTTACTTGTGGTGGTGATTCAGTAAAATGGCAAGCACTGACGCTGTGCCTTTCACACAGACAGCGGCGGCCAGGTCGGTAACCCTGGTAACCCAAATGTCTGGCTGGGATTCCCACTGTCTGGAGAAGTGGGTTTATAATAATAATAATAATAATAATAATAATAATAATAATAATTTATTATTATTAATAATAATAATAATGTTATTATTATATTATACATTTTTCTCATTAAAAATGGAAAGATTCTTAAGCAAATGCTAAAATGTTGTCATGTTATGTTAGCATGTTATGTCATGTTATGTCATGTTACATGTTATGTCATGTTATGTCATGTGTTGTCAGACTTAGTTCAATGGTTTCACATTTCATCACCCCAGAAACTGATGAGATTTTTCTGTAAGGGAATGGAAAAGCCACAGATTGCCTATACTAACCAGATGGTCAGATCTGTGTAATTACAATCAATGACTCTGTTTCTGCTATTGTTGCTCTGCTTTGCCAGCTTATTATGAATATTTATGATGGTACAGTAGAGAGGACCCCCACCGCTGGAACCTCTTTTTATAAACCAAGACCTCAGCAGAACATTAGACAGAAGGTCTGCAGCAAACAACCATCTGGGTTTTATATAGAACATCTGTGATACAACATATGGCAATGATGAATATGAAACACTTTTTAAATATATAAAACAACCTTATTAATGGTGACATTATTCTTTTTTTTCTTGACTGTTTATGCAGAGTTTTACTATCTATTTATTTTAATATATGATGAGGAACATGTGATAAAAGTGGGGTTTATTTCAAAGTTGTAGTGGTTGTATAGTTGATATGTTCAGTGTTGGAGAAACATTATTACATTCTGCAGACACCCTTTCCCAGAGTGGCTTATAAACTTTACATTCCTGCACAAAGTCTACCCATTTACAAAGCTTCACATTTACTCAAGCAAGATCGATTCAGCACTTTGCTTCAGGGTGCAACAGCAGTACCCTGCCCTGGGAATCAAACCCTTAACCCCTGAGCTTCAAAACCAGCTGCTTTACCCATTACATTACACCTCTGGCTAATAAAACAAGTAAGTCTGTGTAGAATTGAGGTGTAGAAAATGCATATTTAATGTCTGCATGAATATAACATGTCTGTGTGAAATACAATGAAACACTTGCAAAAAAAGTTTTTATCAAATTAATAATGGTTGTCCTCCTCTGTATCACTCGTTCTTTCTCACTTGATCTCTTTTTCCCCTTTCCTTTCTTCATATATGTCTTCCCTGTGGCACTGGGCCCTCAGACCTGTGTAGAAAGAGTCCACTATGAGAGGGTTTTACGGTTTTGAGACGGTTTTGAGATGTTGAGACAGAGCTTCCTCCTCTCTCTGTGCCCACAGAGCCATGAAGATGAGCGTAGGTGACCAGGTGATCGATTGTCACTTTACTCTGTTTCATCACCATCATCACCTGCTGTTACCGCGGAGACAGCCTCTCATTCAGTGATCTGCAGATTCACTCTGCCTGAGTCCCACACTGACCGGGGAACAGTGGGAGAAATCAGGATTTTATTTCATTTGGAGAGGACAGTGTGTCCAGACTGTCCCAGTCAGAGGCTGGAGGTGAGCTGGGTGCAGCTGCAGGGTCTGAGGCTGGGTGCAGCTGGAGGGTCTGAGGCTGGGTGCAGCTGCAGGGTCTGAGGCTGGGTGCAGCTGCAGGGTCTGAGGCTGGGTGCAGCTGGAGGGTCTGAGGCTGGGTGCAGCTGGAGGGTCTGAGGCTGGGTGCAGCTGCAGGGTCTGAGGCTGGGTGCAGCTGAGGCTGGGTGCAGCTGCAGGGTCTGAGGCTGGGTGCAGCTGAGGCTGGGTACAGCTGGAGGGTCTGAGGCTGGGTGCAGCTGCAGGGTCTGAGGCTGGGTGCAGCTGCAGGGTCTGAGGCTGGGTGCAGCTGGAGGGTCTGAGGCTGGGTGCAGCTGCAGGGTCTGAGGCTGGGTGCAGCTGCAGGGTCTGAGGCTGGGTGCAGCTGGAGGGTCTGAGGCTGGGTGCAGCTGGAGGGTCTGAGGCTGGGTGCAGCTGAGGCTGGGTGCAGCTGCAGGGTCTGAGGCTGGGTGCAGCTGCAGGGTCTGAGGTCCCACACAGCCTCCCTTGGCCCTGGGAGAGCTTCAGCGTGCCAAGGCTGTCTGGACTGGCCTGGTTATCCTCAGCTCAATACCACACCCTGCAGGTCATAAACAGTATTGCACAATGAAAACTGCTGAATGAAAGGATGAGCATTTAAGTTAAATTGTTCCTCCCAAAATCATACCCCATGTGTTGTGATGTATGTGCTTGTGCAGATATCCTGCTCATTATGTTACTGAGCTAATCAGGGCTTCACCTTTCCATGAGCTCCCGGTCAACACTTTCCACTTTTCTTTGATGAGCAGTTCTTTCAGTAAAATCAGGATGTACATTTAGCTGTTTTTAAAAAAAAGGACTTGTGGGACTGCAGGGTGAATAAAGGACTGGGTTTGGGTCACTCACGAAGTTTCGGGCACAAGTCTAAGAGAACCAGCCTGGCACTGGCTTTTTAACCAGCTTTTAACTTATCGTGGATGGTGTAATTATATAATACCATGGGTGTACAACTTGTATATACACATTATGTATCATATATCCTATATTATACACATTTTTAATGAATGGAATACTGCATGGCATGTTCTTTCTATCAAAACGCCATGCACACCTGCAAGCAGCTTCACTGCTCTTTAATGACACACAGCAGCGATGTGCACTGTGGCGCGATGAGATGCTGGCCACATGATCCCTGGCATCAATGTGTCATTATTCCATCCTACTTCCTGTCTCCATCCCTGCCGTTCATTGCAATGCTATAACTGAAGTTACAGTAGGGGTGAAATAAGAAGCACAAGAACACTATTTGCCTATGAAAAACATCTTGAAGGAAGTTCTTTAGACAGCACGATCAGACGGATGATGTTAGCTCACTGTTGTAAGTATGAAACTATGTGTTGATCCTCAGTATCTCAGTTGTGGAGGTTATTTCCGCATCAGGATAAGACTTGGGACCTGAAGC
Source organism: Albula goreensis (assembly GCA_022829145.1). Lineage (NCBI taxonomy): Eukaryota > Metazoa > Chordata > Actinopteri > Albuliformes > Albulidae > Albula > Albula goreensis. Next base: position 556,611 of record CM040749.1, read on the forward strand.
AAGTACCTGCAGTCTCCAGTGTACCCAGCAGGTGGCACCATCAACCAAAGAAAGCAAGAAAAAAACTAAACATATTTAAATGCCACAAATATTTACCCAAACTGAGTCAGTTCCTTGCTGCATAAGTTTCTACATTCTGCATATAAGAAGGCAGAGGTCAGCTAAGGTCTGCCCACGCCTGGCTCTAAACACTATCCAAAATGCTGCACCTCAAACATTTCCACTCCTGACATGGTTTATAAATGAAAAGCTGGTCAACAATCAGCAATCAGTAAATCCAGCTGATTTTTTAGCTGCATAACATGCGGCCAAGAGAGTTTCTAATTGGTGCAGTTTCCATGGCAACCTCCCAAGAACTAAAGCACACTAACACACCGACATAAGCGCACACACACACCTGCATACCTTCACACACACCTACACACACGTGTGCGCCTGCTTACATGCTCATGAAGGACTCATTATGGTAACACCAGTGGAAATAGAGACTATTTTTAGTGCAGATTTTAGCATTCTTTTATGATTGACCAGAAATAATAATGAACACAAATGTAACATATATATTCAGTGGTGTCTACAGGTAGGTCATTATTGAATCACATTGTCGTGTCAGGAGGGACTTGTTAAAACTTCCATGTGTCCTGAATGCCACGCAGGTGACGGTCAGCTGGTGAGTCAGTGAGCTCAGAATGACGACTTCTCTAAGCAGAAAGTTTGAGTTTGTGGATGTCAGCCTTTTCAATGAGCATATCATAGCATTGTGCTGTTTTCTTTAAAATATCAAATGAATTTGACATCAAATGCATTTTAGTCTTGCAGCTTGCTCAGGGTTTCATGGTAAAACTATTCAGGGAACGCTTATTAAAGTTAATTCCTGGGGTAAAATGGGCCAATTAGAGGTCCAATTAATACAGGATAACCGCAGATGACATGGACGGTAAAGTATCCAAATGTGACCACAGTTATGCGCTTCATTTTCTACAGACAAAATACACAACTGCTTATGTCAAATAAAGTGTATATTTTTATAAATCTGCTTGGTGAGGACTTCCATAAACCCGCCAAATAAAATACTGGTGACCGTTAAAAATATTGACTCCTACTGCAGTCAAGTGAACAAGGGAATGTAAGGAAATGCCCTCCCGCAAAACGGACACGTGATCGTTTTCAGACAATTTATAATTGGTATAAAACGTCTTTTCTTCGTTACAGGCAGCACGGACAGCACAGCAAAGAGACGGGAGAAAGCAACTCCATATTTGGAAATATGTTTTATTCTTTTTCCAAACCAAGTTCTTTTACAAATATGTGTTAACATTTCACAGATAATGTTTTCATTTCCCCTGCGGTTACAGTGCAGCGCTCTCCTATAAGAACGCAGGGAAGACCACCACTGGACAGTCTGCGAGTTTGCAGAGCTGTGCTGGTCGTGGATACAGAGCTTCGGACACCGAAGGTATTGAGATATGATTTTGATTCTTCTTCTTCTTTATTACTCTTAAAATAGTTATTATAAACTTTTCCAACCTCCACAAGTCTCCACAAATCGCGGAGGAAAAACGGACGCACTTGCCAGTTTAACTAAGATCACTGGTCTGATAGCGCACATATGAAATACCGTAGGTTTTACTTCTGTGTAGAAGTTCTGAGCGGTGCACTTTTCATTTGTATCCAGAGGCATATAAAATAGTGGTCGAGCGGATCGAGTAATTCATAACAATCTGCATGTATGACTATTGTGGAATTATTGCACACAAAAAGAATGTGCTGATAAACAGATGAGTAACAATAACAGATGACAGATATGGAACATTTTAGTATGAAATTAATTTAGCATACGCCTAAGCAACTTTCATAGTTGAGATTTTTACTCACTACCCATGTATAGCTCTGGATGTTCACTGAATTAAGTGACATACCTTGCTCAAGAGGACATGTTTTGCCATGAACATTCGCCTACAATTTACCTGTTCAGAAGTGTGTTTGTATAAAAATGTGTTTTTAATGAAAAATAATTAATTGGTCCAGTACATTTGACTAAAGTTATGCCAGATTTGTCTGAGACATGAAAATGTGCTTTTGTGCTTATAACAATATACTATAATAATAATTACACTCAACATTTTCAGAATAAAATCTGACAAATTTCTGTTGTTTAATACATACCCCTTCTTTTTGTCTACTCCCACTGAAAGCAGTCATACAGCAACCTGAGCTCAACTCAGATGAGTTGGGTTTGGGTTGTGGTTAGGGTCAGTTATGGTGAGACTTTTCCCAGGATTCCCAAGGTTATCACGAAACCGTAATTATGAGGAGAAGCCTTCCAAAGCTGGCTGTCAAAAACAGTTTTTGAGAGAATGTTGTAATGTCGGTACAGCAGCAGTGGGTTAGGGTTATGGCTGTGACTGCAGAAGGTACAGTAGCAGTGGGTTAGGGTTATGGCTGTGACTGCAGTAGGTACAGTAGCAGTGGGATACGGTTATGGCTGTGACTGCAGTAGGTACAGTAGCAGTGGGATACGGTTATGGCTGTGACTGCAGTAGGTACAGTAGCAGTGGGTTAGGGTTATGGCTGTGACTGCAGTAGGTACAGTAGCAGTGGGATAGGGTTATTATGGTTGTGACTGCAGTAGGTACAGTAGCAGTGGGATAGGGTTATTATGGTTGTGACTGCAGTAGGTACAGTAGCAGTGGGATAGGGTTATTATGGTTGTGACTGCAGTAGGTACAGTAGCAGTGGGATAGGGTTATTATGGTTGTGACTGCAGTAGGTACAGTAGCAGTGGGATAGGGTTATGGCTGTGACTGCAGTAGGTACAGTAGCAGTGGGATAGGGTTATGGCTGTGACTGCAGTAGGTACAGTAGCAGTGGGATAGGGTTATGGCTGTGACTGCAGTAGGTACAGTAGCAGTGGGATAGGGTTATTATGGTTGTGACTGCAGTAGGTACAGTAGCAGTGGGATAGGGTTATTATGGTTGTGACTGCAGTAGGTACAGTAGCAGTGGGATAGGGTTATGGCTGTGACTGCAGTAGGTACAGTAGCAGTGGGATAGGGTTATGGCTGTGACTGCAGTAGGTACAGTAGCAGTGGGTTAGGGTTATGGTTGTGACTGCAGTAGGTACAGTAGCAGTGGGATAGGGTTATGGTTGTGACTGCAGTAGGTACAGTAGCAGTGGGTTAGGGTTATGGCTGTGACTGCAGTAGGTACAGTAGCAGTGGGTTAGGGTTATGGCTGTGACTGCAGTAGGTACAGTAGCAGTGGGATACGGTTATGGCTGTGACTGCAGTAGGTACAGTATCAGTGGGATAGGGTTATGGCTGTGACTGCAGTAGGTACAGTAGCAGTGGGTTAGGTTTATTATGGTTGTGACTGCAGTAGGTACAGTAGCAGTGGGATAGGGTTATGGCTGTGACTGCAGTAGGTACAGTAGCAGTGGGTTAGGGTTATGGCTGTGACTGCAGTAGGTACAGTATCAGTGGGTTAGGGTTATGGCTGTGACTGCAGTAGGTACAGTAGCAGTGGGATAGGGTTATTATGGCTGTGACTGCAGTAGGTACAGTAGCAGTGGGATAGGGTTATGGCTGTGACTGCAGTAGGTACAGTAGCAGTGGGTTAGGGTTATGGCTGTGACTGCAGTAGGTACAGTAGCAGTGGGATAGGGTTATGGCTGTGACTGCAGTAGGTACAGTAGCAGTGGGATAGGGTTATGGCTGTGACTGCAGTAGGTACAGTAGCAGTGGGATAGGGTTATGACTGTGACTGCAGTAGGTACAGTAGCAGTGGGATAGGGTTATGGCTGTGACTGCAGTAGGTACAGTAGCAGTGGGATAGGGTTATGGCTGTGACTGCAGTAGGTACAGTAGCAGTGGGTTAGGGTTATGGCTGTGACTGCAGTAGGTACAGTAGCAGTGGGTTAGGGTTATGGCTGTGACTGCAGTAGGTACAGTAGCAGTGGGTTAGGGTTATGGCTGTGACTGCAGTAGGTACAGTAGCAGTGGGTTAGGGTTATGGCTGTGACTGCAGTAGGTATAGTAGCAGTGGGATTGGGTTATGGCTGTGACTGCAGTAGGTACAGTAGCAGTGGGATAGGGTTATGGCTGTGACTGCAGTAGGTACAGTAGCAGTGGGATAGGGTTATGGCTTTGACTGCAGTAGGTACAGTAGCAGTGGGATAGGGTTATGGCTGTGACTGCAGTAGGTACAGTAGCAGTGGGTTAGGGTTATTATGGTTGTGACTGCAGTAGGTACAGTAGCAGTGGGATAGGGTTATGGCTGTGACTGCAGTAGGTACAGTAGCAGTGGGTTAGGGTTATTATGGTTGTGACTGCAGTAGGTACAGTAGCAGTGGGATAGGGTTATGGCTGTGACTGCAGTAGGTACAGTAGCAGTGGGTTAGGGTTATGGCTGTGACTGCGGTAGGTACAGTAGCAGTGGGATAGGGTTATGGCTGTGACTGCAGTAGGTACAGTAGCAGTGGGATAGGGTTATGGCTGTGACTGCAGTAGGTACAGTAGCAGTGGGATAGGGTTATGGCTGTGACTGCAGTAGGTACAGTAGCAGTGGGATAGGGTTATTATGGCTGTGACTGCAGTAGGTACAGTAGCAGTGGGATAGGGTTATGGCTGTGACTGCAGTAGGTACAGTAGCAGTGGGTTAGGGTTATGGCTGTGACTGCAGTAGGTACAGTAGCAGTGGGATAGGGTTATGGCTGTGACTGCAGTAGGTACAGTAGCAGTGGGATAGGGTTATGGTTGTGACTGCAGTAGGTACAGTAGCAGTGGGTTAGGGTTATGGCTGTGACTGCAGTAGGTACAGTAGCAGTGGGTTAGGGTTATGGCTGTGACTGCAGTAGGTACAGTAGCAGTGGGTTAGGGTTATGGCTGTGACTGCAGTAGGTACAGTAGCAGTGGGATAGGGTTATGGCTGTGACTGCAGTAGGTACAGTAGCAGTGTCTGCAGGTGTTCATGCAGTAATCGTGCCTCATGCCTGCAGGTGCAGATGATCTCCAAGGCAGACTGGGGCTTCCTGGAGCAGCTTCTACAGCAGGGGCAGGAGTACTCCACAGGCGTGGGCAAACTGTGGCTGACTGTCATGGTGGTGTTCCGCGTGATGGTGCTGGGCACGGCGGCGGAGAGCGCCTGGGAGGACGAGCAGTCCGACTTTGTGTGCAACACGCTGCAGCCGGGCTGCGAGGAGGTGTGCTATGACAAGGCCTTCCCCATCTCCCACTACCGCTTCTTCATCATGCAGATCATCGGAGTCGTTTCCCCCGTCATCCTCTACTACTGCTATGTGGTGCTGCATCTCAGCTGGGAGCTGAAGAGGGAGGCACAGAGGAGGGAGGCTGAGGGGAAGGACACAGAGAAGCATGGGAGGGTGGGACAGGGGGCGGGGCTGGGGCAGCTGGGGGCGGGGCAGCTGGGGGCAGGGCTGGGGCAGCTGGGGGCGGGGCCAGGGCAGCTGGGGGGCCCCAGGCTCCACGGCAGGCTGCTCTGGGCGTACCTGCTGGCCACACTGCTGAAGCTCCTGTTGGAGCTCACCTTCATCCTGGTACTGTGGCACATGTATGGCCTCACCATCCAGGCCAGCTATGTATGCCAGCGCTGGCCCTGCCCCCACACGGTGGACTGCTTCGTGTCACGCCCCATGGAGAAGACGGTGTTCACGCTGTACATGCAGGCCGTGGCCGGGGTGTCGCTGCTGCTCAGTCTGCTGGAGGTCTGTGTCATCCTGAAGCGCCGCAGCACCCAGCACCGCCAGCGGCGCCGACATGGCAACATCCCTATCTCCAGGGAGCTGGAGAGGGTTCCAGAAAGGCTATCCGAGAGAGGGTACCTGCACTTGCCTGCTCCACCCTCCTGGGATGGTCAGGTGGAATGGGGAGCCCAGAATGGGGTGTTTGAGGGGGACCTGTTCCCCACTGCCCCGCCCATCTACACACATGGGCGTCGCCTCCCCACCTTGCTCGAGAGTCAAAGGGGAGACAGGACCAATCAGAGGCAGCAGCCCCTCCGAGGGACCTACCACAAGGCACAGGGCGGAACCTCTCTGTGAGTGACAGCAGAAAGGAAAGGCAGGGCCTCTCTGAGTGACAGCAGAAAGGAAGGGCAGGGCCTCTCTGTGAGTGACAGCAGAAAGGAAGGGCAGGGCCTCTCTGTGAGTGACAGCAGAAAGGAAGGGCAGAACCTCTCCGTGAGTGACAGCAGAAAGGAAGGGCAGGGCTTCTCTGAGTGACAGCAGAAAGGAAGGGCAGGGCCTCTCTGAGTGACAGCAGAAAGGAAGGGCGGAACCTCTCTGTGAGTGACAGCAGAAAGGAAGGGCAGGGCCTCTCTGAGTGACAGCAGAAAGGAAAGGCAGGGCCTCTCTGTGAGTGACAGCAGAAAGGAAGGGCAGGGCCTCTCTGAGTGACAGCAGAAAGGAAGGGCAGGGCCTCTCTGTGAGTGACAGCAGAAAGGAAGGGCAGGGCCTCTCTGAGTGACAGCAGAAAGGAAGGGCGGAACCTCTCTGTGAGTGACAGCAGAAAGGAAGGGCAGGGCCTGTCTGTGAGTGACAGCAGAAAGGAAAGGCAGGGCCTCTCTGAGTGACAGCAGAAAGGAAGGGCGGAACCTCTCTGTGAGTGACAGCAGAAAGGAAGGGCGGAACCTCTCTCTGAGTGACAGCAGAAAGGAAGGGCAGGGCCTCTCTGTGAGTGACAGCAGAAAGGAAAGGCGGAACCTCTCTCTGAGTGACAGCAGAAAGGAAGGGCAGGGCCTCTCTGTGAGTGACAGCAGAAAGGAAGGGCGGAACCTCTCTCTGAGTGACAGCAGAAAGGAAGGGCAGGGCCTCTCTGTGAGTGACAGCAGAAAGGAAAGGCAGGGCCTCTCTGAGTGACAGCAGAAAGGAAGGGCGGAACCTCTCTGTGAGTGACAGCAGAAAGGAAGGGCAGGGCCTCTCTGAGTGACAGCAGAAAGGAAGGGCAGGGCCTCTCTGTGAGTGACAGCAGAAAGGAAGGGCAGGGCCTCTCTGAGTGACAGCAGAAAGGAAGGGCAGGGCCTCTCTGTGAGTGACAGCAGAAAGGAAGGGCAGGGCCTCTCTGAGTGACAGCAGAAAGGAAGGGCGGAACCTCTCTGTGAGTGACAGCAGAAAGGAAGGGCAGGGCCTCTCTGAGTGACAGCAGAAAGGAAGGGCGGAACCTCTCTGTGAGTGACAGCAGAAAGGAAGGGCAGGGCCTCTCTGTGAGTGACAGCAGAAAGGAAGGGCAGGGCCTCTCTGAGTGACAGCAGAAAGGAAGGGCAGGGCCTCTCTGTGAGTGACAGCAGAAAGGAAGGGCAGGGCCTCTCTGTGAGTGTGTGAGCGTGTGTGTGTGTGAGTGTGTGTGTGTGAGTGTGTGAATGTCAGTTGCAGAGTGGCTACTGACAGAGAAGAACAGGAGAAGGAATCAGTGGGGGAGTGTGAGGGGTGGGGGGAGGGGGAGAAAGGAAAATTCAGGAGACTTGGTCCTGCTGTCACCTGCAGAGGAAGGGGTCCCCAACAGAGCCTGGGTTCGCTGGAATGGTTCTGTCAGGCCCTGGGCTGAGAGTCGGTGGCACAGAGGTGAACGTGCTGAACACCCTGCAGCTTTCTGTGCAATTACACAACACCCAAGCAAAAGCTGCTCCAAAACCTCTGACAGCATCATCTTGCCAATTGCACTGTATAGAAGTGAAGTACGGCTGATTCATACACTCAGTCAGAAAGACTGCACTGGATGGGCTCAGCCTGTAACAGAAACTCTACATGAAGAATCCTGTTATATCGCACACAGCTATCAATAACACAATGAAAAACACAATATATTATTAACACAATGTAAGATACCAAGAAAAATGGCACATGCAGTGCAGAATAAGGCTGATTCATACTGGGAATAAGTCTCACACTGACAAAGCCTTAGAATGACATACACTCAGAACTGAACACAGAGAAGACTCAGTATGTACACTCATATGGAGAGAAGAATGAACAACAGCGAAAAAATAATTTTGATGGAAAGAATAAAATGTCATTTTTCACATGAATCGGCATGGTTACTGTGTCCATGGTTACTGCAAAGTAAAGATGTTTGAAAGTAAAGCATGACTTCCAGAGCAATGGGAAACCTGCTAAATTGCAGGCCATTTTCTCACACAGATAGCAGTGCTGTGTTTACACTCTCACAGGGTCCTGCCGTGTCGCCCCCAGGCCGCTCATCCTCAGGGACGGGCGGGGATATTCACAGGGCGGGGCCCAGAGGAACGCTCATCTGTGCGTGCCCCTCCGACCCGCTGCCTGTCCTGAGAGGAGCCCTGGAGGAGAACAGCCTTCTCACAGTCATTAGAGACAGCAGCTGTGATTTCTGCGGCTGATTTGTGATGAAGTTGTTCTGCTGCTGTGGAAATGGCAGCTGGAGCATCTGGACAGCATGTATTTGCTGAGTTATGAACATGACATGCGAGTTCACTGTCATCACCGCCCCTTCCTGCCCCGCCCTGTCTGCATTCTCTGCGGCTCTGAGCGTCTCTCTAACAGTAAGCAAAGCCATCTTATCTGCTGGAGGAAATGGGCTGCATTATCTGATCTCAATGTTAGGATTTCAAACCTGCCTCTCGCAGTGTCAGAAGAGCTTGTGCCCCCAAACATGTTTGGTTTTTCATGCAGAGCTGGCTTCTGGGACATCGGAGAGTTCAATTTAGAATCATTACACAGTACGTGGTGAAAGGCTGTTTTGTGTAAAACTGGTTCATAAAGGTACAGTAAAACTGAGAGCTCCTTTGGCCTCAGCAGTCATCCTCTGAGCACTGTGATAGGAGAGTTAAGCTACAATACTACGGTATTACTATGGGAAAAACCTGTTATTTTACACAATGAATGAAAAAACAAGGCATTTCACTTTTTTGTCAAAAAGGTGTGGACACCTCATAAGGGGCTGATACATGCACCCATCCTGGGAAAAAGGGGCACCTGGTCGCTCTAGCAACACTGTATCTGTCTTCAACACCTCGTGGCCTGACTGTAGGTCCAGCAATTTACCATTAAAACTACATTTCCCAGCAACCATCAGTAAGGGAAGTCTATCAAGAGATGTCCATTCTTAGTCTAAGACAGCCATTTTGGGAAGAGTGTTGATTCTGTCAGCTGCCCCTGTATTTAGGCCTTTCGTCGTTCCAGCTGGAGAAATAAAGTAATAAAAGCAAAGTGAATTCGGAACTGGCAACACCATTTCTAACTCTGTAGTCTGGCTGGGGGGACAGAGAGGGTGATTGTTCTATTTTGGCTTCCTGGTACACAATGCTGCGATCCCTCACAGGTTCTGCTTATCTCTGTGGGATTATCCTCCCTCTCCTCCCCTTCCTGTTTACATCACATCTTCCTCCATGGGTTTTATCGCCTTTTCTCCCATTTTTCTCTAAATGTGAAATTCACTCAGGGGTTAGTATAGTGGATAATCTGTAGACTGTAGGTAAATGGGCTTGATGCGGTGCTGGGTACTCTGTAGACTGTAGGTAAATGGGCTTGATGCAGTGCTGGATACTCTGTAGACTGTAGGTAAATGGGCTTGATGCAGTGCTGGATACTCTGTAGACTGTAGGTAAATGGGCTTGATGCAGTGCTGGATACTCTGTAGATTGTAGGTGAATGGGCTTGATGCAGTGCTGGATACTCTGTAGACTGTAGGTAAATGGGCTTGATGCAGTGCTGGATACTCTGTAGACTGTAGGTAAATGGGCTTGATGCAGTGCTGGATACTCTGTAGACTGTAGGTAAATGGGCTTGATGCAGTGCTGGATACTCTGTAGACTGTAGGTAAATGGGCTTGATGCAGTGCTGGATACTCTGTAAACTGTAGGTAAATGGGCTTGATGCAGTGCTGGGTACTCTGTAGACTGTAGGTAAATGGGCTTGATGCAGTGCTGGATACTCTGTAGACTGTAGGTAAATGGGCTTGATGCAGTGCTGGATACTCTGTAGACTGTAGGTAAATGGGCTTGATGCAGTGCTGGATACTCTGTAGACTGTAGGTAAATGGGCTTGATGCAGTGCTGGATACTCTGTAGACTGTAGGTAAATGGGCTTGATGCAGTGCTGGATACTCTGTAAACTGTAGGTAAATGGGCTTGATGCAGTGCTGGGTACTCTGTAGACTGTAGGTAAATGGGCTTGGTGCAGTGCTGGATACTCTGTAGACTGTAGGATCCCAGTTGGGCTCAAAGCTGTCCTCACATACTCTTCATTCCCCTCAGCAGCGCTGGAGCGGTTTTTGGTTTAGGTTTTGAGGACTCCCCTGGCAGACTCCGGTGCTGTCAGACTTGTCCCTTTAATTGGTCTCACTGTACACACTTCCAGATGCCCGCGAGCGCTCCTGTGGTGGAGTATCAGTACAGGGGCGCCACCCAGTGGAAGAGGAAACATATGACATTTACATGAGCGGACAAGTCGGCCTTGCTCTGTCCACGCAAGCTTTGGGTCTTGAGAAGACCATTTCTGCACATTAAGCTGCCCAAAGTGAAGCACAAAAATGCACAAAATACGAACAATTACTACTCATGAACTTTAGATCCATTACAATCCTAACACGTACAACCACAGGAAAAAAAACACATGACAACCATACAGTTTAAACATCTGTATTTAAAAAAGGAAAAAACAAACATATATACAACACATAGCACTTGGATACATAAATACAAAACAAAATGCTTTGCATTCAGAATGGCATATTTTCAGCACAAAACTCATATTAAAATGCTAATCGAAGGCAGGGCTGGGGACAGAGCCCTCCCATGGTGTTCTGTGGCTGGTTGCCATGGTGAGAGCCCTGAGGGGGGTAGGTGCTGGCTCGGCCGGGATCGGGGTGCTGAACCCCAGCGGGGAGCATTTCTAGTGCCTCTGAGAGGCTCTGACTGCAGCTCCATCACCAGTAAACGCCCACTGAAAGCAGGGGATGAGGCTTACTGAATGATTCAACACAAATCACTTCCCAACCTGCTCTCTACTATCAGATAAAGCTATAGCTGAGATATGGCACGTCTGGGCCTGCTGCTGTCAGGCTGTGGGACTGTGGAGACAATCAGCCCTTTCCGGATCTTTCTGTGAGTTACCAGCACATTAAAGGCTGTTCTACAGTGCTATGCCAGTCTGCAACAGGACAGGAGTGGACCGGGTAAGCAGTGTGTGTGTGTGAGTGTGTGTGTGAGTGTGCGTGTGTGTGTGTGTGTGTGAGAGAGTGTGTGTCTCAGACGAGCCTCATGACGGCGGAGGACAGGAAGTCCTCGTAGCTCATGCGCACATTGCCGGTCATGGCGGAGTCGCGCTGGCGGAAGGCCTCGGTCATGCTCTGCAGCTGAGTGCACACCTGCAGGAAGCGGTCCAGCTGCAGGGTCCCCTGTACCCCGCGCCCCGAAAACCGCCCTACCAGCCCAGCCGCAAACTGGGGGCTCAGATTGAATCCCATCTGTGCCAGAGCTGCAGGGAAACAACACCACTGTCATAAAGAGATAGAGCACCCCACTACAGAGATACTGCACCCCACTACAGAGATAGAGCACCCCACTACAGAGATAGAGCACCCCACTACAGAGATAGAGCACCCCACTACAGAGATAGAGCACCCCACTACAGAGATAGAGCACCCCACTACAGAGATAGAGCACTCCCATACAGAGATAGAGCACCCCACTACAGAGATAGAGCACCCCACTACAGAGATAGAGCACCCCACTACAGAGATAGAGCACCCCACTACAGAGATAGAGCACCCCACTACAGAGATAGAGCACCCCACTACAGAGATACTGCACCCCACTACAGAGATAGAGCACCCCACTACAGAGATAGAGCACCCCACTACAGAGATAGAGCACCCCACTACAGAGATAGAGCACCCCACTACAGAGATACTGCACCCCACTACAGAGATAGAGCACCCCACTACAGAGATAGAGCACCCCACTACAGAGATACTGCACCCCACTACAGAGATAGAGCACCCCACTACAGAGATAGAGCACCCCACTACAGAGATAGAGCACCCCACTACAGAGATAGAGCACCCCACTACAGAGATAGAGCACCCCACTACAGAGATAGAGCACCCCACTACAGAGATAGAGCACCACTACAGAGATACTGCACCCCACTACAGAGATAGAGCACCCCACTACAGAGATAGAGCACCCCACTACAGAGATAGAGCACCCCACTACAGAGATAGAGCACCCCACTACAGAGATACTGCACCCCACTACAGAGATAGAGCACCCCACTACAGAGATAGAGCACCCCACTATACTCAGTGTAAGCAATTATTTCTTCCAGATTTTGCCTTATTGTTTTTCTATTTTCATCAGGATGCAATATAAACTGTATTACTAGATAAAAGCTGGTGGTCAGCTGTAATTACAGAAATGAGTATGTGAGAGGGTACAGCAGAACCTGAGCAATTACACTGAGTTACAGGCTTTAACAGCTAACTCTGAATCATCAGACTCACTGCCTGGACTCACACAATATAACTCTGAATCATCAGACTCCCTGCCTGGACTCACACAATATAACTCTGAATCATCAGACTCACTGCCTGGACTCACACAATATAACTCTGAATCATCAGACTCACTGCCTGGACTCACACAATATAACTCTGAATCATCAGACTCCCTGCCTGGACTCACACAATATAACTCTGAATCATCAGACTCACTGCCTGGACTCACACAATATAACTCTGAATCATCAGACTCACTGCCTGGACTCACACAATATAACTCTGAATCATCAGACTCACTGCCTGGACTCACACAATATAACTCTGAATCATCAGACTCACTGCCTGGACTCACACAATATAACTCTGAATCATCAGACTCACTGCCTGGACTCACACAATATAACTCTGAATCATCAGACTCCCTGCCTGGACTCACACAATATAACTCTGAATCATCAGACTCACTGCCTGGACTCACACAATCATAACTCACTGCCTGAATCATCAGACTCACTCTGCCTGGACTCACACAATATAACTCTGAATCATCAGACTCACTGCCTGGACTCACACAATATAACTCTGAATCATCAGACTCACTGCCTGGACTCACACAATATAACTCTGAATCATCAGACTCACTGCCTGGACTCACACAATATAACTCTGAATCATCAGACTCACTGCCTGGACTCACACAATATAACCTCTGAATCATCAGACTCACTGCCTGGACTCACACAATATAACTCTGAATCATCAGACTCACTGCCTGGACTCACACAATATAACTCTGAATCCTAAGTCAGTCAGTCAAGCACACATGCAGTGATTCACTCACTCACACACGCACATGCACACTCTCTCTTTCTCTCTCTCTCTCTCCCCCAGACACACACAGACACACACACTCACACTTACTCACCCTGGTGCAGCTCGTTGCTGCTGATGGACCCAGAACGGTCGCGGTCGAACTGCTGGAAGATGGATCTCCACTGCTGGAGGAATGTCCACAGGGCCGAGAATCCAAACACATCCATGCGACCGGACTTGGTTTTATCAAACATGTCTGGAGAGGACACGCAAGTACACATGCTGTTAGCAGCTTACAGACAAAGCACACTACCTTCACTCTCCCAATCAGTACTTTACATAGGGCTGTGCACCCTAATAATACAAAACAGCTTAATGAAGACTTATGGAGGCACCCCATTAAAACAGGAAGCTTTATAGAGGCACCCCATTTTTTAGGCCACTAAAACACCAACCACAAGAGGTCAGTAAATCACTGATCAGAGAGGGTCAGTAGTGCACTGATCAGTGAGGGTCAGTAGTGCACTGATCAGTGAGGGTCAGTAGAGCGCTGATCAGTGAGGGTCAGTAGCACACTGATCAGTGAGGGTCAGTAGTGCACTGATCAGTGAGGGTCAGTAGTGCGCTGATCAGTGAGGGTCAGTAGCACACTGATCAGTGAGGGTCAGTAGTGCACTGATCAGTGAGGGTCAGTAGAGCGCTGATCAGTGAGGGTCAGTAGCACACTGATCAGTGAGGGTCAATAGTACTCACTGATCATCATGAGGCAGGTCTCATCGTTGAAGGCGGAGTTGTTGGAGTTGACGAGGGCCTGCTTGAGCTCCTTCAGGTTTATGTAGCCACTGTGATCTGTGTCCACAGTCTGGAACCACTGGTACGCCTCCGGGCTCACACCTGGTGGGACGTTACCTGAGAAGGACGGGACCAATGAAATAAGCATGAAACAGTTCCCTAATCTAACTCACCATCACTTACTGGTGGCCTTAGTTTACACCCGCACAGTAATCAACACACTTACTACTCCTGCCACATGCCAACACACCATCACCCAACAACACACAGCAGAGACCCAAAGAGGGACAGTAAAATCCTTACCAGGGACACACAGGGAACACACACACTCTCGAGACTGACCTGTGGGAGCTGGCTGGCCGTAGGGTCCTGTCTGTGGATGCCCATATCCTCCATAGGGGGCACCAGGAGCCTGGCCCCCAAAATGACCCCCCCCTCCATAGGGGGCCCCAGGCGCACCCCTGCCTCCCCCAAACTGGCCCCCACCTCCCGGGTACGACCCGGGCGGGGCACCGGGAGCTTGCCCTGGCGGGTAATGACCCCCATGTGGGGATGCTGCTCCCCTATATGGCGCATAGCCTCCATATTGCCCCTGAGGGGCACCTCCATACTGCCCTCCAGGGGCTCCAGGGGGCATCCCACCCCCATATGGGGCCCCTGGGGGTGCCTGGCCCCCAGCAGCAGGGTGCTGGCCTGGGAAGTGGTTCCCTTGTGAGGGGTAACCCTGCAGAGGGAGCAGAAGAGGCTCATTATGACTGTCCCCCCCATACCCAACGGAGTCACAAACACCCTCCTGACCTCATATGACTGTCCCCCCATACCCAACGGAGTCACAAACACCCTCCTGATCTCATATGACTGTCCCCCCATACCCAACGGAGTCACAAACACCCTCCTGACCTCATATGACTGTCCCCCCATACCCAACGGAGTCACAAACACCCTCCTGATCTCATATGACTGTCCCCCCATACCCAACGGAGTCACAAAGACCCTCCTGACCTCATATGACTGTCCCCCCATACCCAACGGAGTCACAAACACCCTCCTGACCTCATATGACTGTCCCCCATACCCAACGGAGTCACAAAGACCCTCCTGATCTCATATGACTGTCCCCCCATACCCAACGGAGTCACAAAGACCCTCCTGACCTCATATGACTGGCCCCCCCATACCCAAAACTATACACAAAAACTTTTCTAATTAGTGTCTTTTCATTTCTTGAAGTGTAATTTTGGAGATGCGAGGTTTTCAAAGGTAAGGTGACTATAATCACCGTCGTCATTCTGCTACATCAAGCACAAATCCACCCTCAATACCCAGCGATGCAGCTCTGCTGCGGATTTTTTTTCTTTAATTACTACTTCATAAATCTTAGTTTAAGAGTAGACAAACATTTAGCCATGTTTTCAAATAACGTAGGGCAACGTAAGCAACGTCACGTGAATAAGGGCTAACTCGAAAGCTAATTAGACACAGTAAGCAAGAAATAATTTGGAAAAAAGTACGCTAGTCTTTGCCAGAACAGAACGTCAGCAAGCAAGCGAACTGCTACGCTAATGTAGCTAACGAAACCTACCCACTACCATGTAACTTTGGAGGCAACTTATACGAAGAGAAGATAATGCCCGGCGATATTGGAATGATATCTATCTGCCAAGCTATGAGAAATGACATTTCTCCAGGGAAAAAAACTACAAAGTTTGGTACAAAGCTACTTTATTTTCTAGCAATTAACTTTTGCAGCTCTCAGAGGAACATCACAAAGACAAGATTCGGACGATGAACAATTAAACTTCAACAACATATGCAAAGTTAGTTAACGTGGGTCGCTATGGAACAAAAGACAGGCGAATATGGTGTTACTTTATTGGAAATAACTTTCCTTAAATATTTTATCTACCCGGAAGAGTTTCTTACCTGTCCGTAGTGAAAACTCATTTCAGTACTAATGTATTGTGACGTAGTTTTTGGTGTATAACAACTCCAGAGTTTTCGAAGCGGATTGGAAGAATTTATTGTCTGTCAAAAACTCATACATTAAAAGCAGTTTTATGATTGGTTAGATAACTGGAGGCGTGTAGTTTTACTTCTTCAGGGCGTTGGCGACACTATCACGAAACTTCAGCCGACTCTCCAATGGGGGAAACGAGGAGTGTGCTTTCTCATGACTCAGTTTGTGAAACTTGCTCTGTTTAAACTGAGCGGAAGAATTTCGCTGTTGGAAAATATGACGCAGGACAGACGTACAGAGTCCGTCTTTTTACACTTGAACAAAGGTTAATTGTTTGCTAGCTAGCTGATCGGGCTTGACCAAAATAAACATAATATTGTTCGGTATTTGTGTTTGTAAACACAGTGTTGCTATCTATTCCTTATATTGAAGAGCCATAACCAAGCACCGTATATTTCATGCATATTGAAGACAGAACGCGAGAATGAGCAGAGCATGGAGTACACAAGCAGGCTACAGCGTGTAAAGTAAAAGCAGTCTGTTTGAATGCATGGCCAGTATTTGTCTAGTTTGTCTCACGTGTGACTACGTTGATATTGAGGTTAACTAGCACGATGGATTCATATTACTTCATACCAATCCTTTGTGTGCAAATAACAATTACCCTTGCGCTGCCCCCGAGCAAATAAATCCGCGCGATATTTTGCAACACAGTTATCTCGTTGCAGTCCTCACAGTGTGTTTGGGATCTTGCTTTTGGAAGGATTAGTGTTTGTGGGTTTGGATGACCGGTGAATCAGCAGCGCGAGATGAGGGGGTAAATTGGGTAATGGGTGAGCTGGGTAATGCGACACGGCAGTAATCTAACAATGACAGGCACACATATTCTGACTGTTCAGTGTCACCACGTAAAAATGAGAGTGGTACTGTCTGCTAAGAACAGTATGAGAGTGTGCTACATTTCTTAAAAACACACAAATACTGATGCATAAGATAGACGAACCATTTAAAATATTATTTTTATACAATACACCATTGCATTGCCACTACAGTTAATTCATTTTCACCTCCTGTTTATGTATGTGTGGTGTGTTACTGTAGTGTTTGTCCAGTTACTGTAGTGTGTGTACAGTGTGAGAATAGAGTTTTCTTTACATTTAATTAATTTTTGTATGAATCTCAGTAACAGACACACTGACAATACTACTCTTACTATGAAAAAACGAAAGGAAATGAAAGCAGTGCTTTCCTGCGAAAGCAGTTAGATTTAGGCACAGATGAATACAGCAGAAATCTAAACAGCTCTTGTGCTGTCACCAGGAAAGCAACAGATATCAATCTGTGTAGTTCAGATAACTTTATTATAAAAATATCATAAATACAGAAGTATAGGGTAGAGCAGCCGTACAAAAATATTATTTTAATATCTGATTCCCTCACATTGCCACTATGTTCCCAGAGACCTTTTTCACCTGTTTATTTTATATGTGCACCCATATAGTGGAAAAAAGCACTGTATTCAACAGAGTATGTACCAAGTGAAAGAGTGTGCACTCAGGGCATGTAGAGTGAGTGTACAGAGTGAAAGAGTGTGCACTCAGGGCATGAAGAGTGAGTGTACAGAGTGAAAGAGTGTGCACTCAGGGCATGTAGAGTGAGTGTACAGAGTGAAAGAGTGTGCACTCAGGGCATGAAGAGTGAGTGTACAGAGTGAAAGAGTGTGCACTCAGGGCATGAAGAGGGCATGCACTCAGGGCAGAGTGAGTGTACAGAGTGAAAGAGTGTGCACTCAGGGCATGTAGAGTGAGTGTACAGAGTGAAAGAGTGTGCACTCAGGGCATGTAGAGTGAGTGTACAGAGTGAAAGAGTGTGCACTCAGGGCATGTATAGTGAGTGTACAGAGTGAAAGAGTGTGCACTCAGGGCATGTAGAGTGAGTGTACAGAGTGAAAGAGTGCACATTGAGTGCAGCCGGTTGAAACATGTATAACCTTCTCATCAGATGCTGTTGTGCAATTTTCCTACATGATACAAGGTTTAGTAATAATATATACAAACACGTCTGAAAATCTTTGTGTGTGTGTGTGTGTGTGTGTGCGTGAGTGTGTGCGTGCGTGCGTGCGTGCGTGCGTGCGTGTGTGTGTGAGTGTGCGTGTGTGTGTGTGAGAGAGTGTAAAATAACCTGATATCTCCTTGTAGCCTTGTATCACTTGCAGTTACTCAGTTTGATACTGTGGAATAAAAATCTTGCATCATCTGTACCGTTTACAGGGCTCTGCCAAAGTCAAAACACCAGGTGATGAAAACCAGTACGATGTAATGTACAGTAATAGTAAAGCAGTTTTCTGGGAGTTTTTTGGGGTATGATGTATCAGTGTATATATTATAAATTGCTGTAAAACACACTGGAGGCAGAAAATCTAAGATAAAAGAAAAAAGCAACCTCCGTTTTTACACCATCAGTATTTTCAACATCTTGCAGGTAAGCTCTTTATGTAAACACGTAATGTGACATTGTGGTCAGACTGCCTTTTCTCTATTGGTAAAGACCATCCCTTCTGCCCACAGCTGGCTTTGACACGATCCAACACCAGACAGTGTACCTGCATGATAAGCTACTCAGCAGTCACACTCATTTTACATAAGCTACTTCAGTACTGCGGAGTGGGTCCTGTTCTGTGGGAATTCCTGTGCCTGAATTTCACCAGATACCTCAAGACTTTGATACTCTGCTGCAGCTTCTGCCCAGAACACCAATGAGAGAAGCAGCGTTAGAGAAAGAGGCTACTTCAAGCCCTCAGACAGTGTATGGTGGGAAAAAACAAAAGAATAAAAAACAAAAAATAAAACACCTTACATAATGACATTTAGCAGAAACTGGATTTCTGGGAAATGCAGTTTTTTATGAGCAGGGTTCCAGCAGTAAGTCCTTGCTGTGGGTCTGCTCATTGAGGTCCCTTTTTTGTTCATCCCACATTTCACCCTCATGGGGTGGTTTCCCCTTAGTCTCTTGATTGGCCAGGTCTGAATCGTGGCTCACCTTGATTGGCCAGCCCTGTGCCCTGGCTCATTGCAGTTGAACATCACTCCGTCATCTTAGGCAGTGGGGTCTTCATGTTTCACACCGTTGCCTGTGGGGACGACACAGGTGGCGGGACTGTGGCAGTGGGGTCCAGTCGAATGTACTCCTGGGTGGTCCTGGGTGGGACCAGAGCAGTGATGTCATGGCGCTCAGCGAATAGCAGCCTCTCGTTCTCATGCCGCACCTTCAGCAGCTTCTGGCAGCGCTTGCCCACCAGGTAGATCATCTCGCAGATGGACATGAAAATGCAGATCGCTGATGACACCACCATGAAGAGGGTGAAGATCTTCTTTTCGGTGGGCCGGGAGATGAAGCAGTCCACCGTGTTGGGGCAGGGGTCCAGCGAGCACTTGGAGAGGCGGGGCATGTCGTAGCCATCGTAGATGTAGTACAGGATGTAGAGGAAGGCGGCATCGAAGGAGGCCTTGAACACCAGGCTGAGCAGGTAGGTCCACCACAGCCCGCCACGCTTCTTACCTGGATTAGCGTACAGATGGGAGCCCTGGTGCAGGGCGGTGTACTTCTTGTCTCTCTCCTCGCGGTACTTGACATGTGCCACCACCATGAGGGACGGGCAAGTGACGAAGATGAGCTGCAGGGCCCACAGGCGGATGTGGGAGATGGGGAAGATGCTGTCGTAGCAGACGTTGGTGCAGCCGGGCTGCCTGGTGTTGCAGACAAAGTCCTTGCTCTCGTCGCCCCACACGCGCTGGGCTGCCACCACAAACACCAGCACACGGAAAATGAACACCATGGACAGCCAGACGCGGCCGAACACCGTGGAGTACTTGTTGACCCCGCTGAGCAGGCCCTCTAGCGCCGACCAGTTCATCGCTGCAACAAAATGGCTGCCTGACCCAAACCTGGAACAGGAACAGAGAGAGAGTTGTTCTCCACTGAGATCAACACATTTACTGCTCAGCTTTTACACATTTACCGCTCGGCTTTTACACACTCACCGCTCGGCTTTTACACACTCACTGCTCAGCTTTTACACACACCGCTCAGCTTTTACACACTCACCGCTCGGCTTTTACACATTTACTTTTACACATTTACCGCTCAGCTTTACACACACCGCTCAGCTTTTACACACTCACCGCTCGGCTTTTACACATTTACCGCTCGGCTTTTACACACTCACCGCTCGGCTTTTACACACTCACCGCTCAGCTTTTACTCACTCACCACTCGGCTTTTACACACACACCGCTCAGCTTTTACACACTCACCGCTAGGCTTTTACACACTCACCACTCGGCTTTTACTCACTCACCACTCGGCTTTTACACACTCACCGCTTTTTACACACTCAGCTTTTACACACTCACCGCTCGGCTTTTACACATATACCGCTCGGCTTTTACACACTCACCACTCGGCTTTTACACACTCACCGCTCAGCTTTTTTACTCACCACTTTTACACACTCACCACTCAGCTTTTACTCACTCACCGCTCAGCTTTTCACCACCAGCTTTTACTCAAAATTGCCAAAAAACGAAAAAAGTAAAAATGAAAACAGAGCTGAAAACTGATGCTGTAATGTTTGAAGGTACATCTGATACAGCTCTCCATGTTGATGTGATCCAGAAACATTTTGCAGCGGGGTCTTTTTTACAGAAGTGACAGGAATAATTTAGCTTCAAAAATACAGAACATTCATTTATGATGTAGTTATTTTTATATGTTTTCCTAGACCTACCCTCACTCCCTCTCCTTTACTGTTAGTTGTAGGTTTTGTATTGTTAAAGCCAAAATTATTATTGGTTAGTACACCATGAAAACATGGGTCCATGGTCCATAACCACTTGTAGTGTAGGGCAGGGTAATTTGGGCAATTCTGAGCAGACAAAATAACTGCCCCCCCACCCCATGTCCTGTTCTTTAGAGAGAATGATAAGGTCTTATAACACAGAGCTGAGCAGACTGGGGGAGAGACCTTTCAGGCCTTATTGAAATGCTAAAGAGACAAAAACTTCCATTACCTAAAACACCTTATAATTCACATAAATACACTGAGAAGAACACAAAGAAAACAAAGGAAAGGGAAAAATGAGAGAGGGTGAGGGATAATGTGTGTGTTTAAGAGGGGTAAACAGTGACACAAAGGGTGCATGATGAAGGTGTGTCTGAACTGCAGTTTCAGAGCTGATCTCAGAGCCGAGTCCTTCACTCTGAGTCTTCCACCATCTGACTCTAGTCTTCCACCATCTGACCCAAACTCCACCAGAACTCTATAACTCCTCTATTCAGTTCCACCGTCGAATCTGACCCAAACTCCACCATCTGACTCTGCTAACTGCTCTGTTCTGTGTTTTTCTCTCTCCTCATCTCTATAAATAAAATTTATTAAAATCTCCCTTTTTGTACCTGGCTTGACATGACTTATTTCAGAGCTTCCTGGGGAAGTTTTTGTGAGGTTCTTCTCTTTTGTTTGGACTCATTGTTTCCAGTTGGGTGAGCCATATAATTACAGAGAATGTGCCAGTTTAGTTTGAAATATTTTTATTTTAAGGGCATTGAAATATAATAAATCCTGTTCTCATTTTTGCTGTTGAATTTACATATTAATCATTTGGATATTTTTTTTGCTTTCCAGTTGACTAATTTCCTGTAGTATATAATTAATGAGCGCAGAATTTAAACAAATGGGAAAATTTTGATGACATACATTTCAAGAAAAAGCCCTCTGAATATGTGGCTATGTTTGTTACATTTTGTGAGGCTCTAGCTGTGAGTTCCTGTCTCTCTCCACTGGGGAGACGATCCTCCATAATGTCCTTTAGCGTTTCGACACTGCCAACACCTCCACCCACATCCTGCCTCATCTGAGAGAACAAACACATCCACAGAGCCCCTGTACTCCTGCGGCTTTCAGACACAGAATGCAGTACGACTGTATGAAATATCAGATGACTGGTCTTACCTGGGAGGAGGGTTACAGCAGGAGAAACGTGGGAAAGCAGGAGACAAGAGCAGGACGGAGAGAGAAAATGGCAGCGCGTCCTCGTCGAGACGTTCCAGGAAGATGATAACAGCGATGAGGAGAGAGAGGAGGAATCCTGTCTGACCTGCTCCACCTGCAGAGATGCAGGGCACATGGGGGAGTGGTTACCTGCAGCGCTCACCTGGACACGCCTACATTGGGTAAGGTTTGGGTGATCACCTGGCCTTTCGCTCAGAGCCCTTTAGTGGAGTGGGCGGGGTTTGGTGTTTGTGACGGCACAGTCAAAACTGGAATGCACCTCTCCCTGGGTGAGCCCGACAGGCTGCAACTTGCCCCAATCTGCGTCCACGCAAAACAGCACACTCCTTCCGCTCCTCTTCTCTCCCTCTCTCCTCTCCTCCTCTGCCCCTCCTGAACACTCATCTTATAGCTACTCTTGTTCTGTGTGACTGAGTCTTTGTTTATATACAGTAATTGTGTTTGTTTTTGCCTGTCTCTGAACTGTGATTTTCTTTTACGACTACACTGTGCATATTGATTTTGTTAGATTTGTTTGTTACTAAATCTTTAAGTTTCCTGTACAGATGAGTAATCAGGTTCGCAGGTGAAACCTGTGTTTCTGTGTTCTCCTCATTTCTGTGCTGCAGTTCAATACATTCAGATTTCTGCCCTTTAAATATTCACTCAGGAGCATGTGACTGTCCACCAATTAAACACAAGCAAGCCACTCTCTTTGTTTTTCATACAGAGGTAATTCACAGTGCCCTAAATGGAGAATCGTAATTGGTGGAGCATCACATGTTCCTGAGTAAGGTTTGCTTGTGAAGTGTTGAAGGGCAGAAGATTTATCAAATTGGACTGCAGCATTTGTGTTGCTGATCTGTGCTCTTGTCTTGGTGTTGCTTGTCACTGGGTATGTGACCTCTGACCTCTTGTTACGCTGGATAACCAGGGAATTGTGAAACGAGGAAGAGATCAAGGGGAACATTCCAGAAAAATGCTTGGTGGATCAGATCAGGATGTCGGGTATTTTTATAGGATTCGTGAAAAAAAACTTAACTAAGCACAGGGGTTCAACCGAACTCAGGAGCTCAACCCCTGTGCTTAAATAAGTCTGGATATCCACCTGAAAGGGGTCATGTGACAGGAAATGCGGTTAGGAGTGAAACTGGGGGTGGGATTGCTCTGAATCACGGCTGCAGCTCTGTCAGCACAGATGGGGGCAGAGTTTGTTTGGCTGGAAAAGCTTGAACAGTTCTGGAGGGTTACATGACCAATGGCGTGGAAGGAGGAGGAGGGGCAGAGAGACAAATGACCAATGGCGTGGAAGGAGGAGGAGGGGCAGAGAGACAAATGACCAATGGCGTGGAAGGAGGAGGAGGGGCAGAGAGACAAATGACCAATAGCGTGGAAGGAGGAGGAAGGGCAGAGAGACAAATGACCAATGGTATGGAAGGAGGTGGAGGGGCAGAGAGACAAGGATAGGGGGTGGAGTGGAGCCAGAGTGTTGCCTGAAACCTGTGCACAGAAAACAGCAAGTTTGTCCTGGACCCCTGTGTATGTGGGGGTTTAGTGGGACCCCTGTGTATGTGGGGGTTTGAGTGGGACCCCTCTGTATGTGGGGGTTTGAGTGGGACCCCTCTGTATGTGGGGGTTTGAGTGGGACCCCTCTGTATGTGGGGGTTTGAGTGGGACCCCTCTGTATGTGGGGGTTTGAGTGGGACCCCTCTGTATGATATTTTTTGTTGCAGCCATTTCCTTGATAAATCAAGATTACTTAACTTGTGTGCTTTACGTTTTACAGTAATGAATTTTAACACAATTAAATGTACCTCTTTTGTGCTATATATATTATATATTTGACCAGTCGGCTGTTGAGAGCTAGATTGAACACCATACTGCTATCGTTGAATCATCCCAAAAGTTAGCTGGCTGAAAATATCCCTCCATGTCAGCTGGGAGTGTGCTGACACGAAATGGCTGCCGTGTATGGCCAGGTGGGGCTTCTCAGAGCTGGCGGTTATTATGACTCATCCGCCCTGCCAGGCTTTAATTTACCTGCTTTAGCATCCTTCAATGGGGCATTCAGATAAAGCATGTCGTCCCCTTTATTCAGTTCTTCCTGTTTGTCCACAATGCTATTCTATACAGTCACAGCTGCGTGTGTGTGTGTGTGTGTGTGTATGTTTGTGAGTGTGTGTGTGTGTATGTGTATGTTTGTGAGGGTGTGTGTGCGTGTGTGTGTGTGTGTATGTGTGTGTATGTTTGTGAGGGTGTGCGTGTGTGTGTATGTGTGTGTATGTTTGTGAGAGTGTGTGTGCGTGTGTGTGTATGTTTGTGAGGGTGTGTGTGTGCGTGTGTGTGTGTATGTTTGTGAGGGTGTATGTGCGTGTGTGTGTATGTATGTGAGGGTGTGTGTGCGTGTGTGTATGTGTGTGTATATTTGTAAGGGTGTGTGTGTATGTTTGTGGGGGGTGTGTGTATGTGTGTGTATATTTGTAAGGGTGTGTGTGTATGTTTGTGGGGGTGTGTGTGCGTGTGTGTGTATGTTTGTGAGGGTGTGTTTGCGTGTGTGTGTGTGTCAATGTTTGTGAGGGTGTGTGTGCGTGTGTGTGTGTATGTTTGTGAGGGTGTGTGTGTATGTTTGTGGGGGTGTGTGCGTGTGTGTGTATGTTTGTGAGGTGTGTGTGCGTGTGTGTGTGTATGATTGTGAGGGTGTGTGTGTGCGTGTGTATGTTTGTGAGGGTGGTGTGTGTGTGTGTGTGTATATTTGTGAGGGTGTGTGTGTATGTTTGTGAGGGTGTGTGTATGTTTGTGGGGGTGTGTGTGTATGTTTGTGAGGGTGCGTGTGTATGTGTGTGTATGTTTGTGTGTATGTGTGTGTATGTTTGTGAGGGTGTGTGTGTATGTTTGTGGGGGTGTGTGTATGTTTGTGAGGGTGCGTGTGTATGTGTGTGTATGTTTGTGGGGGTGTGTGTGTATATCTGTGAGGGTGTGAGTGCGTGTGTGTGTGTATATTTGTGAGGGTGTGTGTGTATGTGTGTGTATATTTGTGAGGGTGTGTGTATGTTTGTGGGGGTGTGTATGTGTGTGTATGTTTGTGGGGGTGTGTGTATGTTTGTGGGGGTGTGTGTGTGTATGTTTGTGGGGGTGTGTGTGTATGTTTGTGGGGGGTGTGTGTATGTGTGTGTATATTTGTGAGGGTGTGTGTGTGTGTGTGTGTATATTTGTGAGGGTGTGTGTATGTTTGTGGGGGTGTGTATGTGTGTGTATATTTGTGAGGTGTGTGTGTATGTTTGTGGGGGGGTGTGTGTATGTGTGTGTATATTTGTGAGGGTGTGTGTGTATGTGTGTGTATATTTGTGAGGGTGTGTGTATGTTTGTGGGGGTGTGTATGTGTGTGTATATTTGTGAGGGGTGTGTGTGTATGTTTGTGGGAGGGTGTGTGTATATTTGTGAGGGGGTGTGTGTATTTGTGTGTATATTTGTGAGGGTGTGTGTGCGTGTGTGTGTGTATATTTGTGAGGGTGTGTGTATATTTGTGAGGGGGTGTGTGTATGTTTGTGGGGGGTGTGTGTATGTTTGTGGGTGTGTGTGTATGTGTGTGTATATTTGTGAGGTTGTGTGTGTATGTTTGTGGGGGGGTGTGTGTATATTTGTGAGGGGGTGTGTGTATGTTTGTGGGGGGTGTGTGTATATTTGTGAGGGGTGTGTGTATGTTTGTGGGGGTGTGTGTATGTTTGTGGGTGTGTGTGTATGTGTGTATATTTGTGAGGGTGTGTGTGTATGTTTGTGGGGGGGTGTGTAACTTGCACCCATCTCTGCCTAAAAGAACAGGCTGTTTTATTGGGGTAAGCCTGGGAGCCGCTGCACGCCACTCCCTGCTTAATGCTGACATCAGAGTTCAGAATCTCTGGAGGGACGCTGGGCCGACACTCTGCTCTTCTGTGTTTATGTTCTTCTGTTGTCACAAGCAAGGTTCCCTGCCAGGGAGAGGAGAGTTATTTTAATCTGAGGGGTATGAGCCACACCCCCATACACTCAGAGAAAGTGAGGAATATGAAATGGGGGGGGGTTCAGAGCTGCTATCAATTTATCCTGTTAAAAGTAAAAACACAAGGTCTGCTGTGTTAGGTAGTGTTGGAGGTGATGTACCCTGTGTTAGGTAGTGTTGGAGGTGGTGTACCCTGTGTTAGCTAGTGTTAGAGGTGGTGTACCTTGTGTTAGGTAATGTTAGAGGTGGGGTACCCTGTGTTTGGTAATGTTAGAGGTGGGGTACCCTGTGTTTGGTAATGTTAGAGGTGGAGTACGCTGTGTTAGGTAGTGTTAGAGGTGGAGTACCCTGTGTTTGGTAATGTTAGAGGTGGGGTACCCTGTGTTTGGTAATGTTAGAGGTGGAGTACGCTGTGTTAGGTAGTGTTAGAGGTGGAGTACCCTGTGTTTGGTAATGTTAGAGGTGGGGTACCCTGTGTTTGGTAATGTTAGAGGTGGAGTACCCTGTGTTAGGTAGTGTTAGAGGTGGAGTACCCTGTGTTTGGTAATGTTAGAGGTGGAGTACCCTGTGTTTGGTAATGTTAGAGGTGGGGTACCCTGTGTTTGGTAATGTTAGAGGTGGGGTACCCTGTGTTTGGTAATGTTAGAGGTGGAGTACCCTGTGTTTGGTAATGTTAGAGTGTTAGAGGTGGAGTACCCTGTGTTTGGTAATGTTAGAGGTGGGGTACCCTGTGTTTGGTAATGTTAGAGGTGGGGTACCCTGTGTTAGGTAGTGTTAGAGGTGGGGTACCCTGTGTTAGGTAGTGTTAGAGGTGGGGTACCCTGTGTTTGGTAGTGTTAGAGGTGGGGTACCCTGTGTTAGGTAGTGTTGGAGGTGATGTACCCTGTGTTAGGTAGTGTTGGAGGTGGGGTACCCTGTGTTAGGTAGTGTCAGAGGTGGGGTTCCCTGTGTTTGGTAATGTTAGAGGTGGGGTACCCTGTGTTAGATAGTGTTAGAGGTGGGGTACCCTGTGTTTGGTAATGTTAGAGGTGGGGTACCCTGTGTTAGGTAGTGTTAGAGGTGGGGTACCCTGTGTTTGGTAGTGTTAGAGGAGGGGTACCCTGTGTTAGGTAGTGTTAGAGGTGGTGCACCCTGTGTTAGGTAGTGTTAGAGCTGGAGTACGCTGTGTTAGGTAGTGTTGGGGCCACCTATGCAGCACTAATACACCTGATTCGAGCAGCCTTTTGTGCAGTGTGAGTCTGCCCCTCCTGAGGTTTCTGCAGTCAGGCCAGTTCAGCAGGTTTTGGGAAAGCAGGGAAACAGTGATGGGGATAACATCATAAAAAGGGACAGTTTTGTTTTGTTCTGTAGCTACACTTTTTATGAGTATTCCCAAGACCCCCCCCCCCCCCGCCCCCATATAAAAAGATATAAAAGCTGGATGGCTTGCAGAGTAACTCTGTATGGCAGCCAGGGTGGTAATTACGAGCTGAGAGATTTCTGACTTCTGCTCACCCACAGATGACCATTGTTATGTCACCCTGAGGCCACTGGAGGGCGGTAAAGTTCCATGGGCTGCTTAGAGGACAGCAGGAAGCTCAGAGCTGCATGGAGTGAGCTTGTTTGTTTTTTCTCTGGAGATGGGACCTACATGATCTAGGGGTGTTAAGTCTTTAAATTAAATGTTTGCTTGTTTGCTTATGTGTTTGTTGACAGGGGTAGAGTGGCCCACAGTTTTTTCCCTGGATTTTCCCATTGCTTTTACGGACTGTGAGGGGTCCAGAGAGAGGGGCAGACGCTTGCTGCGAAGTGCCTGAAAGAACCAGCTGGTGCAGAAGTGTGTGTGTGTGTGTGTATGTGTGTGTGTGAGTCGGATTTTAATGGCAGTCAGCATGAACGCATTAAAGACAGCCAGTTTGGCCACATAAAGACAAAGAGCACTTCTGTGAGGACACCCTGAGTTAGCTTCATCCACCCTGGGAGTTTGGGATTCGCTTAATGAGACGGTACATTCACAGACTCACCCCTTCTGTATACATTACATAAAACTGTGAAGAGGGTTGTTTTGTCAGTGCAGTTGCTCCATCTTTCTCAATTTGATATCTGTGTATCTGGTGCTCAAGCTTTTTTTATCCTGGCATTGAGTTAAAATTGTCTTTCTGTTACAGTACTGCAATTAAACCTGCAGTCACTGCAGCCCTCCAGGACTGGAGTTAAACCTGCAGACACTCTAGCCCTCCAGGACTGGAGTTAAACATGCAGACACTGTGGCCCTCCAGGACTGGAGTTAAACCTGACAGTCAGGACTGGAGTTAAACCTGCAGTCACTGCAGCCCTCCAGGACTGGAGTTAAACCTGCAGACACTGTGGCCCTCCAGGACTGGAGTTAAACATGCAGACACTGTGGCCCTCCAGGACTGGAGTTAAACATGCAGACACTGTGGCCCTCCAGGACTGGAGTTAAACCTGCAGTCACTGCAGCCCTCCAGGACTGGAGTTAAACCTGCAGGCACTGCGGCCCTCCAGGACTGGAGTTAAACCTGTAGACACTGCAGCCCTCCAGGACTGGAGTTAAACCTGCAGACACTGCAGCCCTCCAGGACTGGAGTTAAACCTGCAGACACTATGGCCCTCCAGGGCTGGAGTTAAACCTGCAGACACTGTGGCCCTCCAGGACTGGAGTTAAACCTGCAGACACTGTGGCCCTACAGGACTGGAGTTAAACTTTGCCCCCATTGCATTTAGAGAGTATATCAGTGCAATCCAGTGTCTGCCTTGGGCTGTCTCAGTGAATGCTGGTGTTTGCTCCTACCATCAATTCTTCAACTATACTGTGCTCTTAATTGTTTTTGATTAGATGGTTTTAATTACTATTGAATGATTTACACCCTTAATTCTACATTGTGTCAGAAACAGATATTAATGTTGCAAGGAATGAATACCCCATACAAATTTAAACATGCTTAATCAGCCAGATCAGTTCTTAGACTAATAATAAATAATAAAGCAGTGCTTTCATTTTCTGTAATCTGCTGTGGCAAATGATTCAAAGAGGGTACATTTTTAATTTATGATTTACTGATAGACCTACAACTGAAATCATTGAAGTACTGAATGCTCAAGTGCAGACAGCTGGTCATTGAGAATAAACAGGGCAAACCATGGAAAATGAATAGTTCAA
Source organism: Albula goreensis (assembly GCA_022829145.1). Lineage (NCBI taxonomy): Eukaryota > Metazoa > Chordata > Actinopteri > Albuliformes > Albulidae > Albula > Albula goreensis. The sequence goes on from CM040749.1 coordinate 585,846, forward strand.
AGTCAAAACAAACCATAATGAGCCAAACCTGCTCTAAGCTCAGATCTGCTTGAGCACAAAATTACACAGCATGGAATCATTCAGTGTTAATTCATCAGGTTTTTTTACAACAAAACTGAACATAGAGCAGGAAGTCCCACCTCACTCTCAGGACAAGCAGCACTGATAACCCACCTTCAGCTGCTGCGCAGTCTTACAGGACATCAGTCTGTGGAACTGAGCTCTGATTGGTGCATTTCAGAGGTCAGCTCTAATAGGTGGAATATACAAGTGATGCATACCAAAATGATTCTGAGATAGTTTTGGAAGAGGGATACCAAGTTTGAGGGAGAGTTTAGGGTGTAAAGGAACAGGTATGTTTACTTACTTGACTTTCTTTTATCAAATGCAAAAATTTCACAAAGATTTTATGAATGGATAATAAGAAACATAAACATCTTTATGGCACTCATAAAAACAGATTCATTAATAAGTCAAGTTTTTCTCTGACACTGTGTCAGACTTGCCCACCTGCAGGCCCCTCAGAATTTACACAGAAACACCCAAAAAAATCCAAAAAGAAAGAAAGGAGAGCAGTGCACAGTGGCGTATGGAATGGTGGGTAAAGCTGAGTGAAGGCCAGCGCCGGAGAGGAGTGTCTGCAGATGCAATTATAAATAGAAACACAGAAAAACAGCAAACAAGAAAACAGCAGACATTCAGACCTAGTTTATGAGGTGAGGTGCGAGCATCCTGCGATGGCGTCTTAAAAAGAACAGATTTACTGAGGTTTAAACGTCTTTCAATTAAGCAGAGAGAGCAACTCTTCAACCCTTCATTCACTCACACACTCATACATACACACTCACACACACACTCACACTCACACACACACACACACTCACACACACACTCTCTCACATACACACACACACTCACTCACACACACACACACACTCATATGTGCACACTCACACACACTCATACATACACAGTCACACTCACATACACACACACACTCACACTCACACACACACTCACACATACTCACACACACTCACACACACACACTCAAACACATACACACACATACACACTCACTCTCACTCACACACACACACTCACACACACATACATACACACTCACACTCTCACTCACACACACACATACACACTCACACTCTCACACACACACACACACACACACACACACACACACACACACACACACACACACATACACACACACACACTCACAGGCACACACATACATATGTAAATTAATTTACACAGAGACACCCAAAAAAATCTAAAAAGAAAAGACACACACACATACACACACACACACACACACACACACACACACACACACACACACACACACACACACATACTCACACACATACACACACACACACACACACACACACACACTCAAACACACACATATATACACAGACACACAGCTCCCTGTTGTCTCCCATAAGATAAAATTCAGGTATACATGTAACCCATGCACCAAATAACCTGTGATACCTCCACCAAACTCACTCTGTGTAACACACTGCACCAGTGATAAATTGTCAGCTTGCATGTTTACAACATTTTGAGAGATCAACACAAACTGCAGTGAGAGAAAATGAAATATTAATTCGATGTAGTTTCCAGGATTTTAAATATTTATTTGTTTAGTAGCGGTCGCTGCAGGCCCACACACAGATATTCTCAATCTGTTCTGTCCAGAAAAGATTTCTGCTGGAGGACCCTCCACCTCACCTGGTCAGAGCTCCCCCTGCAGGTTGGTGGGAGGATAACAGTTTTGTCTAGTAAGCTTGTAAACTTGATTTCTTTGCTATAAGTGTGTAGATAAGATCAAAGTTTTTAAGTATAAATACACTGTCACTGTGCTGTGTGCTCTCTGAGTGTGTATATACGGTCACTGTGCTGTGTGCTCTCTGAGTGTGTATATACGGTCACTGTGCTGTGTGCTCTCTGAGTGTGTATATACGGTCACTGTGCTGTGTGCTCTTTGAGTGTGTATATACTGTCACTGTGCTGTGTGCTCTCTGAGTGTGTATATACGGTCACTGTGCTGTGTGCTCTCTGTGCTCTCTGAGTGTGTGTCACTGTGCTGTGTGCTCTCTGAGTGTGTATATACGGTCACTGTGCTGTGTGCTCTCTGAGAGTGTATATACGATCACTGTGCTGTGTGCTCTCTGAGTGTGTATATACGGTCACTGTGCTGTGTGCTCTCTGAGTGTGTATATACGGTCACTGTGCTGTGTGCTCTGAGTGTGTATATACGGTCACTGTGCTGTGTGCTCTCTGATGTGTGTATATACGGTCACTGTGCTGTGTCTCTGAGTGTGTATATACGGTCACTGTGCTGTGTGCTCTCTGAGTGTGTATATACGGTCACTGTGCTGTGTGCTCTCTGAGTGTGTATATACGGTCACTGTGCTGTGTGCTCTCTGAGTGTGTATATACGGTCACTGTGCTGTGTGCTCTCTGAGTGTGTATATACGGTCACTGTGCTGTGTGCTCTCTGAGTGTGTATATACGGTCACTGTGCTGTGTGCTCTCTGAGTGTGTATATACGGTCACTGTGCTGTGTGCTCTCTGAGTGTGTATATACGGTCACTGTGCTGTGTGCTCTCTGAGAGTGTATATACGGTCACTGTGCTGTGTGCTCTCTGAGAGTGTATATACGGTCACTGTGCTGTGTGCTCTCTGAGTGTGTATATACGGTCACTGTGCTGTGTGCTCTCTGAGTGTGTATATACGGTCACTGTGCTGTGTGCTCTCTGAGTGTGTATATACGGTCACTGTGCTGTGTGCTCTCTGAGTGTGTATATACGGTCACTGTGCTGTGTGCTCTCTGAGAGTGTATATACGGTCACTGTGCTGTGTGCTCTCTGAGTGTGTATATACGGTCACTGTGCTGTGTGCTCTCTGAGTGTGTATATACGGTCACTGTGCTGTGTGCTCTCTGAGAGTGTATATACGGTCACTGTGCTGTGTGCTCTCTGAGTGTGTATATACGGTCACTGTGCTGTGTGCTCTCTGAGTGTGTATATACGGTCACTGTGCTGTGTGCTCTCTGAGTGTGTATATACGGTCACTGTGCTGTGTGCTCTCTGAGTGTGTATATACGGTCACTGTGCTGTGTGCTCTCTGAGTGTGTATATACGGTCACTGTGCTGTGTGCTCTCTGAGTGTGTATATACGGTCACTGTGCTGTGTGCTCTCTGAGTGTGTATATACGGTCACTGTGCTGTGTGCTCTCTGAGTGTGTATATACGGTCACTGTGCTGTGTGCTCTCTGAGTGTGTATATACGGTCACTGTGCTGTCACTGTGCTCTCTGAGAGTGTATATACGGTCACTGTGCTGTGTGCTCTCTGAGTGTGTATATCACTGTGCGGTCACTGTGCTGTGTGCTCTCTGAGTGTGTATATACGGTCACTGTGCTGTGTGCTCTCTGAGAGTGTATATACGGTCACTGTGCTGTGTGCTCTCTGAGAGTGTATATACGGTCACTGTGCTGTGTGCTCTCTGAGTGTGTATATACGGTCACTGTGCTGTGTGCTCTCTGAGTGTGTATATACAGTCACTGCTGTGTGCGAGTGTCATTGTGGAGCTGATAATAAGCATGTGAGTAATGAGGAGGGGGGTGGGGTTTCCAGGCATTTGGATTCATATGCAAATCACCCCATTATTTTGGTCATTCAGGTCATTTAGGTAATTTTCAAAATGAACACAAACTAACAGTGGTGAATACTAATGAGGCGAAAACACCGTCCTTCAGCAGCAGATCATGAAAAATGACATCAATCACCACGAGAGTCAGAGCAGGCCCCGACACCTATTCAATCACCCTGCGCAGATCTGAGATACGTCTGCAGCTTCCAGACAGGTCAAGCATACTTACGGCCATGTTCCTTTGCCTTTTCACCATGCAGCAGTTTACCTCCATATCTCTGCTTTTATGCCCCTTATCAACATGTGTGAGTTTAACTCTGCCTTCCACGGTCCTGTGCTTTTCTGACCCGGATGATGGTGATTCTGTTTTCTTACCTTCTTTACACAGAGAAAATTGTATGCTCAAAGCAAGCAGCAAACCAGCAGACACCAGGAAGCAAACATGTTTTTCTGACAGATTGAACAGATAAAGGTGGTACAGTAATTTCATCTTGGTTCTGTGTAAAAACAGCACTGTTCTTTGGCCTTTTCCCCAGCAAAGTTATGGCTAGTGCAGGAAAACTGGATAGGGGACAGAGAGACAAGTTTCAGTCCAATATTCACACCACATCGGACTCAGATTTTATTCGGAAAATTCTTAGTCAGATGAATATTCAACTATAACATCCCAGAAATATACAGTATGTACATATTTTAAAGGACATTGGACCACATTAAAAATTGTTAGATGAGAATAAAAGAACTCTTTTAGTCTCAAAATAGTGAGTACAGAGCAAGGGAGAAGACGGACATGCTTACGTTTATTTCAGTTAAAATCTGAAATCACAAAAGACAAAGGATTCTGGATACGTGTGCATGGAAGTGATTTCATTGCTGAGATACTCTTCAGCGAGTCAGGCTGACCCAGAGACCCTGCTCGTCTCTCTCCCTCTCTGTTCTCTATAACACCTTAATGATCCTTCACCTTTCAGAGCCTCTAGGCTTCCCTTCTCTTACACCACTCTGTTCTTTCAAAACAGCAACAGGCATGTGCAGGGATGTCAGACAGCTGCTCCTGCAATGAGCACACGCTACGCAGGTTTCTCTCTCCTTTTTACCGTCCCGGGAGACTGTGCAGCAAAGCATTCACTGTGCTTCTGTTACAAAATGTACTGTTTTACTTCTTTTGAAGTACTTTTTTTCTTTGTAAATAAAATAAAATCAACTACATTTAAATGCAAAGGGATGACCTGCACTGGACTCTCTCTCTCTCTCTCTCTCACACGCACACGCACAAGCACACACACACACACACACGCACACACATTGAGACAGAAAGACACACATATATATACACACACACACACATAGAGACAGAAAGACACACACATATACACACACACACACACAAACACACATAGAAACAGAAAGACACAGACATACATATGCACAGACAGACAGACAAACACTCACACACACACACACAGACAAACACACACACATAGCGACAGAAAGACACACACACTCACCCACACTCTCTCTCTCACACACTTACACACACTCTCACACACGCACACACACAGACACACATGATGGTGGTCTGCTAATGTAAGGGGAATGCTAAATCAAATGATTTTGCTAATGCTAATGCCAACGCTAATGCTAACAATAACGGTTCCCTGCTCTTAGCTGATGCACAGTCTTCAAAGAGAGGGGGTCTGCAGGCTCTCCTGAAGCCAGGGGCTAAGAGGTGAGGTGGAAGTGATGTCTTTTTTCCATCGTTCTGAGTGGTCTTTTTAATAGCAGTTATGATTCAGGGCTAATGTGCTGACTCTGTTCTTATATAGAAGGTTGGGGAATATTATTGGGTTGCCACCTCTGTTTGAGTAAACTCTGTGATAGCAGCTACCCTGCTGGGGGAATGATGCAGCTGTGCTGTCGAGGAAGGAGAGTGAAGTAAAAACTAGCGCTGACTAGCTAGCGAACCAGAAAAACCCCGAACATGGCAAATGAGCACACATGTATTTTATTCTGTTACAATACTGTTTTGCTGATTCATGTTTTCTGCTCCTGGATCTCATCAAGGTGACACACCATGTTAGTGTAGGAATGTATGGTTCAGTATGACTGAAAGGTTTTCTGCCGATGATGGAACACTTTGCTATGCCAGGACCACACAGGCACACACACTCTGCTTACTGTGCTCCATACGTGCTGCGGACAGAAGCCCTCACTTCCCTTTTCCTCCTAACAGCTCATCATTCTCAGCCCTCACGAGTGATTGAAATGGTGACAGGTCCTTCATCAGAGCAGGCCCTTGCTGTCCATTGATGTTTCTGAAGGGGCACGGCTGCTGCTGATTGGCCCCTCGCTGATTAAACAGACGCTCCTCTGTGGCTGATCCAGTCTGCATTCTTCACTCTCAGCTTGTGTGCATCCAAAACAATCAAACACGCTGACCAATCATGATGTCAAGCACCAAGGCTCCAATTATTCCACCTGTCACTGGGGCGGCTTTTCCTCCTTCCTCTTCAATGGCCACGCCTCCTATGGCCACGCCCCCTCTCTATCAGGGGAAATAAAGACTTTAAACCTCCCTGAGCTCTGCTCATCAATCACGCATCCAGCATCCAGCACACCTCTCTCACCCTCCAGGGGAGCATCCAGGGGCATCCAGCACGCCTCTCTCACCCTCCAGCATCCAGCATCCAGATCCAAACACTACAGACACTCTACAGAGCTGACACAGTACAGACAGACTCTATGGAGCTGACACAGTACAGACAGACTCTATGGAACTGACGCAGTACAGACAGACTCTATAGAGCTGACACAGTACAGACAGACTCTATAGAGCTAACACAGTACAGACAGACAGACTGTACAGAGCTGACACAGTACATACAGACTCTATGGAGCTAACACAGTACAGACAGACTCTATAGAGCTGACACAGTACAGACAGACTCTATGGAGCTGACACAGTACAGACAGACTCTATAGAGCTGACACAGTACAGACAGACTCTATGGAGCTGACACAGTACAGACAGACTCTATGGAGCTGACGCAGTACATAGAGACTCTATGGAGCTGACACAGTACAGACAGACTCTATAGAGCTGACACAGTACAGACAGACTCTATGGAGCTGACGACAGTACAGACAGACTCTATGGAGCTGACACAGTACAGACAGACTCTATAGAGCTGACGCAGTACAGACAGACTCTATGGAGCTGACACAGTACAGACAGACTCTATAGAGCTGACAGTACAGACAGACTCTATGGAGCTGACACAGTACAGACAGACTCTATGGAGCTGACACAGTACAGACAGACTCTATGGAGCTGACATGGTACAGACAGACTCTATAGAGCTGACACAGTACAGACAGACTCTATGGAGCTGACACAGTACAGACAGACTCTATAGAGCTGACAGAACAGACAGACAGACTCTATGGAGCTGACACTATGGAGCTACAGACAGACTCTATGGAGCTGACGCAGTACATACAGACTCTATGGAGCTAACACAGTACAGACAGACTCTATAGAGCTGACACAGTACAGACAGACTCTATGGAGCTGACACAGTACAGACAGACTCAATGGAGCTGACACAGACAGACAGACTCTATAGAGCTGACACAGACAGACAGACTATGGAGCTACAGACAGCTATGGAGCTGACAGACACAGACAGACTCTATAGAGCTGAGACAGTACAGACAGACTCTATGGAGCAGTACAGACAGACTCTATAGAGCTGACACAGTACAGACAGACTCTATGGAGCTAACACAGTACAGACAGACTCTATAGAGCTGACACAGTACAGACAGACTCTATAGAGCTGACACAGTACAGACAGACTCTATGGAGCTGACGCAGTACAGACAGACTCTATGGAGCTGACACAGTACAGACAGACTCTATGGAGCTGACACAGACAGACAGTAGAGCTGACACAGTACAGAGACTCTATGGAGCTGACACAGTACAGACAGACTGTACAGAGCTGACACAGTACAGACACCCTCCATCATCCAGCATCCGCATCCAGCACTCTCACCCTCCAGCATCCAGCATCCAGCACGCCTCTCTCACCCTCCAGCATCCAGCATCCAGCACGCCTCTCTCACCCTCCAGCATCCAGCACGCCTCTCTCACCCTCCAGCATCCAGCATCCAGCATCCAGCATGCCTCTCTCACCCTCCAGCATCCAGCATCCAGCATGCCTCTCTCACCCTCCAGCATCCAGCATCCAACATGCCTCTCTCACCCTCCAGCATCCAGCACGCCTCTCTCACCCTCCAGCATCCAGCATCCAGCACGCCTCTCTCACCCTCCAGCATCCAGCATCCAACATGCCTCTCTCACCCTCCAGCATCCAGCATCCAACATGCCTCTCTCACCCTCCAGCATCCAGCAACGCCTCTCTCACCCTCCAGCATCCAGCATCCAGCATCCACGCCTCTCTCACCCTCCAGCATCCAGCATCCCAACATGCCTCTCTCACCCATCCAGCATCCAGCATGCCTCTCTCACCCTCCAGCATCCAGCATGCCTCTCTCACCCTCCAGCATCCAGCATGCCTCCCTGACCCCCCTTCCCGCTCAGAGTAGCATCTAGCAGTGAGAGGAGCTCCAGTTGGGGAGATATGTATCAGACATTTTTTAAATCTCTGAAACAGACTCCAACATCATCACACACCGTCTGCAGCAACTGGCCCACCGTGCTTCCATGATGTGACATGTGATGAGTCATGTGACCTACCCCACTGTCCTCCAGCTCCATACCCGCAGGCCTCCAGAGCTGATGGCCCTGTTCTGGCTCCACCCCTGCCCCGTCTGGGCCGCAGGGCCCGGCCCCTCTCCTGTATGAGTGCCTCTGCACTCTGACTCACCCAGAAGCCCCAGTCTTCAGTGACCCTCACTGGGCTTAATGCAGCACTTCTGCCTGCCTTAAAATGTCACAGGCATAGATGTGTCCAGAGTGGTGATTTGATGGTATTTTATGATATTTCTTAAAACAAAAGTTTACTTTAAGGGCACTTGTGATCCATTAGTTTTGTTTTTTATTTCTGAAACAATATAAGAAGAAGAAAAATGCGGTTAAAAAGTAGGTGAATACAAAAAATATAAAATTATTTTTTGAACAACAACACCATGGATTGTTCAATTGTTAAATGACAAAGATAAGACTATCTGACCAGTTGTAAATATGGAATGAAGATTTGCCCTCTCTTCATTCTGAGAGGAAAGAGACAGACCAACACAATCATTTCAGAAGACATGGACACTTGTGCTTTTGCAGGGTGGTACATTGTGTTTACCTCAGATCCCAGCTGCATGGCTGGCAATATTGTCTCAGTGTTTGGTGTGATCATAGAGAGAGATGGTGCTCTTCGTGGGGAAATGCTAAAGACTCATATGTGAGTGTGTGTGTGTGTGTGTGTGTGTGAGTGTGCGTGAGTGTGTGTGTGTGTGTGTGTGTGTGTGAGTGTGCGTGAGTGTGTGTGTGTGTGTGAGTGTGAGTGTGAGTGTGAGTGTGAGTGTGTGTGTGTGTGTGAGTGTGTGTGTGTGTGTGAGTGTGTGTGTGTGTGTGTGTGCGTGAGTGTGTGTGAGTGTGTGTGTGTGTGTGTGTGTGAGTGTGTGTGTGTGAGTGTGTGTGTGTGTGTGTGTGTGTGTGTGTGTGTGTGTGTGTGTGTGTGTGTGTGTGTGTGTGTGTGTGTGTGTGTGTGTGTGTGTGTGCGTGAGTGTGTGTGTGTGTGTGCGTGAGTGTGTGTGTGTGTGTGTGTGTGTGTGTGTGTGTGTGCGTGATGTGTGTGTGTGAGTGTGTGTGTGTGTGTGTGTGTGTGTGTGTGTGTGTGTGTGTGTGTGTAAGTGTGTGTGTGTGAGTGTGTGTGTGTGTGTGTGTGAGTGTGTGTGTGTGTGTGTGTGTGTGTGTGTGAGTGTGAGTGTGTGTGTGTGTGTGTGTGTGTGTGTGTGTGTGTGTGTGTGTGTGTGTGTGTGTGTGTGTGTGTGTGTGTGTGTGCAGCTCCTCTATCTCTTCTCTGCCACGCTGAAGTATGCTGAACTACAGCACCAGCAGCTCTGCAGTATTGCCATTATTGATTCTGTTTCAGTTGTTCATTTATTTTTTGGAGAGGGGATATGCAAAACCTTCCCATTTTCTATCACAGAGCACTGTTTACACACAACCCCTTAAGACTGAATCCTGAATTCAGCTAACTATCCTCAAAACCCTGACAAACAATTAAATGCAAATTGACTAGCAGGTTCAGCAATCACCTAAATCAATCTACAAAAGTATGTTTGTGAGGTAAAAAGGGGCACTTATATGAAATCTTTAAATGCTGATGTATAGGGAACCAGGCTGGCTCATTATACCCCCTTTCCCACTGTAGAGCTGGAACCAGGCTGGCTCATTATACCCCCTTTTCCACTGTAGAGCTGGAACCAGGCTGGCTCATTATACCCCCTTTTCCACTGTGGAGCTGGAACCAGGCTGGCTCATTATACCCCTTTCCCACTGTAGAGCTGGAACAAGGCTGGCTTTCATTATGAACCAGGCTGGCCATTATTTTCCACTGTAGAGCTGGAACCAGGCTGGCTCATTATACCCCCTTTCCCACTGTAGAGCTGGAACCAGGCTGGCTCATTATACCCCCTTTTCCACTGTGGAGCTGGAATGAAGACTTGCATTAGCTGAAAACATGTTTTTCTATGACACAAAACTGCTATAATTTTGGTATGATTACATTTGCTTATGTTTTGTGCAGGAGTTTTTTTACTGTTGAGTTCAATTAAAATGACAAATGCAGTTGCATGAGAGGCAGTGAGTGAAAAGGAAATGGCAGGAGTATTCAGAGGAAAGGGAACACCAGGACACATCTGAGGACAGGCTGAGAATCAATACATTTAAGACAAAAGAAAAAAGACAAAGTTAGTTGCTATTGGCAACATTCCATTAAGCACTCAGCATTATGGAGGCAGTGAGTGACACACTCAGTGAGTGGGGTGAGAATTCACCTGCTGACCCGACCCTGATGTGTGTGTGAGCATGTGTGGGTGTGTGTGAAGATGTGTGTGTGTGACAATCAGACCCTTAGCACTCTGAGCAAACGGCCCTCATTCTACGCAGCTAAAGAAATTGCACTCCTAAAGAACGCTCCTCACTTCATATGCTGCTCATAAGCTTCTCCTCCAGCTTCTCTCTCCAAGTTGAGGCGCTCGTGTTTGGAGCTGCACTGCCGAATCTCAGGCTTTTATTTATCAGCTTTTTTAGGTTCACTCAGGGAAAAACACATACCTACACAGAATTCATGTAATTTGGCCCCCAAATGTGAGTGTGTGTGCATGTGTGTCAGTGAGAGTGTGTGTTCTTGTATGTGTGTGTGTGTGTGTGAGTGTGTGTGTTTGTGTCCTTGGTCGGTTTATATTATACTCCAACGCTTTTCACACGGTTAATGATCAGTGCTGTGTGCTCTCACATGGGAACACACTTTCCTCCATTTGTGCCTGACCGTTTCAGGCAGGCACAACATTTCACGGCCTGGAGTCACAATCTACCCTCATTTCTCTGAACATCAGCCATCTCTGTGTCAGTCAGGTGTATAACACTCTGCTCTGTCAGTCAGGTGTGTAACACGCTGCTCTGTCAGTCAGGTGTGTAACACTCTGCTCTGTCAGTCAGGTATGTAACACTCTGCTCTGTCAGTCAGGTATGTAACACTCTGCTCTGTCAGTCAGGTATGTAACACTCTGCTCTGTCAATCAGGTGTGTAACACTCTGCTCTGTCAGTCAGATGTGTAGCACTCTGCTCTGTCAATCAGGTGTGTAACACTCTGCTCTGTCAGTCGGGTGTGTAACACACTGCTCTGTCAGTCGGGTGTGTAACACTGTGCTCTGTCAGTCGGGTGTGTAACACACTGCTCTGTCAGTCGGGTGTGTAACACTCTGCTCTGTCAGTCAGGTGTGTAACACTCTGCTCTGTCAGTCGGGTGTGTAACACACTGCTCTGTCAGTCAGGTGTGTAACACTCTGCTCTGTCAGTCGGGTGTGTAACTGCTCCTGTGGGTGTGAAGCTGGCTGCACACAGAGACTCACAGTGCCATCCACACACTGTCATCTCTGTGACTGATCACTGCTGATGGCGGCTGGCAGCTTGTCTAAGGAATCAGGGGGTCAGAAAGTAAGAGTCACTCTGAATCACTGTTACTGAGGTTATACTGCCAGCACAGGGTCTCAGACCCCTCCCATTCTGCTCTCCAGCCAAACTACAGCATTCACAGAACACTGTGGAGGATTTGAGTCTAAATCCCAGTTGTGTAATCAAGGGTGAACACAGACATGCGTAGTTTACCCACTGCACACCTACTCTACTGTATACTATTAGCCTTACTACCATTAATACATATGGGCTTAGGAGTTACAGTATGCCCACCTCCTCAGTCAGGACTATACCACTGCAGAGGAAATGTTGTCAGGAGATCTTTCCTAAAACATCCTTTGAGGTTCAGCCTCACCGGCACTGTCCCCTGATGGAGGAAAATAAAGATGGCGGATTTGTTTAACATTGTTAACTTTTCCTATAAAAGTACCACAAGATGACAGGATCTCACCAAACGGCTGCCTAGCTTCTACAGCAGTAAAACATTTAATAACATTTAAAAATGTGGAAAACCTCATTGACTTCGGTTTAGTTTAATAACTCCTGAGTGTCGTCCACAAATTGATCATTAGGTTTAATGGGAACTGAAACTATACGAGTGGCTTCTGTTCTTTAAGTGAAGGAAAGCACTGCCTTCCAATCATACCACTGTACTTCTGTTCTTTAAGTGAAGGAAAGCACTGCCTTCCAATCATACCACTGTACTTCTGTTCTTTAAGCGAAGGAAAGCACTGCCTTCCAATCATACCACTGTACTTCTGTTCTTTAAGTGAAGGAAAGCACTGCCCTATAATAATGCCACTGTACTTCTGTTCTTTAAGTGAAGGAAAGCACTGCCTTCCAATCATACCACTGTACTTCTGTTCTTTAAGTGAAGGAAAGCACTGCCTTCCAATCATACCACTGTACTTCTGTTCTTTAAGTGAAGGAAAGCACTGCCTTCCAATCATACCACTGTACTTCTGTTCTTTAAGTGAAGGAAAGCACTGCCTTCCAATCATACCACTGTAAGCCCGTAAGTGTCTCTCAGCTGCATAGCAACCGTTTCTTGCTTGATCTCCAGGATTAAATTCAATAGGTTTCTCCTTAAAAATAAAATCTTTAACAACAATGTGTCCTTGACTTTGTTTTAAAAATGTAGTAACCCTTTAATCAGAACAATATGGCAGTGGAGAACATGCTAGTTTGTGAATGTAGTCATGGCTGAGGAGGCTGATGGCTCTCTGCTGTGAGTCATGCCGAACAGTGCTGTAACCGTGACTACATTCACAATCCGCACTACAATGGCCTCTCGGTCTCATTGTTTGACTCATGAATGACCTTGCACAGCTCAAAGTGTCCTTTAAGCAGAATTACAGAAATAAGTGGTGCTAGTTCAGAGAGTTTAAACCGATCAAATGGCAGCTCTGATGCTTAGAATGCAAACGCTCTAACGCACCAACCGTCCCTCACTCTACACAAAGCACGAAACTGCTCCCAGCAGAACAGATTGACATTAACCTCCAACCAAGATGAATCCGTCTCAATTCAATATTACAGTCCTGATTTTCCTGCCAATAACATATCATCATGTAAGGGACCTTATCATAGTCTGCTGATTGTAAGAATACCTGGTCTGACCCTCTTACCCCCATGTAGCACTTGTTGCAACCATTTGTGACACTAAACACTTGAAGATTGTATTGTGTTTACTACTTGCTACAGAGACTTTATTTGTATCTTTGAACTGCTGTAACAGTGTTTAAATGATGCGCATTCTTTCCTGTGTTTCCGCTGGCTGTATGCGCTCCTTGAACATCACTTTGGATAAAAGCGTCTGCAAAATGAATACATGTTAATGTAAGACAATGTTCTGCCACGCCCACCCTGAGTTGCACCAGTGGGGAGTGCAGAGGAAGAATGAATGACAAATCACACGTTTCAGGGGAAATGTAAAAGGTCAGAGCTCAGATGTCAGTGGCTGAGATGATGAGCGCTCTGTCCACACCCCTCCCCACCCTCTCCTCACGTTTCCTCAGGTAACAGCTAACGAGAGTGGCGATTAAACGCCTACACCTCCCCCTGCTGGACCACAGAGGCCACGCCCAATCAGCTGGGGCCCAGGGGCCGGAGGAGCTTCACCAAATTACATCACCATCTGACCATGGAAAAGAAGAAAGAAATATCCATTATGATCCAACACAACATGTAAGAGAGTCCCATACTTCTCTCTCTCCTGGAGAAAAAACAGGACTCTGGAATGCATGACTTCTCTCTCTCGTCATATTTATGCAGCAGTTTATTCATTTTTAGTCTACCCCATTTCCTTATTTCAGTGCATCAAAAGATAAAAGTGCAGAGCATAAATTGCAAATAAGCAACTGGAGTGCTGCCAGTAACATGAAACAGTCTGGAAGCTGCTGTGAATCACGGTGTTTGCTAACTGCCAACGACCTGCTCAGTATGTCTGAGGAGAGGTATTAGATACATATTAGATCAGAGAGTCTTGCTCTTACGGAGATTCAGTATTAGATCAGAGAGTCGTGCTTTAGCTATGATTCAGTATTAGATCAGAGAGTCGTGCTCTTACGGAGATTCAGTATTAGATCAGAGAGTCGTACTTTAGCTGTGATTCAGTATTAGATCAGAGAGTCGTGCTTTAGCTATGATTCAGTATTAGATCAGAGAGTTGTGCTTTAGCTGTGATTCAGTATTAGATCAGAGAGTCGTGCTTTAGCTGTGATTCAGTATTAGATCAGAGAGTCTTGCTCTTACGGAGATTCAGTATTAGATCAGAGAGTCGTGCTTTAGCTATGATTCAGTATTAGATCAGAGAGTCGTGCTTTAGCTGTGATTCAGTATTAGATCAGAGAGTCGTGCTCTTACGGAGATTCAGTATTAGATCAGAGAGTCGTGCTCTAGCTGTGATTCAGTATTAGATCAGAGAGTCGTGCTTAACTGTGATTCAGTATTAGATCAGAGAGTCGTGCTCTAGCTGTGATTCAGTATTAGATCAGAGAGTCGTGCTTAACTGTGATTCAGTATTAGATCAGAGAGTCATGCTTTAGCTGTGATTCAGTATTAGATCAGAGAGTCGTGCTTTAGCTGTGATTCAGTATTAGATCAGAGAGTCGTGCTTAACTGTGATTCAGTATTAGATCAGAGAGTCATGCTTTAGCTGTGATTCAGTATTAGATCAGAGAGTCGTGCTTAACTGTGATTCAGTATTAGATCAGAGAGTCGTGCTTTAGCTGTGATTCAGTATTAGATCAGAGAGTCATGCTTTAGCTGTGATTCAGTATTAGATCAGAGAGTCGTGCTTAACTGTGATTCAGTATTAGATCAGAGAGTCGTGCTTTAGCTGTGATTCAGTATTAGATCAGAGAGTCATGCTTTAGCTGTGATTCAAGTGCAGAGAGTCATGATTCAGCATGGATTCAGTGTTAGTGCAGAATCCAACCAAATAGGTTCTGTGCAGCATCACTCTGTGGGTATCACCCCCTCACATCGCCATGTGACACAGATCTGCTGATCATGGGGGAGCGCCAGGGCTGACACCCCCCGACCCGCCCGCTGCCGCTGTGAATCCATGCGTGCCGTCCTGTCATGACAGATCTTTGTCTTTGATCTAAACCTTGCACCCCACATTAAGGTCACGCTGAGGCAGAGTTGATCATCAAAGAGCAGCGACTCATAACACCCCCCCTCCCTGCTGCAACCCCCAGAACCACCCCCCTCACACTACACCCCATCTCTATGGCACAAGTCTCTCTGTCCTGCTGTCTCTCTCTGTCTCTCTGTGCCCCGCTGTCTCTCTCTGTCCGCTGTCTCTCTGTGCCCGCTGTCTCTCTCTGTCCCACTGTCTCTCTCTGTCCCGCTGTCTCTCTCTGTCTCTCTCTGTCTCTTTCTGTCCCGCTGTCTCTCTCTGTCCTGCTGTCTCTCTCTGTCCCTCTGTGCCCCACTGTCTCTCTCTGTCCCACTGTCTCTCTGTGCCCCACTGTCTCTCTCTGTCCCACTGTCTCTCTGTGCCCCACTGTCTCTCTCTGTCCTGCTGTCTCTCTCTGTCCCTCTGTGCCCCACTGTCTCTCTCTGTCCCGCTGTCTCTTTCTGTCCCGCTGTCTCTCTCTGTCCTGCTGTCTCTCTCTGTCCCTCTGTGCCCCACTGTCTCTCTCTGTCCCACTGTCTCTCTGTGCTGCTGTCTCTCTCTGTCCCGCTCTCTCTCTCTGTCTTGCTGTCTCTCTCTCTCTCTCTCTGTCCTGCTGTCTCTCTCTGTCCCGCTGTCTCTCTCTCTGTCCCACACTCTCTCTCTGTCCCGCTCTCTCTCTCTGTCTCGCTGTCTCTCTGTGCCCCACTGTCTCTCTCTGTCCCTGCTGTCTCTCTCTGTCCCACTGTCTCTCTGTGCTGCTGTCTCTCTCTGTCCCGCTGTCTCTCTCTGTCCCACACTCTCTCTCTGTCCCGCTCTCTCTCTCTGTCTCGCTGTCTCTCTGTGCCCCACTGTCTCTCTCTGTCTCGCTGTCTCTCTGTGCCCCACTGTCTCTCTCTGTCCCGCTCTCTCTCTGTCCCGCTGTCTCTCTCTGTCCCACTGTCTCTCTGTGCCCCGCTGTCTCTCTCTGTCCCGCTGTCTCTCTCTGTCCTGCTGTCTCTCTCTTTCCGCACTCTCTCTCTGTCCCGCTGTCTCTCTCTGTCCCACACTCTCTCTCTGTCCCGCTCTCTCTCTCTGTCCCACTGTCTCTCTCTGTCCCGCTGTCTCTCTCTGTCCCACTGTCTCTCTCTGTCCCACTGTCTCTCTGTGCCCCGCTGTCTCTCTCTGTCCCGCTGTCTCTCTCTGTCCCGCTGTCTCTCTCTGTCCTGCTGTCTCTCTCTCTTTCCCGCACTCTCTCTGTCCCGCTCTCTCTCTCTGTCCCGCTGTCTATCTCTGTCGCTCTCTCTCTCTGTCCTGCTGTCTCTCTCTGTCCCTCTGTCTCTCTCTGTGCCCCACTGTCTCTCTCTGTCCCACTGTCTCTCTCTGTCCCGCTCTCTCTCTGTCTCGCTGTCTCTCTCTGTCCTGCTGTCTCTCTCTGTCCTGCTGTCTCTCTCTGTCCCGCTCTCTCTCTCTGTCTCGCTGTCTCTCTGTCCCACTGTCTCTCTCTGTCCCTCTGTCTCTCTCTGTGCCCCACTGTCTCTCTCTGTCCCGCTGTCTCTCTCTGTCCCACTGTCTCTCTCTGTCCCACTGTCTCTCTCTGTCCCGCTCTCTCTCTCTGTCTCGCTGTCTCTCTGTCCCGCTGTCTCTCTCTGTCCCGCTGTCTCTCTGTCTTGTCTGGAAGGTTCTTTAATCAGGCTTTGCTTTAATCAGTAGATGTGAGCAGGCGACAGTGCGGGGAGCAGGGAACCCCAACATCCCTGGGGTTCAGCACAGACCTCTGTGGTCTAATTAATCTGCTGCTTCACTCATCCATCTCCATCGGGCTGTCATTAGCACGGTCGAGTTCCCCGGCACACACAAACGGTTTGGGGGAATGATTGTCTCTCACGGCTCATCTGTTGTCATGGCTAACTGCTCACCTGAGAGACAGCTATGTGCCTCTGCTCACCTGTGAAAGATAGCAGTGTGTCTCTGCTCACCTGAGAGACAGCTATGTGCCTCTGCTCACCCGAGAAAGAGTGCAGTGTGTCTCTGCTCACCTCTGAAAGAGAGCAGTGTGTCTCTTCTCACCTGAGAGACAGCTATGTGCCTCTGCTCACCTGAGAAAGAGAGCAGTGTGTCTCTGCTCACCTGAGAAAGAGTGCTGTGTGTCTCTGCTCACCTGAGAAAGATAGCAGTGTGTCTCTGCTCACCTGAGAAAGATAGCAGTGTGTCTCTGCTCACCTGTGAAAGAGAGCAGCGTGTCTCTGCTCACCTGAGAAAGAGTGCAGTGTGTCTCTGCTCACCTGAGAAAGAGTGCTGTGTGTCTCTGCTCACCTGAGAAAGATAGCAGTGTGTCTCTGCTCACCTGAGAAAGACAGCTGTGTGTCCCTGCTCACCTGAGAAAGAGTGCAGTGTGTCTCTGCTCACCTGAGAAAGAGTGCTGTGTGTCTCTGCTCACCTGAGAAAGATAGCAGTGTGTCTCTGCTCACCTGAGAAAGACAGCAGTGTGTCTCTGCTCACCTGAGAAAGATAGCAGTGTGTCTCTGCTCACCTGAGAAAGAATGCAGTGTGTCTCTTCTCACCCGAGAGACAGCTGTGTGTCTCTGCTCACCTGTGAAAGAGAGCAGCGTGTCTCTGCTCACCTGAGAAAGAGTGCAGTGTGTCTCTGCTCACCTGTGAAAGAGAGCAGTGTGTCTCTTCTCACCTGAGAGACAGCTGTGTGTCCCTGCTCACCTGAGAAAGAGTGCAGTGTGTCTCTGCTCACCTGAGAAAGAGTGCAGTGTGTCTCTGCTCACCTGAGAAAGAGGGCAGTGTGTCTCTTCTCACCTGTGAAAGAGAGCAGTGTGTCTCTGCTCACCTGAGAAAGAGTGCAGTGTGTCTCTGCTCACCTGAGAAAGAGGGCAGTGTGTCTCTTCTCACCTGAGAGACAGCTGTGTGTCTCTGCTCACCTGTGAAAGAGAGCAGAGCTCACAGGTGTGTCCAGTGCCCAGAGCTCACAGGTGTGTCCAGTGCCCAGAGCTCACAGGTGTGTCCAGTGCCCAGGACATCCCTTGAAATGTGTCTTTGGCTCTGGGGATCATGTGCCGTTAGGCCACAGTCTTTGCACGTTGGCTGTAGAGCATTAGCAGCCAAACACAGCTCAGTAACCCAGATTAACTCAGGTCATCACTGCCTTTTAACTGGGTCTTTCAGTCTCACACAGGCAGAATGCAGCAGTTACATTCCAGACTCATGTAAAATGATCTTTTCTCCGACACACGTCTTAAAATTCTGGGTTTTCAAATTAACAATCGATTCATCTAAATAATGGAATAATTATCCATTATAATATTGTTGTTTTTGTCATTGCAGCAAGTGTCAAAGCTGTGAATACTTTAGCCTGTTTCCTGTCTACAGATGATCATGTGCCTACCACACTAATTCTGGGTAACAGTCCCATCATCATGTGACAGCACCTCTGTACTCCGGAGCATTCAGAGACATCGCGTGATTCTGACAGTCAGTTTTTGTGTCCTGCCCTGTTTTTAATCTTAATATGGCATTGTATTAAAACACAGATTAATGATGGGTATTGCGCTGCAGCCCGTGAATAGATTAAACAGCGAAACACACATGGACTGCAGGGGTAGCCGTGAGGTTTTTTACTGGCTGGCAGGGCTCAGAGAGACTCCAGCACTTGCAGTACAAATGCCTGATCTCTTAGTGTGAGCGCAGCGCTGTAGGAGAGCGTCCGCGGCTAAAACACGCCTGGAAGAGTGACACTGAAATGAAGGAGATTTCCCAGGTAATGTGTTCATCTTGCTCGGATGGTGAACTCCCCCCGGGGATTATGTGCAGATGTAAAATTTAGCATTTTGCATGCAATTTAAAGAATGAGCGTAATAAAATCTGACAGCCAGAAGTAGCTGATGAAAAATTTTTAAATTTATTGCCTGTTTGGTTCCACACACCCAACCAAAGGCTACTGAATGTACTTTGAATATCTGAACATTTGACTGGTTATTCAGAAGACTGTAGATTCCATATGAAACAAGCCAATGGCACGCATTTTCCCCATCATAGTGTATAATGGCCAGTGTGAGCCCATGACAGTGTATAATGGCCAGTGTGAGCCCATGACAGTGTATAATGGCCAGTGTGAGCCCATGACAGTGTATAATGGCCAGTGTGAGCCCATGACAGTGTATAATGGCCAGTGTGAGCCCACGACAGTGTATAATGGCCAGTGTGAGCCCATGACAGTGTATAATGGCCAGTGTGAGCCCATGACAGTGTATAATGGCCAGTGTGAGCCCATGACAGTGTATAATGGCCAGTGTGAGTCCACGACAGTGAATAATGGCCAGTGTGAGCCCACGACAGTGTATAATGGCCAGTGTGAGCCAGTGTGACGACAGTGTATAATGGCCAGTGTGAGCCCATGACAGTGTATAATGGCCAGTGTGAGCCCATGACAGTGTATAATGGCCAGTGTGAGCCCATGACAGTGTATAATGGCCAGTGTGAGCCCATGACAGTGTATAATGGCCAGTGTGAGCCCATGACAGTGTATAATGGCCAGTGTGAGCCCATGACAGTGTATAATGGCCAGTGCGAGCCCATGACAGTGTATAATGGCCAGTGTGAGCCCATGACAGTGTATAATGGCCAGTGTGAGCCCATGACAGTGTATAATGGCCAGTGTGAGCCCATGACAGTGTATAATGGCCAGTGCGAGCCCATGACAGTGTATAATGGCCAGTGTGAGCCCATGACAGTGTATAATGGCCAGTGCGAGCCCATGACAGTGTATAATGGCCAGTGTGAGCCCATGACAGTGTATAATGGCAGTGTGAGCCCATGACAGTGGCCAGTGTGAGCCCATGACAGTGTATAATGGCCAGTGTGAGCCCATGACAGTGTATAATGGCCAGTGTGAGCCCATGACAGTGTATAATGGCCAGTGTGAGCCCATGACAGTGTATAATGGCCAGTGTGAGCCCATGACAGTGTATAATGGCCAGTGTGAGCCCATGACAGTGTATAATGGCCAGTGTGAGCCCATGACAGTGTATAATGGCCAGTGTGAGCCACGACAGTGTATAATGGCCAGTGTGAGCCCATGACAGTGTATAATGGCCAGTGTGAGCCCATGACAGTGTATAATGGCCAGTGTGAGGAATACATGAAAATATCAAGAATCACCTTGACTGAGGAGTTCCTGAAAAACAGCGTGAAATGGGAAATATGAGACGTAACTTTGAAAATTCCACATATTATTTAAAAAGAATAAATGATTAAAGAACAAAAGAACATTAAAAAGAGACTGAAAGAACTGTTGTTTGAGGTAACTAAATCACAGGTGTACATTACCTGTGTCGACCCAGTGCAGGCCAGTCCACTGAAGAATGATAGATAGCAGCCGCTATTTCTCCTTCAGATAGAGCAGGGCAGAGCATGACGGGATGGGAATGAGAGATGAGGAGGGATTTTCACTGTGAGCATCTGTACTCCACCGTCATCGATCACATTACGGCAGCAGCTACCTTTATAAATCAAATATACGTTATTTTGACCAGTAAGTGCATGCACACATGTATGTGTCCGTCTGTGTGTGCCTAAACATTTGTAATGAAGTAATTATACAAATAAATATCATGCTGAAATAATCCTGTGATGTATTGGCCTCTCATTTTAATGAGGAAACTACAACGGTCGATTTCTAATTAGCATATATGTAAACGTGCTGTCGGCCTGCGTTTACTCGGACTGAGATACGAGGACGCTTTTGTGTGACCTGAAACAGCCAGTCCTTCGTTTGTCTGTAATTAATCTTTGAGGCTGTTATCCTGTGTTGTGATTTATGTATGTGTTTGTGGAGCTCGTCTTTGTGTCTCGTCTTTGATAACCAGCACTGATTCAGGTGCAGTTCCTGCCCTGTTCCGCCGGGACCTTGGTGGCAAAAACAGGCGGGATGTTGAAGATTTTGATCCGACAGTGAAGTCTACAGTGTGGCTATGTGACTCAGCCACACTGGGCCGAAGTCTGCAGCGTGGCTATGTGACTCAGCCACACTGGGCCGAAGTCTGCAGCATGGCTATGTGACTCAGCCACACGAAGTCTGCAGCGTGGCTATGTGACTCAGCCACACTGGGCGAAGTCTGCAGCATGGCTATGTGACTCAGCCACACTGGGCCGAAGTCTGCAGCATGGCTATGTGACTCAGCCACACTGGGCCGAAGTCTGCAGCGTGGCTATGTGACTCAGCCACACTGGGCCGAAGTCTGCAGCATGGCTATGTGACTCAGCCACACTGGGCCGAAGTCTGCAGCATGGCTATGTGACTCAGCCACACTGGGCCGAAGTCTGCAGCGTGGCTATGTGACTCAGCCACACTGGGTCGCTGTGTTTTGATTTTGGTGTTTAAGAGAGAATGTAGAAAGCACTCAAAATGCAGTTCTGTTTTTATTGATTGTATTTATTCTCTGGGGTAAAAATTTGCGGGTTAAAATGAACGTCAACAAGTGTAAACAAACAGTGGTGTTGTATGGATAAGCATTTGCACAAGATGTTTCTTAAAATCATGGACTCTTTTTTATATGTAAGGACAGGAACTGCTGAAAGGAGGGAAAAGGGAAGGTGTGGAGAAACCCCCATCCCATCCCCTACACGACAGAATGTTTATTACCTCCTAGGCAGTTGGTGAGAAAGGATTTCCTTTCCTTTGCCATTTTGGGGGAAGTATTTTAAAATATCTCAGCTGGATAATTCTGGAGCTGGGATGTTCCTTTAGGACGTTGGGGTGAGCTGTAACTGGGTTTGGGGTGTTCATTTAGGACGTTGGGGTGAGCTGTAACTGGGTTTGGGGTGTTCATTTAGGACGTTGGGGTGAGCTGTAACTGGGTTTGGGGTGTTCATTGAGGACGTTGGGGTGAGCTGTAACTGGGTTTGGGGTGTTCATTGAGGACGTTGGGGTGAGCTGGTGACGTTGGGGTGAGCTGTAACTGGGTTTGGGGTGTTCATTTAGAATGGTGGGGTGAGCTGTAACTGGGTTTGGGGTGTTCATTGAGGACGTTGGGGTGAGCTGTAACTGGGTTTGGGGTGTTCATTTAGGACGTTGGGGTGAGCTGTAACTGGGTTTGGGGTGTTCATTGAGGATGTTGGGGTGAGCTGTAACTGGGTTTGGGGTGTTCGTTGGGGTGAGCTGTAACTGGGTTTGGGGTGTTCATTTAGGACGTTGGGGTGAGCTGTAACTGGGTTTGGGGTGTTCATTGAGGACGTTGGGGTGAGCTGTAACTGGGTTTGGGGTGTTCATTGAGGACGTTGGGGTGAGCTGTAACTGGGTTTGGGGTGTTCATTGAGGACGTTGGGGTGAGCTGTAGGAAGTAGGTAGTTGGGTTTTTCTATTCAATACCTTTAACAAGAAAGGAAAATATAATACTGCTTTCAGCAGCAGAGGTGGTGTTTGTTGTTGAATGGGCAGTGAAAGCTGAATTCTTCAGGTTAGATTATTGCTACAGTGATGAGGTCAATCATAATACATTGATCTCCACTTTTTTCTGCGGTGGCATTTATGTACAGATCACCCTGGACGTTCTGAACTGTCCTTGCACCCAGGAGAATTGAGACATTTGTTTGATAGTCTCAATTTGCACTTCACAAAATTTTTAAGATGAACTCAAGGCATTTTTCCAGTGGTAACTATCCTTACTCCAAATACGTTCGTTTTACGGCAGGTCGTTTTATGGCAGGTCGTTTTACGGCAGGTCGTTTTATGGCAGGTCGTTTTATGGCAGGTCGTTTTACGGCAGGTCATTCTATGGCAGGTCGTTTTATGGCAGGCCGTGAGGCCTCCAGTGTCAGCAGAGGGGGACCCCTGACCAGCAGGGCCACATTCTCCATCTCTCATCTCTCATGTTCTAAAAAACCAGGAAACCGAACGTTAATGAAGCACATCCCCACAAATTCGGCAGAGACTTATCGTTTTGGCTTGAGAAGTGAGGCAGAGTCACAAACCCAATCAAAGTGTGAGAGAGAGAGCGACCGAGAGAGGGATATAGAGAGTGTGAGAGAGTTTATATTTAAAGGAGACCGATAAAGAGTTTAACATTGAGCGTGTGCTTGTAGTTGGTTTTGGAATTGATCTGTGAATGGCAGCAGGCTGTGAAGCTGCTGGGCTGGAGCTTTAATGTCTGTAAATGTCTGCGCTGATGGGTACATTTACATTCTGCTTCCCTCCACACATTCACTAACAGCCTGGCTGAACTTCGCGTAACATTTGCAAACAACTTCTCTGAATGTGACACATGCCGAAGACTTGAAATATTTCCTCACTTTAAACTCCACCATCACAAAAACATTCTACATATTAAAGGGAAAAGCAGCAAGGGCACTGCAGAGCAGAGAGGCGGTGGCAGAGTTTCCTTATCGCAGTTCAGCTGGAGTATTTTTTTGGGGATTGCAGATTCACCTTGAGAGAAGACATGGAGCCTGTTTAGTTAACTGTCCAAAATATAATTACTGTCCAAGGTCAGCGCTGTGCTAAATGAACTGACTGAGCTGTTCCAGAACGGCGAACCCAAACATCTCCATCAATAACCCTCATGGGGCCAGCCCGTGTGGCTCTGGAGGGTTCCTTGGTTGCCAGGCGATGGGCTGGCTTTGTGCCCTGTCCTGGCCATTCAGCACTCACTCAGTGTAGCTGTGCTCTACTGATGTCGCGCACGTTAGCCTTAAATAAGGAAGCTGTTTCTCCTGAAGATCCGTACATGATCTAGAAATGGCTGTGAGATTGTGAAGTGTCTGAGGGGACAGGCCTGCCCTCACTCTGCGGAAGGCATTTGGGGATGGTCACTCTGCGGAAGGCGTTTGGGGATGGTCACTCTGCGGAAGGCATTTGAGGATGGTCGCTCTGCGGAAGGCGTTTGGGGATGGTCGCTCTGCGGAAGGTGTTTGAGGATGGTCGCTCTGCTGAAGGCGTTTGGGGATGGTCGCTGTGCGGAAGGCGTTTGGGGATGGTCGCTCTGCGGAAGGCGTTTGAGGATGGTCGCTCTGCGGAAGGCATTTGGGGGCGGTGACTCTGTCATTTGGGGATGGTCACTCTGAGGAAGGCGTTTGAGGATGGTCGCTCTGCGGAAGGCGTTTGGGGATGGTTGCTCTGAGGAAGGCGTTTGGGGGCGGTGACTCTGTCGTTTGGGGACGGTGACTCTGAGGAAGGCGTTTGGGGACAGCTGTAGACAGATCTGCAGGCTTATCCAGGCTGACAGGAGCACGGCAGGAGGGGCATGCAGATGGCATCCTGTCAGACGGCTGCTGCCAGACCTCCAGAAATGAGCCGCAGAATGCAGAAGAGACACGGCACCCATCACAGAAAGCTGCTCCCTCCAGGCTGTGTAGTCGCAGCGCTGCAGCACAGCACAGCCTGCTCACTGCTTACACCATAAATCTGCCCCATCGGCTTAGGAAGCTACTCTCAGTGATTATACATGCATGCTCTTGTGATGATGAGTGTGTGTGAGTCTTTGACTAAGTGCTGTGTACATGTATGTTTGATGAACCCTTGGCTGTATAATGAGCCTCCCTGTGGGGAAATGGAGATGAAATGGGACTGGACTGGATGGACAGAGGGTGTCTGCGTGACTGCGCAGAGACCGGCACTCTTTCCTTCTGCTCAGGAGGGGGGAGGATCAGCAGGCGAAACCTTGATTATTTTAAGATGGGGAACGTGCCTGTCCCAGCAAATGAAACATACCATTTGTCTGAGAGAAGCAGCTCTCCAGATACAGTGCAGATAGCAGAATGTGCTCAAACACAGACTGATCCTCTGCTGTGTAACTGTGCACCGTGGCCTGTCTGAGCTCTGAGCAAGTAGGTCTCAACAAAATGGGGTCCTGAGTGCACTCCCCTCTAAGGGTGGTGATAGGGTGCACCTGAGTGCACTCCCCTTTAAGGGTGGTGATAGGGTGCACCTGAGTGCACTCCCCTCTAAGGGTGGTGATAGGGTGCACCTGAGTGCACTCCCCTTTAAGGGTGGTGATAGGGTGCACCTCAGTGCACTCCCCTCCAAGGGTGGTGATAGGGTGCACCTGAGTGCACTCCCCTTTAAGGGTGGTGATAGGGTGCACCTGAGTGCACTCCCCTTTAAGGGTGTTGATAGGGTGCACCTGAGTGCACTCCCCTTTAAGGGTGGTGATAGGGTGCACCTGAGTGCACTCCCCTCTAAGGGTGGTGATAGGGTGCACCTGAGTGCACTCCCCTTTAAGGGTGGTGATAGGGTGCACCTGAGTGCACTCCCCCTTTAAGGGTGTTGATAGGGTGCACCTGAGTGCACTCCCTTTAAGGGTGGTGATAGGGTGCACCTGAGTGCACTCCCTTTAAGGGTGGTGATAGGGTGCACCTCAGTACACTCCCCTTTAAGGGTGGTGATAGGGTGCACCTCAGTGCACTCCCCTTTAAGGGTGGTGATAGGGTGCACCTCAGTACACTCCCCTCTAAGGGTGGTGATAGGGTGCACCTGAGTGCACTCCCCTTTAAGGGTGTTGATAGGGTGCACCTGAGTGCACTCCCCTTTAAGGGTGGTGATAGGGTGCACCTGAGTGCACTCCCCTTTAAGGGTGTTGATAGGGTGCACCTGAGTGCACTCCCCTTTAAGGGTGGTGATAGGGTGCACCTGAGTGCACTCCCCTTTAAGGGTGGTGATAGGGTGCACCTGAGTGCACTCCCCTCTAAGGGTGGTGATAGGGTGCACCTGAGTGCACTCCCCTTTAAGGGTGGTGATAGGGTGCACCTCAGTACACTCCCCTTTAAGGGTGGTGATAAGGTACACCTGAGTGCACTCCCCTTTAAGGGTGGTGATAGGGTGCACCTGAGTGCACTCCCCTTTAAGGGTGGTGATAGGGTGCACCTCAGTGCACTCCCCTCTAAGGGTGGTGATAGGGTGCACCTGAGTGCACTCCCCTTTAAGGGTGTTGATAGGGTGCACCTGAGTGCACTCCCCTTTAAGGGTGGTGATAGGGTGCACCTGAGTGCACTCCCTTTAAGGGTGTTGATAGGGTGCACCTGAGTGCACTCCCTTTAAGGGTGTGATAGGGTGCACCTGAGTGCACTCCCCTTTAAGGGTGGTGATAGGGTGCACCTGAGTGCACTCCCCTTTAAGGGTGGTGATAGGGTGCACCTGAGTGCACTCCCCTTTAAGGGTGGTGATAGGGTGCACCTGAGTGCACCTTTAAGGGTGTTGATAGGGTGCACCTGAGTGCACTTTAAGGGTGGTGATAGGGTGCACCTGAGTGCACTCCCCTTTAAGGGTGTTGATAGGGTGCACCTGAGTGCACTCCTTTAAGGGTGGTGATAGGGTGCACCTGAGTGCACTCCCTTTAAGGGTGGTGATAGGGTGCACCTGAGTGCACTCCCCTTTAAGGGTGGGGTGGTGATAGGGTGATACACCTGAGTGCACTCCCCTCTAAGGGTGGTGATAGGGTGGGTGCACTTTAAGGGTGGTGATAGGGTGACCTGAGTGCACTCCCCTAAGGGTGGTGATAGGGTGCACCTGAGTGCACTCCCTTTAAGGGTGGTGATAGGGTGCACCTGAGTGCACTCCCTTTAAGGGTGGTGATAGGGTGCACCTGAGTGCACTCCCCTCTAAGGGTGGTGATAGGGTGCACCTGAGTGCACTCCCTTTAAGGGTGGTGATAGGGTGCACCTGAGTGCACTCCCTTTAAGGGTGGTGATAGGGTGCACCTCAGTGCACTCCCCTTTAAGGGTGGTTATAAGGTGCAGTCATGGGGGAGCATCGGTTCCGACTATGTAATATACAGCTTTCCATGTGTGATATCGCAGGTCATGATGCAGTCACAGCTGAAGCTCAAATCTGCTGCTTCTGCTGACCAAACTCGCTGTCTCTGGCTCACCTGAGGAAAAAGAGCGATGTCTCCTCACCTTCACTATTCACAGGCTAACCCGACCTGCAAGGGAATGCTTTACACTGAGCTCACTGGGGTGTGGGCTGACAGAGCCCCGATGGTGTGGCGTGGGTTTGTATCTCATGGCTGGGTGTCTGTGCATACAGATGCATTTTTACTGAGCAGAATGTGAATTATCAAGTGTGCCCCTACTGCCATGAACTCATTAAGACGAAGTTCACCGATGAGAGAGAACAGGAGCCATCCCCAGAGCTGGGCTCAGCTCAAGGTCTCTTCCTTCTCTTTTATTTGTTTCTTTCCAGAGAGTTCTTCCATGGCACTGTCACCTTAGGCTTGTTCAGTGTTGATGTCCTTGTAAAAAATCTCTATATGCATAAAGTTTAATAGAAATGTACGGTGGATGTGTGGCAAAACGCTGGCCTCATATCAAAATGTGTACAAAAGGGCTGCCTGGTCCTGCGGCTCCCTCTGTGTGTCAAAGTCAAGCATGTGAGGCCCAGGCACTTACTGCTGTGAGGAACACAGATCTGCTCTGAGCCAACACACCTGCTCAACATTTTGAGTATTGATATTTGAGTTGATTCAGTGTAATGAATTTAATTGAAATAAAATGTGAATTCAGTGGTGTGACTCATTTTCCATTGAAAAACCTTCTCATGCCAAACATTACAGCGTGGCCAAGAGCAGGGTCAGGGCACCAGAGGGGCAGGCCCGGGACGCTGGAGATTCCCCTACCGCTCATTTTGTGATGGAAACAGGGAGGCTGGGACTTCCTGCAGGACACCTGGAACCTCCAGCTGTTTGTGGTGAGAGCCATGGGATCTTTAATGACCTGGACCTCGGTGAGGCGTGTGTTATCTGCAAGGACCAGAGGAAGTGCTCTGGTCCCTCTCCGTGCACACTCTGATGGAGAGCAGGTCACACACCTTAGGGTCTAATCAGTGTAGTCATAACATCCACTATGTTTGTCTTTGTCTTTGTTGAAACAGTGCAGTAAACGTTTTTTTTTTTTTCCAGACCTTCAATTCATCTTCAGTAAACTTGAATCTCTTCTTACACTCCATGTTAAATTGCAGTTTCTCCTCTCACTCAAGAGATCCCTTCTTTAACTGCCAGGCGGGCTAAATTTAGAATGCTGTGCCTGTATAAATTTGCATAATGACTGTTAGTAAATACCCTGCTAAATGGGAAACTCACAGTAATGCAATCTTCTGCATCCCAGACGCTAATTAGCGCTATCCTTACTAAATATGCCCCACTGAGTCCCCCGATTCTGGGGTGTGAGAGTGTGAAATGGCAGCATTGGGCAGGGAGTGTGGGGGTTTGGCACGGTCTCCTCTGAAGCGTTGTTTCGCTGGGAGGCCCATCTGTGCCGGGGACAGAACCACGCTGCTCACTTTTACGAGGCGGAGACGTCTTTCAGTGTCCTTCTGCGATCCCGCCCCAGCACCGCCCCCTCCAGCTTACACTGATTGGTAATTGGCTGATTGTTGGTCATTATGAAGAGGAGGACGGGGTCCTGCTGTTGTGACTGGTTCCTCCATGTGTCTTCCCTCCCACCAGGGGAGTGTTTTGTTGCCCCTGGCGACCTGTGTTCTGCATTTGAGGGTTTAGTCTGGGTATGCTGTTTCTGAAATGCACTGTCACAAACCAACTTTATTTGATTAGATTAATTTATTCAGAACCCTATTGGCTGTCCCCATAGTGACAGCGATCCTTCCTGGAGCACACTCTGAACAAGCAGTTTTTTAAAAATAACACTTCATTGCAACACAATATGCAAATCAATCTAAATCTGCTACTCCAATTTGAATCCAAAATAATCAATAAAACAATAATCAATGCAGGTGTCTGCTCCAGGTATCTTCACCTGCAACATCTGATTCATATCCCCCATTCTGACTGACAAGGTGGAATGAGCAGTGAATCGGGTGTAGCAGGTGAGTGCTGGAGCAAATGGCAGCAGGCCCTGAGGCCCATCTGCAGCTCCAGCATCTCACACATTCAGCTCCAGCATCTCACGCATTCAGGCCCAGCATCTCACACATTCAGCCCCAGCATCTCACACATTCAGCCCCAGCATCTCACACATTCAGCTCCAGCATCTCACGCAATCAGTCCCAGCATCTCACACATTCAAACCCAGCATCTCACACATTCAGCCCCAGCATCTCATGCATTCAGCCCCAGCATCTCACACATTCAGCCCCAGCATCTCACGCATTCAGCCCCAGCATCTCACACATTCAGCCCCAGCATCTCACACATTCAGCCCCAGCATCTCACACATTCAGCCCCAGCATCTCAGGCATTCAGCCCCAGCATCTCACGCTTTTACGCATTATTTATGGAACACAAGCATTAGAGTCTTCAAAGACATGTGATTCAGGAAGCATGGAACAGCTGGCTAAATCCAGAGTTCGATCCACAAACGCC
This sequence comes from Albula goreensis, assembly GCA_022829145.1. Classification (NCBI taxonomy): domain Eukaryota; kingdom Metazoa; phylum Chordata; class Actinopteri; order Albuliformes; family Albulidae; genus Albula; species Albula goreensis. Next base: position 615,604 of record CM040749.1, read on the forward strand.
TGGTTTTAACTCAGATGGTTAATCACTATTCCACTCTCTTTAACTCTTGAAAAATGAACGAATTCCACAGAAAGTAAATGGATGTCTTCATTAAATGTCATGTGATGCATTTTTCATGAGACTGGACTGAGGGAGGACTGTCTGCCCACTCCATTCCCCCTGCCGCACCCTGTTTACTCACACTGTGATTCATTCTGCCCATTACAGAATAATTAGGGCGTGTTGATCACACTGAGTGACGATAGTTTAGGTTGATAAATTTGTATCATTAATGCCTTTGTTAATAATTAATACCTTGTCGTAGACTGTACGATGCACTGTAGCGTAATTGTAAATTGTCTGCAGTTAAACTTCTCTTGTGTATTTTGCATCTCACCTGGAGACACAGCACTGTCAGCACAGGTGACTGAGCTAGAGCTGCATGCTGGCTGATTTAAAGAGAAACTGAAAGGAAACAAAATAAGAGATAATGTGAGGAGGAGCTGCGCTGAGGTTTAACCCCCTCTCCCCTCACTACAGAAGCCCCCCCCCAAAGGACAAGTGACAAGAAGCATTGGGGTGGGGGGGGGGCATGTAAATAAAGACACCATAGAGAGGGGGTTTACTGAGCGAGGGTAACACAGCCGGCCTGCTCTGAGATTGTCTCTGAAAAGTCTCCTCTGTTTCCACTCTGTAGTGATGAAATGCAGGTCCTCCTGCATCGCTCTGCTTCTGAATCCATATTTAGTTTTATTGTGTTTACTTTCATTGTGCTCCCTGTGGGGTTTGAGTGTTCTTCTTTTAGTTATTATTTCAGGCAGAATGAGAGACAGCCTCAGAAACAGAGGACCACACGTCTCTCACACACCAAGCCCAGAAAATCTCCAGTGGCTTTATCACGTGTTTTAAGGAAAGTTTGAAAAGACTTTTAGTGTAAAATGTAGCTTGTCCTGAAACCATGCAAAACAATGACATCACCCACCCCTGCACATGTGACCTGCTTAAACAGAAGATCTCTTCAGCTATACTCTGCTGTAACTGAAGATCTCTTCAGCTATACTCTGCTGTAACTGAAGATCTCTTCAGCTGAAACAGAATACTCTGCTGTAACTGAAGATCTCTTCAGCTATACTCTGCTGGAACTGAAGATCTCTTCAGCTATACTCTGCTGAACGGAAGATCTCCTGGAACTGAAGATCTCTTCAGCTATACTCTGCTGGAACTGAAGATCTCTTCCGCTATATTCTGCTGAAACAGAATATCTCTTCAGCTCTACTCTGCTGAAACAGAAGATCTCTTCAGCTATACTCTGCTGAATGCCCATTTGGCTTCATGAAACAGAGCCAGAACTGAAGATCTCTTTTTTTGTCATGATGAAACATAAATACTCTTTAATAAATGTGGACACATGAAAGTTTTCGTAACCCAACCCATTTTACATTTCTTTGAATTACACCCCAGCTGTGTGACATTCACTGCAAATATCACACGCGCACGTGTGTGTGTGTGTGTGTGTGTGTGTGTGTGTGTGTGTGTGTGTATGCATTTGTGTGTATGTGTGTGTGTTTGAGTGTCTGTGTGTGTGAATGTGCGTGTGTGTGAGTGTGTGTGTGAGTCAGAGGGAATGAATTTTATTGATTATGGTAATGGGTGTGTTAATTTTGAGACGACTGTGAAAACAGTGAAAACAGCATTGGAAAAAATCTGCTGAAACAAGGTAGAAATAACAGTGAAACAATGCTGTAACAACGCTGGAGCAATGCTGTAACAACGCTGAAACAACACTAAAACAATGCTGAAGCAACAGTGGGGCAGCGTTAAGGCTGACTGCATCCTGCCTCTGGGATTTCGGGATTTCACTCATCTAAATTAAATGAAATATTGAATTTTTCTTATTGGTTACACAGTGTTGTGAAATAAAAATCAATGATCGCTTTCATTTTGCTACTTCAAACTAGTTTCCATTCCTCACTGATTTATAATGCATCAAACCCAATGCCTCTTCTCCAGAAATGTGCTGCCTCCGCCTCGTTTTCCGCCAAAAGCAGAAACATCTCGGCTCATTAGCGGATTCATTATTTCTGGCCTTGCATTGTTGCCGTGTCCAGCATCCTTTTATACTTAAGGGGTGCAGATTTTCTCTCGCCTCATGACAAAATTTTGTCATGAGAGAAACAGAGCCTGTTTTGCCACTAAGGAAAGCTGCGCTGGGTAAGACGGTTTCGTCAAATAGGAAACAGAAATGAAGCACAGTTGCCTGTGACTCAAAGAGATGAGCTGGGTTTGTTGTTTTGTAAAAAGAGACAAACAGCCTCTGACCCGTTTTGTCACCTGAAAACAAATGGTTTTGTCACAATGAGAGGAAGAGTAGGTTTTGCTCTGAGAGATATTTTGTCTTTCTGATAACTGCTTCTTTCTGCATTTTCTGGTTTATTTAACCTTCATTTGACCTGGAAGGTCAACTGATGTTTCATTCCTTTTTGCAGAGATGATGGGTGAGGAATACAAAGGGTTTTGTAGCCAATAAGATGTCTGGAATGATTTTGTGGCCAGAATAGAGAGCAAATTGCAAAGAGGGACTTTGAACAGGAAACTAGTAAAAATCCAAATTCTTTTGAAGAGCACCATGGGAAATCTACGCACCAGAATGAATCAGAATTCTGATAAAGGCAGGCTCTCTGCTGCCTGAGCATGCAGAGAACAGCCACACACACTGACCATGCAGACAGTGATCTCGAGATTGACCGTTTAGAGACTGGCCGTGCAGACTGACTAAAGCTTGAAGTCACTGCATCTCCTCTGCTCCCCCTGTGCTCAGATTGAGGTGCTCTGTGTTCATCTCCTCTGCTTCCCCTGTGCTCAGATTGAGGTGCTCTGTGTTCATCTCCACTGCTTCCCCTGTGCTCAGATTGAGGTGCTCTGTGTTCATCTCCTCTGCTTCCCCTGTGCTCAGATTGAGGTGCTCTGTGTTCATCTCCACTGCTTCCCCTGTGCTCAGATCGAGGTGCTCTGTGTTCATCTCCTCTGCTTCCCCTGTGCTCTGTGATCTCCTCTGCTTCCCCTGTGCTCAGATGAGGTGCTCTGTGTTCATCTCCTCTGCTTCCCTGTGCTCAGATCGAGGTGCTCTGTGTTCATCTCCACTGCTTCCCTGTGCTCAGATCGAGGTGCTCTGTGTTCATCTCCACTGCTTCCCCTGTGCTCAGATCGAGGTGCTCTGTGTTCATCTCCACTGCTTCCCCTGTGCTCAGATCGAGGTGCTCTGTGTTCATCTCCACTGCTTCCCCTGTGCTCAGATCGAGGTGCTCTGTGTTTTGATTATTTCACCAAGTGTTCACTCCCCCCCACTGCCTCCCTTTACTCTCTGTAGTTTAAGAAAGATGTTTTTCTTTTTAAAAACTCCTTTTACTGTTTATTTGTGCTGTGTAAATATGCAGATTACCTCAGGGACATGGATAATGAGTGTGGATAATATAAGAGATTTAGCCAAGCAAAAAATGCAATGAGTTGAAACAAACTGACTGATAGTGCCCTCTACTGGCTGGGGGAATGGTGTGTTGTGTGTGTGTGTGTGTGTGTGTGTGTGTGTGTGTGTGTGTGTGTGTGTGTGTGTGTGTGTGAGAGGGTGTGTGAGGGTGTGTGTGTGAGTGTGAGAGGGTGTGTGTGTGTGTGTGTGTGTGAGAGAGAGGGTGTGTGTGTGTATGTGTGTGAGAGAGGGTGTGTGTGTGTGTGCGTGAGAGAGGGTGTGTGTGTGTGTGTGTGTGTGTGTGTGAGAGGGGGTGTGTGTGTGTGTGTGTGAGAGAGGGTGTGTGTGTGTGTGTGTGTGTGTGTGTGAGAGAGGGGTGGTGTGTGTGTGTGTGTGTAAGGGTGTGTGAGAGAGGGGTGTGTGTGTGTGTGTGTGTGTGTGAGGGTGAGAGGGTGTGTGAGAGAGAGAGAGAGAGAGATTGTGTGTGTGTGTGTGTGTGTGTGTGTGTGTGTGTGTGTGTGTGTGTGTGTGTGTGTGTGAGAGAGAAGGTGTGTGTGTGTGTATGTGTGTGAGGGTGTGTGTGTGTGAGTGTGAGAGGGTGTGTGTGTGTGTGTGTGTGTGTGTGTGTGTGTGTGTGTTTGTGAGAGAGGGTGTGTGTGAGTGTGAGAGGGTGTGTGTGTGTGTGTGTGTGTGTGTGTGTGAGTGAGTGTGAGAGGGGTGTGTGTGTGTGTGTGGGAGAGGGTGTGTGAGAGAGGGTGTGTGTGAGTGTGAGAGGGTGTGTGTGTCTGTGTGTGTGTGTGAGGGTGTGTGTGTGTGTGTAAGGGTGTGTGTGAGTGAGAGAGGTGTGTGTGTGTGTGTGTGTGTGTAAGGGTGTGTGTGTGTGTGTGTGTGTGTGTAGGGTGTGTGAGAGAGGTGTGTGTGTGTGTGTGTGTGTGTGTGTGTGTGTGTGTGTGTGTGTGTGTGTGTGTGTGTGTCTGTGTGTGTGTGTGTCAGGATGTGTGAGACTCCCTCTATATAAAGATGTTACATGCTGTTCCCTGAGGGAAAGCACCAGCCCTCCATATGAGTGTGCTATTGCCATAACCACTGCATGACGTTTTTATTGTTGTGCATTTGTGGCTAATCTAAAATGATCATCACACTCCAGCGCCCTCTTAATGAACCGCTCCTTGTGTAAGACATTACACAAGCAGTTAGCTGCATTTCTGGCATGCTAATAAGCTAATAAGTTTATTCCTTATCATGAATCCGTTTCCTCATCCCACGCGGTGTCAGTGCGTTGTGAGATTGGTTCCTGAGCTCGGGATTCCTGTGAAAGCAGATCTATCACATGCATTTCTCTGTCAGTATCAGGTGAGATGGGTTAATTAAAAACTCTGCACCATGCTTAATGCCTCATATTATATATGCTATGTCTGCCTGTGTCATCCGTCTGGACTATCCTCCATCTGCGCTCACTCCCTATCACTCCTGTCCTGTTACTGTAGCCCCCGTTTGACCCTCATTCTCCTGGGCATTGGGGGGTTGGGAAATGGAACCATTCTGCTGAAGTATAATCAACATGGGCGTCACAGGATAATAATATCGTTTCAGTAATAATAATAATCATAACAATCATAATTGAAATGTGGAGCCACCCTGATACCGAACCCTTGTGTCACCTTACAGTCTGAGCTGCTGTCATTATGGCCCTGTAGGCAGATAAGATACCCAGCGCTGTAATCCGTGTTTTCACACACATTCTGCACGCTCCGTCTACGTGCGCATGTGTGTAAAATGGAAAGTTCCGGAGGAAAGGGAAATAGACAGAAGCACAAGAAGTTCCTGGAGGGAACACAAACACTCAAGCATAATTATTACTGCAATGTTTATTGAAATATTTCTGTTAGTTACTCACTGGTGTAAAGTTGCTCTGTGAAGGGAGGGGGTGGTGGTGGGGAGGGAGTTGGCCATTTTGAGCAGCAAAGCTCTGTCTCTTTCCTGCTGATGTACACTATACCCACTCACACTACGGCTACACCCACTCACACTACGGCTACACCCACTCACACTACGGCTATACCCACTCACACTACGGCTATACCCACTCACACTACGGCTATACCCACTCACACTACGGCTATACCCACTCACACTACGGCTACACCCACTCACACTACGGCTATACCCACTCACACTACGGCTATACCCACTCACACTACGGCCATACCCACTCACACTACGGCTATACCCACTCACACTACGGCTATACCCACTCACACTACAGCCATACCCACTCACACCATGGCTCACCCACTCACACTACAGCTTTACCCACTCACACTACGGCTATACCCACTCACACTATGGCTATACCCACTCACACTACGCCTTTACCCACTCACACTACGGCTATACCCACTCACACTCACACTATGGCTATACCCACTCACACTACGGCTTTACCCACTCCACTACGGCTATACGCACTCACACTATGGCTATACCCACTCACACTATGGCTATACCCACTCACACTACGGCTTTACCCACTCACACTACGGCTATACGCACTCACACTATGGCTATACCCACTCACACTATGGCTATACCCACTCACACTATGGCTTTACCCACTCACACTACGGCTATACGCACTCACACTATGGCTATACCCACTCACACTATGGCTATACCCACTCACACTACGGCTTTACCCACTCACACTACGGCTATACGCACTCACACTACGGCTATACCCACTCACACTACGGCTATACCCACTCACACTATGGCTATACCCACTCACACTACGGCTTTACCCACTCACACTACGGCTATACGCACTCACACTACGGCTATACCCACTCACACTATGGCTTTACCCACTCACACTACGGCTATACCCACTCACACTACGGCTACACCCACTCACACTACGGCTACACCCACTCACACTACGGCTTTACCCACTCACACTACGGCTATACGCACTCACACTACGGCTATACCCACTCACACTATGGCTTTACCCACTCACACTACGGCTATACGCACTCACACTACGGCTATACCCACTCACACTATGGCTACACCCACTCACACTATGGCTTATACCCACTCACACTATGGCTACACCCACTCACACTACGGCTACACCCACTCACACTACAGCTACACCCACTCACACTACGGCTACACCCACTCACACTACGGCCATACCCACTCACACTACGGCTACACCCACTCACACTACGGCTATACCCACTCACACTACGGCTATACCCACTCACACTACGGCTATACCCACTCACACTATGGCTATACCCACTCACACTACGGCTACACCCACTCACACTACGGCTATACCCACTCACACTACAGCTACACCCACTCACACTACAGCTACACCCACTCACACTACGGCTACACCCACTCACACTACGGCTATACGCACTCACACTACGGCCATACCCACTCACACTACGGCTATACGCACTCACACTACGGCTATACCCACTCACACTACAGCTATACCCACTCACACTATGGCTATACCCACTCACACTACGGCTTTACCCACTCACACTATGGCTACACCCACTCACACTACAGCTTAATGCCGGAGGATCGTATGGATGTCGTGTCCTTTATGCCTCTGCATGAATATTAATAAACTGCAATGCTGGAAAATCCTGCACCAAAATTCCTGGAACCTGACAGAACCTGTCAGGTGACCAATAATTAATATTAAGACTCTGTGGGTGGTATTTGTAATAAGAAGTGCTTAACCTTGTTTTAACCCTGCTGTAACCTTGTTATAACCTCACTATAACCTGTAAGCCAGCTATAACCTAGTTATAACGATGTTGCTATAGTGCAGCTATAACCAAATGGCATCTGGTGCTACCTTTCAGGAGGTGTAGAGTACCCTGCTTATCTCAGAGGCAGCCCATAGAGACACAAACACTCATTTTGCCATGGTTACAGCATGCCATGGTTACAGTGCAGTGGCACCACTTCATTTCTTAGACTGGGTCCAAGGTCTCACTCAGCTGGGTACACAACATGCAGCCTCACTTTTGGGGTGCAGTTTACACACACAATCACTGTGGGAGCTCACAGGAGACCCCAAAACCCCCATGGATCAGGCCCTGCAGGAGGAGGGATGGAGAGAGAGAGAGAGAGAGAGAGAGAAACAGGGAACACTGCCTGGCAACATGCTTTCAAGTGCTGCCAATAAAACACCTTGAAATTCAAATGTATCCAGAGAGAAAAAGAGAGAGAGAAAGAGAGAGAGAGAGATGCCATTTATATTTTATTAGACTGAATATAAAAATAAGAAAGGCATACGTATATTTTTTTATATAATTTTTTAATTAGTTTAGCGAGTGCTTTCACCTGACAAATGATGGGAAATAAATAGCAAATGGCACAAGTGCTCACAGCCAGCATGAACACGCACACACCACACTGTCCTTACTCAATGTCATTAAGGTGTGTGTATGTGTGTGTGTGTGTGTGTGTGTGTGTGTGTGTGTCTGTTTGTTTTTTTGTGGTACCAGCCCAAGTGAGTGGATTTGTGTTCCTCAAGGTCTGGCTTTTGAAAGTTTTTCAGGCCTTCATTTTGCCTGCAAACCTAAGATGCACTTGAAAAAATGTTCAGTATCTTTCTTTGTTATTCTTTATGAATTCATTCCATTCTCATTCCACCCCCACAGTGTTGTGAGTTATTTCTTTTTAAAGAAATTTATGCAGGTTTGCAGCTGATCCAGCTGAGCCGACCTTGAGCCCCACTCTCACACAGGTAGAGACCTGCACACCTGAGTGTGAGCCCCACTCGCACACAGGTAGAGGCCTGCACACCTGAGCGTGCGCCCCACTCTCACACAGGTAGAGACCTGCACACCTGAGTGTGAGCCCCACTCTCACACAGGTAGAGACCTGCACACCTGAGTGTGCGCCCACTCTCACACAGGTAGAGGCCTGCACACCTGGTGCCTGCACACCGCCCCACTCACACAGGCACAGAGACCTGCACACCTGAGTGTGCGCCCCACTCTCACACAGGTAGAGGCCTGCACACCTGAGTGTGCGCCCACTCTCACACAGGTAGAGGCCTGCACACCTGAGTGTGCGCCCCACTCTCACACAGGTAGAGGCCTGCACACCTGAGTGTGCGCCCCACTCTCACACAGGTAGAGGCCTGCACACCTGAGTGTGCGCCCCACTCTCACACAGGTAGAGGCCTGCACACCTGAGTGTGCGCCCCACTCTCACACAGGTAGAGACCTGCACACCTGAGTGTGCGCCCCACTCACACACAGGTAGAGACCTGCACACCTGAGTGTGGTGGCTGTTTGCGTTTGTGAGGAGTCTCTCCCCTTGCTTGGGTGGCTCTGCAAGGCTTATCTCTCTGTGTGGAGCTGCAGCCTCCATCTGCACTGATTCCCAGATTAAGAGCTGGGCTGATAGAATAGAAGTGAGATTTCAGCGGCTCAGTCACCAGTCCACAAGGATGTTTTTTCAGGTGAAAAAGGATGGCTTCATTGAGGCCCCCACAGAAAGGAGAAATGTAAGTCACTTCACTTCAGGGGCCACAGCAGGGTGGAGGGCTGCAGAGCGTGATGCAGGGGCCACAGCAGGGTGGAGGGCTGCAGAGCGTGATGCAGGGGCCACAGCAGGGTGGAGGGCTGCAGAGCGTGATGCAGGGGCCACAGCAGGGTGGAGGGCTGCAGAGCAGGTGATGCAGGGGCCACAGCAGGGTGGAGGGGAGGGCTGCAGAGCGTGATGCAGGGGCCAGGGTGGAGGGCTGCAGAGCAGCAGGCAGGGTGGAGGGCTGCAGAGCGTGATGCAGGGGCCACAGCAGGGTGGAGGGTGGCAGGGGGAGGGCTGCAGAGCGTGATGCAGGGGCCACAGCAGGGTGGAGGGCTGCAGAGCGTGATGCAGGGGCCACAGCAGGGTGGAGGGCTGCAGAGCGTGATGCAGGGGCCACAGCAGGGTGGAGGGCTGCAGAGCGTGATGCAGGGGCCACTGCAGGGTGGAGGGCTGCAGAGCGTGATGCAGGGGCCACAGCAGGGTGGAGGGCTGCAGAGCGTGACGCAGGGGCCACAGCAGGGTGGAGGGCTGCAGAGCGTGATGCAGGGGCCACAGCAGGGTGGAGGGCTGGGCTGCAGAGCAGCAGGGTGAGGGCTGCAGGGGCCACAGCAGGGTGGGCCACCGCAGGGCTGCAGAGCGTGATGCAGGGGCCACTGCAGGGTGGAGGGCTGCAGAGGGTGATGCAGGGGCCACCAGAGGGTGATGCAGGGGCCAGGCTGGAGGGCTGCAGAAACCCTGTGGCTTTATCTCACCTGAGTGTTTGTATCAAATACAGCCCTCAATATGCAATGTCACCACAAATTATGACTAAAAATATAGTACTAAAACATATTTAAAAAATAATTTTAACACATTCATATCATACAAATACTGCATGGATTTACATTACATTACAATCATTTTGCTGATGCTTTTATCCAAGGTGACTTACAGTTGATTATGCTACCAAGGGCTGATCCCCCTGGGAGCAGTGTGGGGTCGGGGGCCTTACTCAGTGGTGTTCTTGCTGTGGCTAGACTGGGGCTTGGGTCACCAACCTCAGGGGTCCCAGTCATGTACCTTAGCCACTGGACTACAGGCTGCCCCTGTTTTTGTATGCGCTTGATCACTTTCTGCTCTTTGATATGCTCTGAGCTGGATTATGAAATTCTGTTTGAAATGATGTTGAAATGGCAGTTATGCAAATTCTTCAAAATATAAGTGGGTCTCCAGCACACTGTATACTGAGTACTTAGAATTTGTTAAATGAGTGAGCACTGAGTTCCTGGTTGCCCTTCAGTTTTACTGACACAGACACTCACAGGCCAAACTGCTAGAATCAAGACCAGTGAAAATGAATTAAATCTGATCTACATTTTAATGTGTTTTTAATTTTATTTTGATTGAGATGTTGAGTGGAGCTCCTGATTCACAGTGGTTCTTATGGATTGTGCACGGGGCATTCCTGAAAGCAAGTGCCAGAACATCTGACTCTCCACACCTGCTCACCTCATCACCACCTACACACATCTGACTCTCCACACCTGCTCACCTCATCACCACCTACACACATCTGACTCTCCACACCTGCTCACCTCATCACCACCTGCACACATCTGACTCTCCACACCTGCTCACCTCATCACCACCTGCACACATCTGACTCTCCACACCTGCTCACCTCATCACCACCTGCACACATCTGACTCTCCACACCTGCTCACCTCATCACCACCTGCACACATCTGACTCTCCACACCTGCTCACCTCATCACCACCTGCACACATCTGACTCTCCACACCTGCTCACCTCATCACCACCTGCACACATCTGACTCTCCACACCTGCTCACCTCATCACCACCTGCACACATCTGACTCTCCACACCTGCTCACCTCATCACCACCTGCACACATCTGACTCTCCACACCTGCTCACCTCATCACCACCTGCACACATCTGACTCTCCACACCTGCTCACCTCATCACCACCTGCACACATCTGACTCTCCACACCTGCTCACCTCATCACCATCTACACACATCTGACTCTCCACACCTGCTCACCTCATCACCACCTGCACACATCTGACTCTCCACACCTGCTCACCTCATCACCACCTGCACACATCTGACTCTCCACACCTGCTCACCTCATCACCACCTACACACATCTGACTCTCCACACCTGCTCACCTCATCACCACCTGCACACATCTGACTCTCCACACCTGCTCACCTCATCACCACCTACACACATCTGACTCTCCACACCTGCTCACCTCATCACCACCTACACACATCTGATTCTCCACACCTGCTCACCTCATCACCACCTGCACACATCTGACTCTCCACACCTGCACACATCTGACTCTCCACACCTGCTCACCTCATCACCACCTGCACACATCTGACTCTCCACACCTGCTCACCTCATCACCACCTGCACACATCTGACTCTCCACACCTGCTCACCTCATCACCACCTGCACACATCTGACTCTCCACACCTGCTCACCTCATCACCACCTGAACACATCTGACTCTCCACACCTGCTCACCTCATCACCACCTGCACACATCTGACTCTCCACACCTGCTCACCTCATCACCACCTGCACACATCTGACTCTCCACACCTGCACACATCTGCACCTCCACACCTGCTCACCTCATCACCACCTGCACACACCTCTCCACACACATCTGACTGACTCCACACCTGCTCACCTCATCACCACCTGCTGACTCTCCACACCTGCTCACCCTGACCTCCACACCTGCTCACCTCATCACCACCTGCACACATCTGACTCTCCACACCTGCTCACCTCATCACCACCTACACACATCTGACTCTCCACACCTGCTCACCTCATCACCACCTGCACACATCTGACTTTCCACACCTGCTCACCTCATCACCACCTGCACACATCTGACTCTCCACACCTGCTCACCTCATCACCACCTACACACACCTGACTCTCCACACCTGCTCACCTCATCACCACCTGCACACATCTGACTCTCCACACCTGCTCACCTCATCACCACCTGCACACATCTGACTCTCCACACCTGCTCACCTCATCACCACCTACACACATCTGACTCTCCACACCTGCTCACCTCATCACCACCTACACACACCTGACTCTCCACACCTGCTCACCTCCTCACCACCTACACACATCTGACTCTCCACACCTGCTCACCTCATCGCCACCCCCCACCCCCTCAGAAGTGAGTTCCCAGTTGAACCAATGACAGTAAAAATACATACAATTCTGAGATTCAATAAAGGGGATCGTTTTGGAACACATTGTGTTATGTCACTGGGTCACATATAGCTCCAGCAACAAGTTTTTTTTCTGCATTGGTTTAACCTTTTCTATACTGTTTAAATGACAAAACTTACAAGCATCACCATTGTAGAGACATAGATGATGCGTCTGTAGTACAGTGAATAGACCTTATTACTTGCTTGTGTGAATGCATGCTTCTAAAGAAAACGCTTCTGATGTTTGTTACTTTGTTTTCCTTGGTTCAATCGTTGCTTTTGTGTTTGACTTGAAAAGGAAAGTTCCAAAACAACAACAACATTAATGACAAAATCAACAAAAGCAAATCCTAAGATTCCGTTTCACAGTGTATTATTTTAAAACCAACCCAATACAGACGAGAAGGATATACCTGCACATTGATATTGAAACCTCGCTACATAATATTGTTAAAGATAACCATGAAAATCCCTATGGGATATCAGAGAGGATCTGGATGGATGGAGGGGAGGGCACTGCCAAAAATGCACCCATTAGGATGAATGTTTTACCTCAAATCAATCTTCTTAGTGCCATTATTCCTTGGTTCCATCTGCTTGTGGAATACTAAGCAGCCCGATCTGAAACACAGCTCTGTGGGACTTGCTCTTCCCGAGCTGAAACACAGCTCTGTGGGACTTGCTCTTCCCGAGCTGAAACACAGCTCTGTGGGACTTGCTCTTCCCGAGCTGAAACACAGCTCTGTGGGACTTGCTCTTCCAAACTTTGATCCTCATCACAGGGTGCAGGTGGGCTCACTTTCTGCCACAACATGGAGAGAGGTGGATCAGGTTTGTATTGTATGTATTTAGACTGCAGGATGTTTTACACAGATCTGTCTTAAAAATGCATCTCAGAATCTGGTCCAATTATTACAAATACAATACCTAATTTTAGATGAGTTGAAAAACAATTTCATTTCACCAGTAAGTGGCATTTACAAACACATTTTATCTGGAAAAACATTGTGACATGGTTTTAGAAGTGGAATATGATGATGGCATTAAACTCAATGTATGTGCCATGAATGGAGTCATTTTATCTGGGTATTCCCTGTAACTGAATGCCTGCTACCCATGACATACCTGTAATCACGAGGCAGTTGAGTGCATGCCTCTCTTGGAGGCGTGTATATTGTAATTAATTGTTGAAAGATGAGGAAAAAGTCCATTACTGTGAGTTCCATCTCATCCACACAAGAACATGGCCCACACACACCGCAGTTCAGATATTCTGTTGTTCTACATATTTTGCATCTTTCTAAGTTTTTCTGGAGAAAGCAAAGCAATACCTCATACAGCTGTATACTTAATCTTGCTATAACTGGCTGCAGCAGGTACAGAGTACCCCAGTGAGTCTGGACTTTCCCTTACTGTCTATACCTATAACAGAATGCTACTTTTGCAATGTAATGTTTCTGTGCAAAGAATCTTGTTAATATTTGACAAGGCCTAAAAGAATAACTAAATAAAGGAGAGATTTGAACATGTGACTGCTTTTACAGTGCTAATCATGTCTCTTCATAGATGCTATGGTATTCTCATGTTAATATTTTCTTCCATGGATGAAAACGAGAGCAAGCACAGGGGACCAGTTGCACAGAATAGTTATTTCATCAATGTAATGACATTGCCACAAAACTCTACTTTTTTGACGTCATATACTCGTCAAATATGAAGCGATCAGAAACATCTACAGACTCACGTTTAAACACAAACTGGACATACATCTAATCTTGGTGTTTGATAACTTCCTCTCCTAAAAATGCCAGAGTCCATTTCTGGATGCCATGACGTCAAAGCCACACTCCACAAAGACAGAAAACATTTTGGGTGAACAAAAGTACAGTGAGTTAAGTGCACATCCATGGCCCGAATAAATGTTTTTACTTTGTTTCAGTTGTTTTGTATTATTAATTGAAGTGTGTGTGAGCGTTGTGGATGTTTCTTCATCCTGCTTAATAGGCTAACCCTTATGATAATGACTAGAATTCCTTGCAGCGCGGCAGCGCTTGATTCATTCTGTTTCAAATGAATAGCTGAGGGATGGAGCTTTGAAGGCTGTCACCGTCCATCCCTCAGCGGCGCATGTGCGCCGGCTCGCGCTCGCTCCGTGGCTGCCAGGGAGTCTTCGGGCTGCCATGATTAGCACCGCAGAACAGAGCCGCCTGCATGAAGCACTGATACACCAGATACTCTCTGCCAGGTGTTTCATGGTGTGCAGTCTTTCCTACAGCAATCAGATGTTTGCTTGTCTCCAAAACTCATCACTCATGACTGTTTTAATTTCTCTTTCCAGTACACCTTTGTTTTACGCTGTAAAACACGGCTTTGGGGCAGAGATAGGCTGCTTTGTGTCATGCATGTGCGTTTAGGGTGTTCCCAGCCCGCAGACCTCGACGTTTTGACCAAAACCTGTCAGCTCCGAGCTAACAGAGCTCGCGTCCCCCGCGCTATGACGGGCTTCTGCGCCTCAGCTGCTACAGTTCCATTGTCCGCTCTGGAAATCCGGGTCAGACAGCATCAACAAGCAAGTCTCTGATCAAGCACGACCCCAATCTTGGTCAGGCATAAACTGTTCTAATCAATGCAAAGCGTGACGTCCAGCCCCCGGTCCGGGCGCGAGAGCGACAGGGCTTAATTACAGCGCTAATGGAACGGGCGCCGTGCCTGCTCTGAGGGGTGCGCCATGCACAGCGCTACATATTCCTGAATAAACAGCGGAGAAAAAACAGTAACCGTCGTGTTTGTGGTTTTTGGAGGACACACGTCAACACATCACACGTTGCAGTTTTTTGGAGGACACACGTCAACAACACTGCAAGAGACGCTCTCTCCTTTTTCACGTTTTGTGTAGTCTCTCTCATCGCAGTTGGACGCGTTTTCCCTGAGATTTGCAATCCCTTGCAGTGCCCGAAATAATGGTTAAATCTCTCAGAATAAGATCGTTTCACGAATGTCTAAAAGTGATGTAATACATAAAGATCGGATTTCAGTGTCCTACAAACTCTGTTAAGCCTCGTGGCAGTTGGCGTCATTTCTTTTCCGTGGTGAAAATGCTTCAGAGTTTTGCAGTGTTCAACGAATTCCATTTCCAGCCATTAGAGAGCCATTTCAATTGTATGGCTCAAATAATAATAATAAAAAAACCCCTCAGCAACAAACTCTCAACCAAGACTGCTCTTTCACCCCTCAGTTTCCACTCTGTCGTATTCGCTCTTTCGCACCTTGCTGTGCCCCTGGGGGATGGAATCTCCGCCCTTCAAAACTAAATTATTTAATACAACGTCACATAGAATCCTCTGTTTAGCATTCACACACTCTCTCTCAATCCAGTCCCTCTCTGTCACATACACACACACACACACATCTGCACACTCATGCGTGCACACAAGAGAGCAGAGCTGTTGTAAATATATATTTCTGGGTCCTCTTTTGCAAGAGCTGGCAATTTAACTCTAGCATGAAGGTGAGCTTGGTAATTTGCAGGCACTTCTAATTGGCTTATTTTGGTAAATAAGGTATTGGCCTGTTTTGTCAGCATCATTGTGGCGGAAACATGGGGATCCATCCCATCATTCCACACCCAGCAGTGACGGAGGGCCACAGCACTGCGTACGTGTGTGTGTTAGTGTGTGTGTCTCTTCCCTGCCCATGGGGACACATGGGACAGTGTGTGTGTCTCTCCTCCACACGGGGGCCTGCAGTCTGTGTGTGTGTGTGTGTGTGTGTGTGTGTGTGTGTGTGTGTGTGTGTGTGTGTGTGTGTGTGTGTGTGTGTGTGTGTGTGTGTGTGTGTGTGTGTTAGTGTGTGTGTCTCTTCCCTGCCCATGGGGACACATGGGACAGTGTGTGTGTCTCTCCTCCACACGGGGGCCTGCAGTCTGTGTGTGTGTGTGTGTGTGTGTGTGTGTGTGTGAGTGTGTGTGTGTGTGTGTGTGTGTGTGTGTGTGTGTGTGTGTGTGTGTGTGTGTGTGTGTGTGTGTGTGTGTGTGTGTGTGTGTGTGTGTGAGTGTGTGTGTGTGTCTGCTCCTCAGTGAGGCTCTCATAGGAGTATGGCTCTGACTGAGCCGGTTAGCACACATTGCACCGTGCATTAGCGCCAGCGGTCTCATGTGAAGTGGCAGGTTTTAATTAATGGGGTGAAATATGATCCACTGAATGGGAGAGAACACTTGAGAAAAACACTTGAGAATGAAATGAATGAATAAACAAAAATAGATATAGATCAAAAAGCAGGGAGCAAAACGTTGGCATAATTTCTGCCCATTCTCTATGCTGCTCACTCCGTTCCACAACTTGGTGTGAAGAACCCGTCCCCTCCTCTCCAGCTCCGCTCTGCTCCCAGCCCTGGACCTGCTACTCCCACATCTGAACTACTGCAGCTCCCTCCCTGCTGCTCTCCCTGTCTGTGCCAGACTCCTGCAGCTGAACCCAAACACAGATGCACAGCCTGTCTATAGCCTTCCTCAGCAATTTCCCACCACACTCCTCCTCACCTCATGACTGAGTCTACCTGTCACAGCTCACATCAGGCTCCAAACCGCGGTGCTGTTCCACAGGTAAGTGGATGGCACGGCTCTGTCACTCCTCCAGTCTGCGTATGCTGCTGGAGGTTCCTAAACCAGCATATGATCAGTGTGTGCACTTGCAGGCATCCAGCAGGCCAGGAGAGGCTGCTAGAGAGCAATGAGACTGATCAGATTAACCTCCTTAAGCCAGCATGACTGAGCCGAATGTTGGCTCACCATTGAAGACCCTCAGCTATAGCTGGTAATCATGCAACTGGGACTCAAACACCCAGTTACAGGACTCACAGCTGGGACTCAAACACCCAGTCACAGGACTCTCAGCTGGGACTCATTCACCCAATCACAGGACTCTCAGCTGGGACTCAAACACCCAGTCACAGGACTCTCAGCTGGGACTCACTCACCCAATCACAGGACTCATAGCTGGGACTCAAACACCCATGTAAATGAGTTCTGGTTTACAGTGAGTGGTTTGTGTAAATGAGTTCTGGTTTACAGTGAGTGGTTTGTGTAAATGAGTTCTGGTTTACAGTGAGTGGTTTGTGTAAATGAGCTCTGGTTTACAGTGAGTGGTTTGTGTAAATGAGTTCTGGTTTACAGTGAGTGGTTTGTGTAAATGAGTTCTGGTTTACAGTGAGTGGTTTGTGTAAATGAGCTCTGGTTTACAGTGAGTGGTTTGTGTAAATGAGTTCTGGGTTTACAGTGAGTGGTTTGTGTAACTGAGTTCTGGTTTACAGTGAGTGGTTTGTGTAAATGAGTTCTGGTTTACAGTGAGTGGTTTGTGTAAATGAGTTCTGGTTTACAGTGAGTGGTTTGTGTAAATGAGTTCTGGTTTACAGTGAGTGGTTTGTGTAAATGAGTTCTGGTTTACAGTGAGTGGTTTGTGTAAATGAGTTCTGGTTTACAGTGAGTGGTTTGTGTAAATGAGCTCTGGTTTACAGTGAGTGGTTTGTGTAAATGAGTTCTGGTTTACAGTGAGTGGTTTGTGTAAATGAGTTCTGGTTTACAGTGAGTGGTTTGTGTAAATGAGTTCTGGTTTACAGTGAGTGGTTTGTGTAAATGAGTTCTGGTTTACAGTGAGTGGTTTGTGTAAATGAGTTCTGGTTTAAATTGAGTGGTTTGTGTAAACGAATCCTGGTTGACAGTGACTGGTTTGTGTAAATTAATCCACACATTCACATTCAGAACGGTCTTATCTCAGGTTGACAGTTTCCCTGGCTGGTGATGTGGAAAACTGATTAGTGAGAGAAACTTTTTCCCAACTGCAGAGAATGTTTCTACCTTTCTCCAACACACACACACACACACACACCACACACACATGCCACACACACACACACACACACACAAACACACACACACACTCACTCACACACACACACTCACTCACTCACACACACATACACACATACACACACACACACACACACACACATACACACACACACACTCACTACACACACACACTCACACACACACACACACACAAACACACTCACTCACACACACTCACTCACTCACACACGCACACACACAGTTTGATTAACCTCAAATGATTTGATTGAATGCCTTTTCCATTCACAAAATGAATCCTCAAATAAATAAATGTGAAACTCCTCTGTTAACCCACTCAGACACACATTCATAATTCATTTCCTTCTCATACCAAAAAATTATCACAGAGCCGGAAATATAGAGGTGAGAGGATTGAATGAATGTTTCATGATAATTCTGATATTAAACTCATCAATACTGCATCACACAGCCCCGTTTGCCAGGGAACACCACCATTTCACACAGTCCCGTTTCCCAGGGAACACCACCATTTCACACGGCCCCGTTTCCCAGGGAACACCACCATTTCACACGGCCCCGTTTGCCAGGGAACACCACCATTTCACACGGCCCCGTTTCCCAGGGAACACCACCATTTCACACGGCCCCGTTTGCCAGGGAACACCACCATTTCACACGGCCCCGTTTCCCAGGGAACACCACCATTTCACACGGCCCCGTTTGCCAGGGAACACCACCATTTCACACAGCCCCGTTTCCCAGGGAACACCACCATTTCACACGGCCCCGTTTCCCAGGGAACACCACCATTTCACACGGCCCCGTTTCCCAGGGAACATCACCATTTCACACGGCCCCGTTTCCCAGGGAACACCACCATTTCACACAGTCCCGTTTCCCAGGGAACACCACCATTTCAGAGACAAAGTACAGTTTAACCTTTGCCACTTTCCCCTATCAAAAAAATCAGGCAGCTCACCTGGGTCACCTGCAGGGCACACTGAGGAGACCTTTAACTTTACCTGTAAGGAAACAACAGCTGATTTCTGTTTTCTGCATTCCTTACTATATTGATAAATATATGAATTCATAAATATAAAGACTGGGCAGACTGCCATTAAATTCCTCTGAACTGAAAATCAGGGCTATCCCAAACAGACAGGAAAAACCTCACAGACCGCCACACTGTTAGCATGTAATCACAGACCGCCACACTGTTAGCATGTAATCACAGACAGCCACACTGCTAGCATTTATTCACAGACCGCCACACTGTTAGCATGTAATCACAGACCGCCACACTGCTAGCATTTAATCACAGACCGCCACTCTGCTACTGTTAGAATTTATTCACCTGATGCCACACTTACTCACTCATTACAGCTCATTCAATCTGTGATTACTGGCTCTCTATTAGCGCGACGGAGCTCTTAACTGTAATTATGTTTTATTTGCTTAGGGGCATTCTGAGTGAACGGAAATGAGAGTAAAAATTATTAATTTCAGAGGAGAGCATTTTACCTTCCATCAAGCATATTCATTTTTAGATATTTCTGTGAACATTTTGAGCGATCTGTTGAGAGAGTTTAAAGTTTCATTGAGTGCCTGCTAGGCTGTTTGCTTCAAAAAACATAATACATTATGGATAAAAGTGTGTATTAAGTGCATTCATAAATGACAAACACACAATGGGGCAGAGTCATTCAAACACACCTACTCACAGTCAAAGCAAACTTTATATTGCACCAGGATTTTCTGAGTAACCTTTATTTTATTTCAGGAAAGTAAATGTGTCTTTAAGAATGTGTTCTTTTCATTTTAACCCCTTGGATTCACAATGGTATCTTTTATTAATTCATATTCATTTTACACATTACATTCACATATGTTCAGTTCATTTTACTTATACAGCTTATCCAATGTTTTTCACAGAATCTAGATTGGTAACACTGGACATACACTGTGTAACATAAAAATGTTTTTCTCTGAGGACAATTTACACTACACAACTGACTGAATCACTGCACAACAGAATCACTGCATGACTGAACCACTGCACAACAGAATCACTGCATGACTGAACCACTGCACAACCGAATCACTGCATGACTGAATCACTGCACAACCGAATCACTGCGTGACTGAACCACTGCACAACCAAATTACTGCATGACTGAACCACTGCACAACCGAATCACTGCATGACTGAACCACTGCACAACAGAATCACTGCATGACTGAATCACTGCATGACTAAGTGTGATTCAAGTTCAGTTATACTTGTAGAATGAGAAGAGCAGTGTGAGTCAAACCTGCAGCTGAAATGAGCAGAGCAGTGTGTGTGGATGCTGGTCTGACTGAGTTAAACCTGCGGCTGAAATGAGCAGAGCAGTGTGTGGATGCTGGTCTGACTGAGAGTCAAACCTGCAGCTGAAAGAGCAGAGCAGTGTGTGTGGATGCTGGTCTGACTGAGAGTCAAACCTGCAGCTGAAATGAGCAGAGCAGTGTGTGTGGATGCTGGTCTGACTGAGAGTCAAACCTGTGGCTGAAATGAGCAGAGCAGTGTGTGTGGATGCTGGTCTGTCTGAGAGTCTGAAAAGCAGAGCAGTGTGTGTGGATGCTGGTCTGACTGAGAGTCAAATGAAATGAGCAGAGCAGTGTGTGTGGATGCTTGTCTGATTGAGAGTCAAACCTGTGGCTGAAATGAGCAGAGCAGTGTGTGTGGATGCTGGTCTGACTGAGTCAAACCTGCGGCTGAAATGAGCAGAGCAGTGTGTCCTTTGATCCTGGCCCAAGCTGTGCCACCATTCTTATGCCCTTTCTCTCTGTGCGGAGCATAGGGTATCAACAACACCTCTCCAGCAAGTTGGGCTTTGGGCTGTCTCTTCTATTTCCTTCCAGCTGGTATCATAATCCTTCAGGTCTGCTTCTATGTTTCATCTCCAGGTGTTTCTTGGACGGCCCCTTTTCCTTTTTCCCTGAGGGTTCCAGAGCCTGTTGATTGCTCTCCTCAAGGTGTGTCCGATCCAGCCCCACTTTCTCCTCAGGGTGGGCCCGATCCAGCCCCACTTTCTCCTCAGGGTGTGCCCGATCCAGCCCCACTTTCTCCTCAAGGTGTGTCCGATCCAGCCCCACTTTCTCCTCAGGGTGGGCCCGATCCAGCCCCACTTTCTCCTCAGGGTGTGCCCGATCCAGCCCCACTTTCTCCTCAGGGTGGGCCCGATCCAGCCCCACTTTCTCCTCAGGGTGTGCCCGATCCAGCCCCACTTTCTCCTCAGGGTGTGCCCGATCCAGCCCGACTTTCTCCTCAGGGTGTGCCCGATCCAGCCCCACTTTCTCCTCAGGGTGGGCCCGATCCAGCCCCACTTTCTCCTCAGGGTGGGCCCGATCCAGCCCCACTTTCTCCTCAGGATCCACAGGCCTCCATTGTGGATTTTTTTGGTCCATCGTATGCTCGAGATAGTTCAGAGGCAGTTGTTGATGAAGGTTTGAATCCTCTATTGTGTTTTCTTTGTCACCCTCCATGTTATGCGCCATACAACAGAACTGACTTGAAGCTGAAACTGAAGACTCTCAGTTTTATTGCTGTTCTAATTTCTCTGCATAATCAGATGTTCTTCAATGAAACAAAAGCATCCCTTGCCTTCCCGGCTTGGTGGTGATGTCTCTGTCTGTACCTCCCTGCCTGTCCACTATACTCCCTAGATCTGTGAAGGAAATCAACTTCTTCAAGGTTGTCATTTCCT
>CM040749.1:642500-672500 GCA_022829145.1 Albula goreensis
CCTGTGCCCTACCACTGAGCCACAGCCCTGTGCCCTACCACTGAGAGCCACAGCCCTGCACTGAGCCTACCACCTGAGCTACAGCCCTGTGCCCTACCACTGAGCTACAGCCCTGCACCCTACCACTGAGCCACAGCCCTGTGCCCTACCACTGAGCTGCCCTGTGCCCTACCACTGAGCTACAGCCCTGCACCCTACCACTGAGCACAGCCCTGTGCCTTACCACAGCCCTGTGCCCTACCACTGAGCTACAGCCCTGAGCTACCCTGTGCCCTACCACTGAGCTACAGCCCTGTGCCCTACCACTGAGCCCAGCCCTGCACCCTACCACAGCCCTGTGCCCTACCACTGAGCCAGCCCTGCCCTACCACTGACAGCCCTGCCCTACCACTGAGCCACAGCCCCCTACCACTGAGCTGAGAACTGCAGCCCTGTGCCCTACCACTGAGCCACTGAGCCCTGCACCCTACCACTGAGCTACAGCCCTGCACCCTACCACTGAGCTACAGCCCTGCACCCTACCAGCCCTGAGCACCCTACCACTGAGCTACAGCCCTGCACCCCTACCCTGTGCCCTACCACTGAGCTACAGCCCTGTGCCCTACCACTGAGCTACAGCCCTGTGCCCTACCACTGAGCCACAGCCCTACACCCTACCACTGAGCTACAGCCCTGCACCCTACCACTGCGCTACAGCCCTGCACCCTACCACTGAGCTACAGCCCTGTGCCCTACCACTGAGCTACAGCCCTGCACCCTACCACTGAGCTACAGCCCTGTGCCTTACCACTGAGCTACAGCCCTGCACCCTACCACTGAGCTACAGCCCTGCACCCTACCACTGAGCTACAGCCCTGTGCCCTACCACTGAGCTACAGCCCTGCACCCTACCACTGAGCTACAGCCCTGCGCCCTACCACTGAGCTACAGCCCTGCACCCTACCACTGAGCTACAGCCCTGCACCCTACCACTGAGCCACAGCCCTGTGCCCTACCACTGAGCTACAGCCCTGCACCCTACCACTGAGCTACACCCCTGCACCCTACCACTGAGCCACAGCCCTGCACCCTACCACTGAGCTACAGCCCTGCACCCTACCACTGAGCTACAGCCCTGCACCCTACCACTGAGCTACAGCCCTGCACCCTACCACTGAGCTACAGCCCTGTGCCCTACCACTGAGCCACAGCCCTGCGCCCTACCACTGAGCTACAGCCCTGTGCCCTACCACTGAGCTACAGCCCTGTGCCCTACCACTGAGCTGCAGCTGTACGCCCTACCACTGAGCTACAGCCCTGTGCCCTACCACTGAGCCACAGCCCTACACCCTACCACTGAGCTACAGCCCTGCACCCTACCACTGAGCTGCAGCTGTGCGCCCTACCACTGAGCTACAGCCCTGTGCCCTACCACTGAGCCACAGCCCTGCACCCTACCACTGAGCTACAGCCCTGTGCCCTACCACTGAGCTACAGCCCTGTGCCCTACCACTGAGCTACAGCCCTGTGCCCTACCACTGAGCTGCAGCTGTGCCCTACCACTGAGCTACAGCCCTGCACCCTACCACTGAGCTACAGCCCTGTGCCCTACCACTGAGCCACAGCCCTACACCCTACCACTGAGCTACAGCCCTGCACCCTACCACTGAGCTGCAGCTGTG
The DNA here is from genome assembly GCA_022829145.1 of Albula goreensis. Classification (NCBI taxonomy): domain Eukaryota; kingdom Metazoa; phylum Chordata; class Actinopteri; order Albuliformes; family Albulidae; genus Albula; species Albula goreensis. Next base: position 644,162 of record CM040749.1, read on the forward strand.
CCCTACCACTGAGCTACAGCCCTGCACCCTACCACTGAGCTACAGCCCTGTGCCTTACCACTGAGCTACACAGCCCTACCACTGAGCTACAGCCCTGTGCCCTACCACTGAGCTACAGCCCTGTGCCCTACCACTGAGCTACAGCCCTGTGCCCTACCACTGAGCTACAGCCCTGCACCCTACCACTGAGCCACAGCCCTGCACCCTACCACTGAGCTACAGCCCTGTGCCCTACCACTGAGCTACAGCCCTGTGCCCTACCACTGAGCTACAGCCCTGCGCCCTACCACTGAGCTACAGCCCTGCACCCTACCACTGAGCTACAGCCCTGCACCCTACCACTGAGCCACAGCCCTGCCCTACCACTGAGCTACAGCCCTGCAAGAGAATTAAAATAAAAAGCAGTTGTTGAGTTATGTCAGCTCTCTTGCTCATATCTGCAGGTTGGAATGAGAGCTTCCAGCCCGTTCGCTCTCTGTTCACGGGCAGTGGGAGTTTTCTGTAAAAACACTTGTACTAGCCTGAACCATCAAACTGAAAACTAATGAAAGGTAGCCTGCTTCCTTTCTGAGAGAAACACAGCGGCAAGGCTCTGCTCCCAGGTTAAAAAATCAATGTCACATTCTGTACAGTATTGATTGACACTCTGATTTGATTCAGATTCATTAGTTGAGATAAATTCCAGCACACTTAGCAGTTTTTGTTCATGTTGGTTCGTCTGTTACTGCAGGAAAATGAATAACTTCATTTACTCTTCCGCTTTCAGCAGACGCCTTTATCTGGAGTGAATTACATAGCTTCAGTGTGTACACACTACCCCTTTACACAGCTTCTGTTTTTACACAATACCCCTTTACACAGCTTCTGTTTTGACACACTACCCCTTTACACAGCTTCTGTTTTTACACAATACCCCTTTACACAGCTTCTGTTTTTACGCAGCTTCTGTTTTTACACACTGCCCCTTTGATTTTACACAGTACCCCTTTACACAGCTTCTGTTTTTACGCACTGCCCCTTTGATTTGACACAGTACCCCTTTACACAGCTTCTGTTTTTACAGACAACTCCTTTGATTTTACACACTGTCCTTTGCACAGCGTCCCTGTAGGTTTGGGATGGCCTGAGGATGAGGTGGCACTCAGGCAGGCCACCACTGGCCCCCCAGCGGTGCCAGGAGGCAAACATCTGCTCCTGTGGCCGAACCGCACCCCCCTCCCCGCCGGCCTAGTCTGTGCCTGCAACTCAGTGTTCCATGGTTACTGTCACCATGCAACCAGGTCTCCTGTGGCTCCTATTGTCGCTGTGCAAGTAAGTCTCCCACGAGGGCTGCTGCCATGTGACCAGGTCTCTTATGGTTACCATCACCATGCTTCCTGGTCTCCCACAGATACTATCACTATGTGACTAGGTCTCCCATGGTTAATGATGCTGTGTGGCCGTGTCTCCCGTGGTTACCGTCATCATGTGGCCATGTCTCCTGCTGTGCCTCTAGTCAGCTCAGCCCTGCCAGCCTTACTAATCATTCAAGGGGGTTTATTTATACCAGGAAACACTGAATCCCTGATCCAGATGAGTCACACTCATGGCCATTCAGACTCATTTACACTCATTCACACTGATTCACGCTGAATCACAGACTGACAGTAGATCACATTGAGTCAAACTGACTCTAACTGACTCACACACACTTCACTCACAGATTCATATGATACCCCCAGAATCTGACTCATACGCAGACATTCACATTGACTAACCGTTACTCTGACTCACACACCTTTCACACACTGCCTACTGACACACACTCATACACACACCTTCACTGTTTCACACACTGCCTACTGACACACACTCATATGCACACCTTCACTGTTTCACACACTGCCTACTGACACACGCTCATACACACACCTTCACTGTTTCACACACTGCCTACTGACACACGCTCATACACACACCTTCACTGTTTCACACACTGCCTCAGTCTGAGTCAAATTTTCTGTCCTTTGTTCCCTAAGCAGCACATAGCAAGAACACCCATTAGTGTATATGTTTATAATAATCACCTAAATGGAACTGCTTGGTTTAATTCAGATTCCACATATTAAGAATATGAATTTTTCTGCACTTCCCCACTCTCTCTCTCTCTCTCTCTCTCTCTCTCTCTCTTTCTCTCTCTTGCTCACTTTCTTTCTCTCATACATACACACACAATATATTTCTGTGGATTTTTTTGCTGATTGTAGTTAATTGAAAAGTGCAATTAGGGTCAAGACTGCGCTGCATTGTTCCAGCAGAGATGTGCTTTATTGTGCTCTCTCTGTCTCAGGTTCTCCGCTGTTTGCCAGCACAATCAAGCTGAATCAATTATTAACACCTGGCCAGATCAGCCTCCTTCCTTTAATTGCTGCTGCTGGAGAAAAGTGCAGAACAGAGGAAAACGGCAGGCTGATATCTCAGGCCTATCTCTGTTACAGGGAGGAAAGCCAAACACCTCAGAAACCTTCATTAATCACATCTATTATTTATGCACTTTACTGTAAAGCAGCACCATCAGGGCCATAATGTCCACTCAGGCCATTCAGCACAGAGACCCAGAGCCCAAACTGCAGACAGAGCAGGAGACACAGAGCCCTTTAAGATAAACAGCTGGAGACAGAGCTGCAGGGCCCTTTAAGATAAACAGCTATGGAGACAGAGCTGCAGGGCCCTTTAAGATCCACAGCTATGGAGACAGAGCTGCAGGGCCCTTTAAGATCCACAGCTATGGAGACAGAGCTGCAGGGCCCTTTAAGATCACAGCTATGGAGAGACAGAGCTGAGAGCTTCAGGGCCTTTAAGATCCACAGCTATGGAGACAGAGCTGCAGGGCCCTTTAAGATCCACAGCTATGGAGACGGAGCTGCAGGGCCCTTTAAGATAAACAGCTATGGAGACGGAGCTGCAGGGCCCTTTAAGATAAACAGCTATGGAGACAGAGACAGGGCCCTTTAAGAGCTGCAGGGCCCTTTAAGATCCTTTAAGATAAACAGCTATGGAGACAGAGCTGCAGGGCCCTTTAAGATAAACAGCTATGGAGACAGAGCTGCAGGGACAGAGCCCTAAGATTAAGATCCACAGCTATGGAGACAGAGCTGACTTTAAGATAAACAGCTGGAGACAGAGCTGCAGGGCCCTTTAAGATCCACAGCTATGGAGACAGAGCTGCAGGGATAAACAGCTATGGAGACAGATAAACAGCTATGGAGACAGAGCTGCAGGGCCCTTTAAGATCCACAGCTTAAGAGCTCCACAGCTATGGAGACAGCAGGGCTTTAAGATGCTATGGGACAGAGCTGCAGGGCCCTTTAAGATAAACAGCTATGGAGACAGAGAGGGCCCTTTAAGATCCACAGCTATGGAGACAGAGCTGCAGGGCCTTTGGAGACAGATCCACAGCTATGGAGACAGAGCTGCAGGGCCCTTTTCCACAGATGGAGACAGAAGGGCCCTTTAAGCAGTTATGGGAGACAGGGGAGCTGCAGGGCCCTTTAAGATCCACAGCTATGGAGACAGAGCTGCAGGGCCCTTTAAGATCCACAGCTATGGAGACAGAGGGCCCTTTAAGATCCACAGCTATGGAGACAGAGCTGCAGGGCCCTTTAAGATAAACAGCTATGGAGACAGAGCTGCAGGGCCCTTTAAGATAAACAGCTATGGAGACAGAGCTTCAGGGCCGTTTAAGATAAACAGCTATTGTCAGTAATGCTTATTAATGTTATTTTTATTAGCTTTGTTTCTCTGTTATTTTTGCTTCGGTTTTGTTTGATTGGTTTCATGTGCTTTGGTGTCATTTCCCCAGTTCATGTGCTTTTGTTTTCATTGCCCTTTTGTGTCTTCCCCGCCTTCCTCCTCATTACTTGATTGCCTATTTGTTTCACCTGGCCTGTTGTTCACCTGTGTCTCATTAGCTCATTAGTCTCTGTGTATTTATACCCAGCTTTGTCTTCTGTTCAGTGCAAGTTTGGCTCATTTCAGTCATCTCTATGTTCCTGCCTGTTCCTGCCTGTTCCTGCCTGTTCCTGCCTGTTCCTGCCTGTTCCTGCCTGTTCCTGCCTGTTCCTGCCTGTTCCTGCCTGTTCCTGCCTGTTCCTGCCTGTTCCTGCCTGTTCCTGCCTGTTGGACTGTGTTTTGTACCTCTGCTGAGTATCTCTGATTTTGACCTCTGCCGGTTTGCTGACCTGGATTGTGGACTTTGTCTTGGCTGCAACAAAGCTTCGATTTATTTTGACTTCAGTCTGCTGGGCCCTTTAAGATCCACAGCTATTCTCAGCAAGGTTATGAGGTTACACTACATAGCACTTCCATGTGGTAATTCCAAGACTACCTGTTAATTGCTTATTATCATCCTTGATAATACTATATAATTATCTCTGATAGTATCTATTATCATCCCTATGAATCTGTATTCCATCCCACAAAATTAAGCATGGTAACTCAATGCATATACATACAGTACTGGAGAATCACAGAACAGTACAACAGTACAGACACACAGCAATCAAAGAGAAGGGCTACATTGGCCCTCATAATGTTGGCTCTGATTAATGTGTTTAAATGTCTTCTGGGGTCTGGGTGTTCTGAAAACAGAAGTGTTTGTTGTTTGGAGGTTGAGTGCGGTTAACTGAAGTCACAGAAACATCAAAGACACAAACACATGATGCAGGCTTCCCTGTGTGTTTTCAGTGGCCGAGAGCCTCCATGGCAGGCCTTCTGCCTGTTAGGTAACTCAATGATGCCCTGAATAGCCTCTCTGCTGCAGCGACACACTCTCCTGCTGGATCAACGGTGTAAAGCTTTGCATGCTCCTGCGGATTTGTTTTTATGAATAACGATGTGAATAAATTCACGGTGTCTTGTGCGTGAGCTCAGGCTGGCGTGACTCACATGGTCAGGCCCGAATCAGAGCACACGGCAGGGAGAGGGGAATCAGAGCACACCGCAGGGAGAGGGGAATCAGAGCACACCACAGAGAGAGGGGAATCAGAGTACTCCTACACCTCTACACTACAGCGGACACTCCTCCCTACCTCTACACTACAGAGGACACTCCTCCCTACTGCTACACTACAGAGGACACTCCTCCCTACCTCTACACTACAAAGGACACTCCCCCCAACCTCTACACTACAGAGGACACTCCTCCCTACCTCTACACTACAGAGGACACTCCTCCCTACTGCTACACTACAGAGGACACTCCTCCCTACCTCTACACTACAGAGGACACTCCTCCCTACCTCTGCACTACAGAGGACACTCCTCCCTACCTCTACACTACAGAGGACACTCCTCCCTAACTCTACACTACAGAGGACACTCCTCCCTACCTCTACACTACAGAGGACACTCCTCCCTACTGCTACACTACAGAGGACACTCCTCCCTACCTCTACACTACAGAGGACACTCCTCCCTACCTCTGCACTACAGAGGACACTCCTCCCTACCTCTGCACTACAGAGGACACTCCTCCCTACTGCTACACTACAGAGGACACTCCTCCATTCCTGTGCTTGCTCTGTTTTAGGCGGAACAGTGATGCATCAGGCTCAGTAGCCAGATAATTATAGTGCGAAATGAGTTAACATTATTGATTTATCAATTATTTACACACATTGTAGCAAACATTGAGAATAATTGGGAAATATTTGGGGTTTAAAATAAGGGAATCCAGCTAGAAGACTGCAGAGAGAAAGCAAGTGTGAGAGAGAGAAAGAGAGAGAGCAGAGGATGCTCTTTGACAGGTGAAATTAATCTGTTTATGGTAATTTTAACTGTGTCTCCCACACACATTTAGAAAAGAATAAAACTCACAGCGTACGTACAATTTATTACATGCTTCATCAGCCCCCTGACAAACACAACCATTTTTCATATGAAAATGAAAGTCACCATCCTGCTTTACCAAAGCAGTTTTATTGTAAGCATGGAGTAAGGCAAAATGACAGGTGACCACTGAGCGGAAACAGGAGCCTAACACAGGGGCCACTGAGCACAGGAGTCTAACACAGGGTTTCTGAGAACAGGAGTCTAACACAGGGTCTCTGAGCACAGGAGTCTAACACAGGGTCTCTGAGCACAGGAGTCTAACACAGGGTCTCTAAGCACAGGGGTCTAACACAGGGTCTCTGAGCATGGGGGTCTAACACAGGGCTCTCCAAGTTGTGCCGTGCTGCAGGAATGCTAACCACTCAATTTGCATAGTGATGTGAGCGTGTGCATCGATCTGAGCCAACGGCCCATTCATTCATTCTCTGAGTGTCCCTCAGGGGCGCAGGCTTTCAGTAAAGCTGCAAACATGCCCTGCTTTTTCACACATCTTTGTCTTTATGATGCTGGTTATTATTGGATTCATTTAATCATTTAATCCCCAGAAACATTTCATAACATAAACATTGACAGTAATAATCTGGACATCTGTTTGCATAAAACCTCAGATGAGCGACGCTGTGACTGTGGGGACCTAAGAAGGCAGGTAGCAGACTCCAAAGGCATTCACATGGCAGTGATTAGTCCTTAATATCATTTTAGTATAAACATGGCGCATGATTTTTATCAGAATTCAGCTGGTCGCGATGAGCGACTGATTATCATAGAGCAGGTCATATATTCTTAAACAGAGGAAAATGGCTGTTTTTAATTTCCAGCATGAAAAAGTATTCACCCAGGATCTAGTGCCCAAGAACTGTGGCCAAATGTATAAGCACACATACACACATACACACACACACACACACACACACACACACATACACACACACACACACATTCACACACACACACACACACACACTCTCAAACACACACACTCACACACACACACACACACACACACACACACACACACACACTCTCAAAACACACACATACACACACACACACACACACACACACACATACACACACACACACACACACACACACACACACACACACACACACATACACACATTCACACACACACACACATACACACACACACACATTCACACACACACACACATACACACACATTCACACACACACACATACACACACACACACACATACACACATTCACACACACACACACATACACACACACACACACACATACACACATTCACACACACACACACTCACACACACACACACACACATACACATATACATACACTCCAGACACACACACACACACACACATGCACACACACACTCTCAAACACACACATGCACACACACACACATACACACACACACTGCTAGCAACTTATTTATCAAATCATGAAAGTGAACACCCAAAACCCTTCACAAAAACAAAAATCAGAATCAGAATCAGAAACAGAATGGAAATGACTGTGTGTCATTAATGAAGCCCATCGCACAGGTGTGTGTGTCCTGCTGGGCTGTCCCTCAGTGCCACCATTACTGTTTTGGATGCTTGCCATTTTTGCTTGTCCCATTAAACATTTCATTAATTGAAACACTTTTTCCCTTGGTCTGTTACCATGAGGAAAGTGCATTATAAACACTTATTTAATACATAAAAACGGAATGCAGACACTGTGAAAAGGTCAGGAAATTCTTCAGATACATTTGTCAGGGGAACACAGTTATTAAAAAAACCTGAAAGTTTCCCTTTAACACAGAAGTTTGATTTATGAAGGACAGAATGATTTAGACACAGAAAATAGTGAGAAGAAAGGTCCAATGTACAGATATTTTTGTTCTTTATATTTATGGATTTGACGCTCGTTTGGAGATCTCTTGACTGTGCATGTTCTGAACAGGTCTGTCATTATTTTTCTGCATAGCGCTATGGGGCTGTGTGCTCTCTGTGCCAGTCTGCATGGTGCTATGGGACTGTGTGCTCTCTGTGCCAGTCTGCATGGTGCTATGGGACTGCGTGCTCTCTGTGCCAGTCTGCATGGTGCTATGGGACTGCGTGCTCTCTGTGCCAGTCTGCATGGTGCCATGGGACTGCGTGCTCTCTGTGCCAGTCTGCATGGTGCTATGGGGCTGTATGCTCTCTGTGCCAGTCTGCATGGCACTATGAGACTGCTCTCTGTGCCAGTCTGCATGGTGCTATGGGACTGTGTGCTCTCTGTGCCAGTCTGCATGGTGCTATGGGACTGTGTGCTCTCTGTGCCAGTCTGCATGGCACTATGAGACTGCTCTCTGTGCCAGTCTGCATGGTGCTATGGGACTGTGTGCTCTCTGTGCCAGTCTGCATGGCGCTATGGGACTGCTTGCTCTCTGTGCCAGTATGTGCCATTCTGCATGGCGCTATGGAACTGTGTGCTCTCTGTGCCTGTCTGCATAGCGCTATGGGACTGCGTGCTCTCTGTGCCAGTCTGCATGCAGACACAGGGATAGCCCAATACGGCAGAACTCATAGCGCTGTTAAACACTAAACCTGTAAGTACATGGCCAGCCATTCATTTTAATCAACCAAGTTCACACCCAGTAGATATTCATTCTTACCAGCTGGGCTCTCCCATTCCCTCGTCTTATTACTTTTGGAGAGGTTGATGGTGGTGTGTGTGTGTCTGTCCTACTGTGTGGTTGTTATTGTTGTTGATGGCAAGGTCTGTGTGAATGTGCGTGTGTGTGTGTGTGTGTGTGTTTGTCTGCCCCAATTTGTTGTTGTTGTGCATACATTCTGTGTGTGTCTAAAATGTAAAATAAAAACAATTGAGAGCAAAATGCAACACAGCAGTCTGAATTGTGAAGGAGAGAGAAGACAGAAGGAAACACAATGATTAAAGGGGATTGTGAAAGCAGCATCTTCTCTGCAGTCTCACCAGGGAAGGGAGCTACCCTGAGCACAGCACTGCCCTGTAACCGCAGAAACCAGATTCACTCCCAGGACAATCAGAACCCCATTTCACACAGCAAAGCCAGAGCACACAACATCTGCAAAAGAAGGCAAAACCCTTCCACTGCACCTACATCTGGGAATGCTAATGATGGTGACAATACGGTGATGAGAGACTGGCTGCCATGGAAACAGCCTGGGTACCATTCCCATCATCCCGCAGTCCACTCCAGGATGGATGGCAGCAAACCCACAGATGAAATAAAGAGCTTGACTCTGATAAAACTCTGTGAGATCTCCCTGTTTTGTTTTAAATGATGAGGCACGCTATGATTCTGCAGACGGTGTGATTGAGGGCACGGGCTCTGCACAGCCTCGCTGAAACAGGACAGGGGTTCAGCCGGCTAAAGGCATCGGCCTGGATGGACAGGTGTGTGAAGGGAGCACACTGACTGAGAGGTCCTCCCACTGAGTGGGCAGTGTGTGACAGGTGTGTATCTGCAGTGTGGAGAAGGAGCCCGGGCCAGTCGCCATGTGGATCAGAGGAGTCACATGATCACAGCCTCGCCTTCTTGCGCTGAAGTCACATGATCACAGCCTCACTTTCTTGCGCTGAAGTCACATGATCACAGCCAAGTTTTCCTGCGTGTGTGTATGTGTGTGTGTGAGTGTGTGTGTGTGAGTGAGTGTGTGTGTTTGTGTGTGTGTGTGTGTGTGTGAGTGTGTGTGTGTGTGTGTGTGTGTGTGTGTGTGTGTGTGTGTGTGTGTGTGTGTGTGGGTGTGTGTGTGAGAGTGTGTGTGTGTGTGTGTGTGTGTGTGTGTGGGTGTGTGTGAGAGTGTATGTGTGTGTCTGTGAGTCAGTGTGTGTGAGTGTGAGTATGTGTGTGTGAGTGTGTGTGTGTGTGTCTGTGAGTGAGTGTGTGTGAGTGTGAGTATGTGTGTGTGAGTGTGTGTGTGTGTGAGTAAGTGTGTGTGAGTATGAGTATGTGTGTGTGAGTGTGTGTGTGTGTGAGTGTGAGTGTGAGTATGTGTGTGTGAGTGTGAGTGTGTGTATGTGTGTATGTGTGTGTGTGTGTGTGTGTGTGTGTGTATGAGTAAGTGTGTGAGAGTGTGTATGTGTGTAAGTGTGTGCGAGTGTGAGTGTGTGAGTAAGTGTGTGTGAGTGTGTGTGTGTGTGTGTTGTGTGTGAGTGTGTGTGTGAGTGTGTGAGCAAGTGTGTGTGAGTGTGTGTGTGAGTGTGTGTGTGAGAGTGTGTGTGTATGTGTATGAGTGTGTGTGTGTGTGTGTGTGAGTGTGTGAGTAAGTGTGTGTGAGTGTGTGTGTGTGTGTATGTGTATGAGAGTGTGTGTGTGAGTGTGTGAGTAAGTGTGTGTGTGTGTGTGTGAGAGTGTGTGTGTATGTGTATGAGTGTGTGAGTGTGTGTGTGAGTGTGTGTGAGTAAGTGTGTGTACAGCCTGTTGCACTTCATCCAGGATGTGCTAATGAGAGGGTGGTTGTGAAAGTCAGGGTTTGTGTTGTCTTGTGGTGATTGCCATGAGTTTTTTGTATAGGCTGAATGGAGCCTGTTTGCTGTGATGTATGAGTGTAGAAAAATGCATCTCTGAGTAGGGAGCTTTGGGTAATGAAACGGCACACAGTCATGTCACACAGTTCTGCTTCTGCATGACAACATCCACATCTCCCTCTCCCTTGCTCTCTCTCTCTCTCTCTCTCCCTCTCTCTCCTCCACTCCCTCCTCTCCACCCTGACGCCTGTCATTACTTTAGATGTCGATCACGAGTAGACTTCAAGGCATGCGGCCCACGGAAGCTTCTGGTAGCCTCTCACTAATCAGCTCCAGGGGATCAAACAGCTGTTGGCCCCACCCAGCTCACCGCGGTAACGGGTTCGAGGAGGGAATGCTGATGAGGTGGGGGGGGGGAACGATGGCCATAACTGAAAGAACGCTCATTAGTATAACACACTAGTAATGACTGGAGCTGCTCCAGGCTGTGCTCTCACCAAGTCAAACCCCGCACAGACCAAACCCCCAAACGGGACAAACCCCACACCAGGGAGACAAACCCCCACCAGGACCAAACCCCCAAACGGGCCAAACCCCCACCAGGACCAAACCCCCCCCAAACCCCACCAGGACCAAACCCCAAACGGGACAAACCATCACCAGGACCAAACCCCCAACGGGCCAAACCCCCACCAGGACCAAACCCCCAAACGGGCCAAACCCCCACCAGGACCAAACCCCCAAACGAGACAAACCCCCACCAGGACCAAACCCCCAAACGAGACAAACCCCCACCAGGACCAAACCCCCAAACGAGACAAACCCCCACCAGGACCAAACCCCCAAACGGGCCAAACCCCCACCAGGACCAAACCCCCACCAGGACAAACCCCCCAGGACCAAACCCCCAAAGGCCAAACCTCTGCACAGTCCCTACCCAACTACCCTGCGACCTCAGGGCATGTTTTAACATGCACACCCTCCCCAAGGCGGCCCCCTCACAGTTCTGTCTCTCTCTTCTCTGTTTACATTTTTGGCATGCCACGAGTACATTTGTATTACCAAAGCATTCACATTAATAACTGACAAAAGCACATAACAAAAAGAGGAGAAAAAGTGGATTTAAGTAACGGCAGACGCTGATGGAGAATAATGGAAGGCCTGTGGCTCTGAGCCTCCCTCTGCTTGTTAGTGTGCTGTTTGGCTCTCAGAGTTTGTGATGCAGCAGAGAGTGGACAGCCCCACAGTGAGAATATCACACACGGATGAGGTAAAACAGAAATATCGACCGTCCGTTTCCCTATTGTCTTCCTATGATTCTTCTCCTCTCTTGGTTGTGGTAGTTTAATTCTTTTACTGCAGGCCCCCAGTGACTGCAAAAGGCCTGGAGTAGAGCAGCTAAATCTGTCTCACCAAAGAAACTTCAGATTCATAGAAAACTTTTCATAAAAGAATCCAAAGATGGGTGCTCCCTTCTCCTTTTTTTTCTCTGTCTGTCTGTCTGTCTGTCTGTCTGTCTGTCTGTCTGTCTGCCTGCTCTGGGTGTGTCTGCTCTGTGTCTCTCAGTCTGCTCCGGGTCTGTCTGTGTTCTTGGTCTGTCTGTCTGCTCTCAGTCCCAGTGTGACTGGTGAATTACTCAGCGTGTGCAGCAGAACTGATGGTGAGGGAGAGTGGGAGCAGCAGTGTGATTGGCTGGGGACCTGTGTCTGTAGCTGGATGTGAGTAGCAGAGTGCACATGAGCACATGAGTGTACATGAGTTATAGTAGAGTGTTAACATGCTGTACAGGGCTAACGTGCTGTGCAGGGCTAATGTGCGGTACAGGGCTAACGTGCTGTACAGGGCTAACGTGCTGTGCAGGGCTAATGTGCGGTACAGGGCTAACGTGCTGTGCAGGGCTAATGTGCGGTACAGGGCTAACGTGCTGTGCAGGGCTAATGTGCGGTACAGGGCTAACGTGCTGCGCAGGGCTAATGTGCTGCACAGGGTGTGGTGCCTCCTCTGTTGGAGCAGTAGAGTGTGATTTGGTCCTTTAGCTGGAGGCCTGCAGCAGGCTGTGTTCCTGAGGGTGGATCAGACAGTGTGGGTCAGTGCAGCTGCAGAGTACCTGGCCCAGGTATGAGAATATCATAGCTCTGGGTTGTGGAGACTGGCAGTGGCCCTGATGCCAGTCCCGCTGGACCTGCTCCAGCCGACCCACTGACAAAATCTGGAACCTGTCCAGCAGTCTTGCTCCAAAAGAGTCAAATATCAATAGACCTCTCTTTCTCACCTGCTCTCTCTTTCTTTTCTCTCTCACACCTGTTGGGCTCTCTCACACTGAGGGAATCATAAACTTGTTTGGCCCTCACACACTAAGAGAACCTGGGTACACACACACAAACACACACACACACACAAACACGCACACACAGGTCTACCATACGCTGCACCTCCCCATGGCTGTTAACATGTTAGCACTTCAGAAAGCCTCCAGTGAACTTCTGGGTTTTTTGCCTCCACTCAGTTCCTCTCTCTGGGTGAAGGTGCCTCGGGCACGGAAGTGCGGGAAAGGAATAAATGTGGAGAGATCTCTTCCTGCATCTCAACCACGGGGGAAACTCCAGACTCTCTCTGAATGAAAAAATAATGTAAAAAAAAAAGGTCAGGTCACACTTCACTTCAAATAAACATCTGTTAGCCCAGCAGAAGGGGCATCAGAACCACACAGCAGCAGAATAAAAAAGGATTAACACGGTTTGAGCCTCTCAGAGGGATCATCTCTGAGCTGCAGTGTGGTGCGGGTCTGTGCCCTGAGTTTCCCAATTAAAAAAGAGAAAGAAGTGCCACGATGTCTGATCAAAGGCATGACTCCACCACGCAAGAGTATGCCATGCCAGCAGACACCTCACACCTACCACACACACACCTGCTCCATAACTAACCTGGCCAAAGCAGTAAGGTGCTCCATAACTAACCTGGCCAAAGCAGTAACCTGCTCCATAACTAACCTGGCCAAAGCAGTAACCTGCTCCATAACTAACCTGGCCAAAGCAGTAACCTGCTCCATAACTAACCTGGCCAAAGCAGGCCCATAGCACAGTCAGTTTATGGGTGTACTTGTGCTCTGTTATCTGGTTTTTGGCTGACACATATTGTCCTTATGGTCAGCTCATGCAGTTCTCTGTATTTTATGGCTGATTACGGTAGGACCTGATGCTCAGATGCAGTTGATTAATATTCATGAGGAGGCGGGACCAAAGACAGAATACCCACTGTCACAGCATCACCCTTTTCATGAATCTCAATCAGATCAATCAATGGGCAACGTTTCCACTTCAACAATAGAGAGGAATTTTACAGTAGATACATGATTGCCTGGTTTAATCTGTGCACAATAGTGGCTGCGACTAAGACTCATTTTGCCATGTAATCAATCTCCACTGCTTCCTCACCTCTACCTGTGCTCCTCCAGCAGAGGGAGGGAGGTACATCACAGCCTCTAAAAAAACAGAGGGAGAAAATGAAAGAAGAGTAGGAACAGGGGAACGAGGGGAGGTGAGGTCATTCTCAGTACAACCCACGCATGGAACTGTCTCTAATTCTTTTTAAGATTTAAAATGGAAAGGTTTGGTGCAAAGTTAATCCACACACCAAGAACTCTGATTTTGCAAACTTCAAAGAGGCAAGCTCCACCCTGGTTTTTTTTTTCTTTAAAGTATGTAAAATTTAGAAGTGAAGTATAGGGCCAGTGAATAATCTATCTGTACAATTTCTTTTATTTTTTTAACTCTGCAGGGATTTGGTTTGGATCTGAACTCGGAGGCAGAGTCCCTGCTGCTGGAACATGTGCCTGGGTGAGAATGGGGCTCTCTCTGTCTCCCTCTCCTTCTGTGTCTCTGTCTCTCTCCTTTATTAATCTTCCTTGTGAGTGCTGCTCGGTTCTTCATTGATCTTTAGTGCTCACTGATGCCTGTTTCTGGCTTGTTTCCTCTTTCTGAAGCAGCTTCTCTCCCACCCCTTTTTATTAAAAAGATGCTCACTTTTAAAAGAATGCTTTTGATTCAGCCTTGTCCTTTACCTCAGCAAAGAGGAGGAATTAACTCATGTGCAGGGAGGAGGAAGTGGAGAAGAGGAGAGAGAATACCAGAGATCAGAGGAGGAATGTGAGAATGACAGAAAAGGAAAGAGGAGGAGGAATGAGGGAGAGTGTGTGTGTGTGTGTGTGTGTGTGTGTGTGTGTGTGTGTGTGTGTGTGTGTGTGTGTGTGTGTGTGTGTGTGTGTGTGTGTGTGAGAGAGAGAGAGAGAGAGAGAGAGAGAGAATAGGTATTATGTGGATAGCAGGCCTCAGGAATGTCAGGAATGGTTTACTAATTGAACAGTATATACACAACATGGAACAAAAACAGAATCACTCTCACATGTTCCTGAGCAAAAGCAGTGATTTAAAAGTATTAGTGGCATCACATTTTGTATCGCTTGTTTTCTCCTCTTTGCATAGCCCAGCTTCTGTAGTCTGGTCCTGTTCTGCCCCTCTTATCACGCTCTGCTGCCTGCTTCTGCTCAGCGGGACGTGCTGGAGTCTGCAAGGTGCGCATTATTAACAAAGCAAATACAAACATTACCAACATGAAAGCCATTATCTGATGGGAATGTGACTGAGGAAAAGCGCAGCTGTGGCAGTGTTAGGGTAGGCTCACTGCAGATACACGCTCTGTTTGTGGTCTGTCTTTGATAGGCTCATTGCAGACACACGCTCTGTTTGTGGTCTGTCTTTGATAGGCTCACTGCAGACACACGCTCTGTTTGTGGTCTGTCTTTGATAGGGCTCTGTTTGTGGTCTGTCTTTGATAGGCTCACTGCAGACACACGCTCTGTTTGTGGTCTGTCTTTGATAGGCTCTCTGCAGACACGCGCTTTTTGTGGTCTGTCTTTGATAGGCTCACTGCAGACACACGCTCTGTTTGTGGTCTGTCTTTGATAGGCTCACTGCAGACACGCGCTTTTTGTGGTCTGTCTTTGATAGGCTCACTGCAGACACACGCTCTGTTTGTGGTCTGTCTTTGATAGGCTCACTGCAGACACACGCGCTTTTTGTGGTCTGTTTTTGATTTGGGAAAGCGCAGTCCCTCCGTCACTGGTGAGACAGGAAGGGGAGGGGGGTAACAGGTGGCGGAATTTTCGGAAAGCGCGAGTGTAAGAGAAAAAGTTTCTCTTATGTCATTAGACGTAAATGATTCAGGCGGGTTGGCGTGCAGAACAGTATTTCAGAGTTCCCAATGTTCAATGTTTTGTGGACGCTGTCTGTTTTGTCGAAATACAGGGGACACTTGTATTTGTCCACCTGCAGAATCGTTAAGTGGATCACTTCACCATACCGTGTGCTGTATTTTTAAGTATAATTAAAAACCCTTAAGATTTCCGGAATAACTGAACTCGGGTATGGAGGGAGCCCATCCAGTGCAGCGGCCTGGAAGCAGCGCTTGTCACCCCGTCATCTTCCGCACAACCGGTAAGGGGGAGGACTGCTTGGGTAGAGGGTCCTCATTTTTCAACCTTTCCCTTTTGTTTGGGTTTGATCCGCGATTCACTTACACACAAAACGTAGATTAGACTGGGGCCCGGACCTTTAGCGTTTGACTTCTAGCTCCAGTGTTCAGGGTTAGCTTTTTAGGGTATGGCTAGATATTTATTCGGCTAAGCGTACACTGCGCCTGTATGTTCGTGTTCTTCACATGAGTAACTATACCAACAATCTCAGAAATGCTGACAAATGTGTCACGTCTGCCCTGCACTCAGAGACATTCACTGTCACAGATGGGAGTAAAGCTCGACCTAGGCCGGAGTAACTACCCTGTACCTGGCATGACAGTAGTGTTGTAGTGTTTAGAAAACACTGGAAAGCGGAAGACAAACTACCGATAGTCTGCTTGCTAGCGTGTATGGACAAAGTGCAGGATCAATGGTGAGACGTTACAATTCAGAAAATAATGTATCGAAATGATGTCTGACTTTTCAGCTTGTTTCCTCTTGAAGGTTTGTTCATATGTAAAATATCGTCAGCACAAATTCTGAAACGTGTAACTCCAACCATGCCAATGCATCCAAGCCGGTTTGAGAACACTTTTGTTAAGCGGCGAAATATTGTGAAAAGGTCAGGGTAAAATGCTTTATTTGTCGGCTTTCTACCGTTGCTGTTTGTTTGAACAGGCAGTTTAGAATGTAAGACGGCTAAACTGATCTACCGCGTACTGATCTAAACAGGGTTTTTCTTTAAAAATGAAAAACAGCATTGGGTGTCGCTCTGTTTGCAATAATTGTGGGCATACCCTGTGCTGCAAACATATTGGGAAAGTAGCACTGTTTATTTGCTCGTTGTTAAAAGTAGTTTAAGGCTATTAACAAGGATCAACTTTATTTGAGCTACTAGAAATTAAGTTGATTTTTTTCCCGATGTTTGCGAGAAGTGTGGATAAATCGTATTGGTGCTTGTCACTGACATGGCTTTTTTTCTCCGCCTCTTTTCAAAATATTCTCAGAATAAAGCATTTGATAAAACATTTAAACTGTTGTAATTCGTAGGATGTGTGGTTGCCAGCGTGGGCTGGCTGTCTCCACAGAGACCCTCCTGCAAGGCGCTGCGCTGCGCTCTGCAGGCACTCTGCATTTACGGCTTTGTTTACTGTTGCTATGACAACACGTTACGCGCTTTGTTGCACTTTTCTTGTCTGAATTCCATTGGAGGCCACGGGTTTATTAAGCCTTTTCACATATCCTGTGCAGTTAATCTGTGTGGGTGGCTGGCTGGAACAGAAATCTTGTTACATTTTTTTGCATTGTTTACACACATTTGAGAAACTATACATATTTTCTCAAACCTTTGTGCACAAATATCAGTACAATTTAAAATGCTGGCAAGTCTCCACAAATCTTTGGCAATATGAAACGTTATGGTGAAAACTGTATTACCTCAAAATTTGCATCAAAATGACACTGAGAGCCAGTTTCATACTGATCTACTCAATGTGAAACACTTTGGGTATATTTTCTTATCAGCAGACTTTTGCAGTTTCATTGTTTTACATTTCATTGTTTTACATTACAGAGACCACCCTAAGTACAGCAGTCTGCTGTTAAATATGTTACATATCTACATGTAGAAAAAAATAAAACAAACACAATACGGATCATTTCAGTAATCGCCAATCGGTATGTATAATGCCCCGCTTATAATAGGGGAAAAGGGTTCATAGTGGACAGCTAGAGCAGATTACCTATGAAATATAAAAAAGAAAAGGTATTCTGCAGTAGGGCTGCACGATATATCGTTTCAGCATTTTGCTTTTTTGCTGCTTGATAAAAAAGGAAAAGTCCCACGGTTCTCATTTTTTCCGTGACTAAACTACAAGAGAAGTCTGTCTGATATAACATAGTTTACTCAGTTTTAAGGGTTCTTGGTTACATGGAGTTTTTGCTAGTGAGTGACATACAGGCTCTGCATGCACAGCAAACCACCAATCACAATCATTCTTGATCAGTTTGTCAAACAACCAAAGCAGGCCCCGCCCCCGCTAATCGTAGACCACAACCTGCAAAAGAGGCAGGAACAGGAGAAAAACAGTAAAGGAGGATTTGGTTGCTAAAAGAAACATCAGTTGTAAGGAATTAATTTGGCTACAGAAAGAAGGATGTTGGCCAAAAACAGGTACTTTGTCGTCAATGCCTTGCAGTTGTTGTCCTTTGCCGACTTTAGAGTAAAAAGTCATTTTTCAGCTTTTTTCTATAATTATTTTTATTTTCTATGCAGATGCACTCCCCCACAAAATCACCCCAATCATTCTAGAATGGTTCATTCTTTCCAAATAGAGCTGTTCAAGTCATCCAGTGAAAGTCCCTTGTTTTTCATATCACAATATATATCGCAGAAAAAAACATAGCGAAGTCAGTTTTTGCCAATATTGTGCAGCCCTCGTCTGCAGTGTTTCATATTCTGAGACCGCAGGACTTCATTGACAGAGCAGCACATGTCTGATATCTGAGTTTACGCTTTTGGTCACTGCCTCTCATGGCCTTGTGGTTGTGTGTAAAAATTAAACACTGTTTTTGTTCAGAGTGAAATTAATTAAATGAAAATGTGTGTGTGTGTGTGTGTGTGTGTGTGTGTGTGTGTGTGTGTGTGTGTGTGCGCGTGCGTGTGTGTGTGCGTGTGTGTGTGCGTGTGTGTGTGCGCGCGTGTGTGTGCGCGTGTGTGTGCGCGGGTGCGTGGGTGTGCGTGGGTGTGCGTGGGTGTGTGGGTGTGGTGGGTGTGGGTGTGCGTGGGTGTGCGTGTGTGCGTGCGTGTGCGTGCGTGTGCGTGCGTGTGTGTGCGTGTGTGTGTGTGTGTGTGCGTGTGTGCGTGTGTGTGTGTGTGCGTGTGCGCGCGTGTGTGTGCGCGCGTGTGTGTGCATATGCGTGTGTGATGGAAACCCAGAAGGGATATTGTCACTTACTGTCACAGTATTAGAATGAAATGTGGCGGCCGGGTCAGCTGCATCCCCTCCCAGGTGACTCTGATCTCTCTAAATTTCACCTCCATCACTCAGTAACTCAGCCTGCTGACCGGCCCAGAGTATCACCTCCGTCACACAGTAATAAACCTGCCTGCTGGCTCTGCTCACCAGCTCTGCTTGCAGTCATGGAGTTGGAGTTGACCTCTAGGTCATCATTCTCTCAAGGCTGCAATCCCAAAACAGCTTTTAAAAATGGGAATAGCTGACGGTGGAGTTAGAGGACTGTTCTGCCAGCTCAGACAGGCATTACCCCCCTGCTCGCTCCATAATAAGTCATTGTTCTTTAGTTTTTGTTTAACGTTTCTCCCTGTTTTTGGGAACTATACTCATTTGGTATTTGACCAGAGAATTTCTTTCCCAACAGAAGATTCTCTTTCTCTCAGTCTTTCTTTCTTTCCTTTCTCTTTTTCAGGAGCTTTACAGCATTTGAGGATGACTTTCTAATCTTAACCTGTCATGGGAGCTCATTGTGTGTGAGTGTGTACTTCTGTGTGTATGAGCACATGTGTGTGTGTGCTTCAGTATGAGTGTGTGAGTGTGTAGGGTGTGTTTCAGTATGAGTGTGTGAGTGTGTAGGGTGTGTTTCAGTATGAGTGTGTGAGTGTGTAGGGTGTGTTTCAGTATGAGTGTGTGAGTGTGTAGGGTGTGTTTCAGTATGAGTGTGTGAGTGTGTGAGTGTGTTTCAGTGTGAGTGTGTAGAGTGTGTAGAGTGTGTTTCAGTGTGAGTGTGTAGAGTGTGTTTCAGTATGAGTGCGTGAGTGTGTAGGGTGTGTTTCAGTATGAGTGCGTGAGTGTGTTGGGTGTGTTTCAGTATGAGTGTGTTTTTAGGGTGTGCAGGATTCACCCCTCACTGCTTGTCATAGGTTCTGGTGCTTTCCTGTCTAATTTGTGAACGCACACACACACACACACACACACACACACACACACACACACACACACACACTCACACATACACACTCATGCACACACGCACGCACACACTCACACACACACACTCACACATACACTTCAACACACATGC
The DNA here is from genome assembly GCA_022829145.1 of Albula goreensis. Lineage (NCBI taxonomy): Eukaryota > Metazoa > Chordata > Actinopteri > Albuliformes > Albulidae > Albula > Albula goreensis. The sequence continues at coordinate 664,058 of CM040749.1, forward strand.
AGTACCCTTTCTCTGTCTCACACACACACACACACACACACACTTTAACACACATGCAGTACCCTCTTTCTCTCTCTCTCTCTCTCTCTCTCTCTCTCTCTCTCTCACACACACACACACGCGTGCGCACACATGCGCATAGTACTCTCTCTCTCTCACACACACACACACACAATACCCTCTCTCGCATAACACAAACACACTTTACATACACACACAGTACCGTCTCTCACACACAATACACAGACACACAAACACTGACATATACACACAGACATACACAAACTCTCACTCACTCACACAGACATAGACACATGCATTCTTACACACACCAACACATGCTCACACATCTGTGTTTCTGTCTCGTCTATCATAGTTTTGACTTGGGCATACAAGCCTGTTGAATGGCAGTCCAGTGCAGTTCTTTAACTGAACTGAATTAAGTTATAAGTTAAATAGGCAGTTCTTTAGTGTGCTGTCTGTCTTAACATGATGTGTTAAGCATGATCTGGATTCAGCTTCTGGGAGAATTTGTCCTGCCTCCCTATTTCTCATTATGTTTTACTATGTGTTTTTTCTCATTGCCTTTTGAACATCTCTGTTCCTCTTCTATTTTTTCAGTCTCCTTCCTCTTCTGCTCTCCACTGTCCTCACCTGCAGGGCAGGTAAAGATGTCTAAAGGGAACACACATCCAATGGCATACAGACACGAGGCATCCACATTTCGTCCCGCTAGACGTGGGGGTGCACGTCACGCGGCCCGCGGACAGGGATAAATATTGAAATAAACACAGACGGAAAAACGGGAGCCCACACACTCCCCTGGATTTTAATGAGCTCATTTGGGAAAGTTTGCAGTGAAAACGGCTTTCTTTGCTCTGCATTGTTTTCTTCCTTTGTGGGTTTAACAGAGTTTAAAAAAACACACAACAAAACAAAACATTGAAAAATGGAAGGTGATACTCACATTTCTTATGAAATAAAAGTATATTAATTAGTTTTTCTTTTATTGTTTACATGATTTCACCTAAACATGAGCCCCATTCCAATGAACCACAAAGCTTTTCACACAAACCATATTTATTACCTATTATTGAAAATCAGATTTTTGCATAAAAATGACGCGCATGCATGACACAATGTGCTCATTGTAAAACATTAATATGAATATCAATTTCTGTATTTTCAGTGTTCAGTTTCTGTATTTCCAGATGATAATGTTTATATATGTGTTAATATAAAAAGCACTGTGTGTGTAATATAATATCCTGCATGTTGTACCATTCTTCCATATAACAGCTATCATAATACATAAATGAAAATGCCATGAAAAGATATCAAAATTCTCCTTTTCCTAATTTTTTTGCTTAAGACTTTTCTGGTACATTGTTGCAGTACTATAGGTAGAATATAGGTAAAACGAAGAATCTACAGTATTAAGATTAATTGAAAACTTCAAATTTCTTAACTATAGCTGCAGGATCAAGGTATTTAAAATTACAGAAGACTATTGCTAAAAGAGGGTGCAGTATTCACTATAGCTATAGGAATGAGGATGCAGTACTTGGTGCAGGTAGAATGAAGATGGTACAGAATGTAGTATGAGCTGAGGAGAGTGAGCAGCACAGCACAAGGAGCGAGAGCTGAGGAGAGTGAGCAGCACAGCGAGCGAGAGCTGAAGAGAATGAGCAGCACAGCACAGCGAGAGCTGAGGAGAGTGAGCAGCACAACACACCGAGCATGATCTGAAGAGAATGAGCAGCACAGCACAGCGAGTGTGAGCTGAAGAGAGTGAGCAGCACAGCAAGTGTGAGCTGAAGAGAGTGAGCAGCACAGCAAGTGTGAGCTGAAGAGAGTGAGCAGCACAGCAAGTGTGAGCTGAAGAGAATGAGCAGCACAGCACAGCACAGCACAGCGAGCGTGAGCTGAAGAGAGTGAGCAGCACAGCGAGTGTGAGCTGAAGAGAGTGAGCAGCACAGCACAGCGAGTGTGAGCTGAAGAGAGTGAGCAGCACAGCAAGTGTGAGCTGAAGAGAGTGAGCAGCACAGCAAGTGTGAGCTGAAGAGAATGAGGAGCACAGCACAGCGAGCGTGAGCTGAAGAGAGTGAGCAGCACAGCAAGTGTGAGCTGAAGAGAGTGAGCAGCACAGCACAGCGAGTGTGAGCTGAAGAGAATGAGCAGCACAGCACAGCGAGTGTGAACTGAAGAGAGTGAGCAGCACAGCAAGTGTGAGCTGAAGAGAATGAGCAGCACAGTGAGCGTGAGCTGAAGAGAATGAGCAGCATAGCACAGCGAGCGTGAGCTGAAGAGAGTGAGCAGCACAGCGAGCATGAGTTGAAGAGAGTGAGCAGCAGGGCACAGCGAGCATGAGCTGAAGAGAGTGAGCAGCACAGCACAGCGAACGAGAGTTGAAGAGAGTGAGCAGCAAAGCAAGCATGAGCTGAAGAGAGTGAGCAGCAAAGTGAGCGTCAGCTGAAGAGAGTGAGCAGCACAGCGAGCGTCAACTGAAGAGAGTGAGCAGCACAGCACAGCAAACGAGAGTTGAAGAGAGTGAGCAGCACAGCGAATGAGAGTTGAAGAGAGTGAGCAGCACAGAGCGAGCATGAGCTTATGAGAGTGAGCAGCGAGTGTGCAGGAGGTGCTCTGTCCGCCTGAATGGGTGGCACATTTGGGTCACACAAGAGGCGAGGTCGCACCATGGGTGCATCCCATGGGGACGGTGCACAGACAGGAAGTGGTCAGGAAGCAGGTGGCTCATTCAGGGAGGCCGGTGGGCAGGTTGGAAAACGCTGTGCTGCTCATTAACTCAGCCAGTCAGAGCTGCCCATTCTCTCCTCAGAGCAGGAACAGAGCATAAACACTGTCCACTGTGCTGAACAGAGCATAAACACTGTCCATGGTGCTGAACAGAGTATAAACGCTGTCCTCAGAGCAGGAACAGAGCATAAACGCTGTCCTCCGAACAGGAACAGAGCATAAACGCTGTCCTCAGAGCAGGAACAGAGCATAAACGCTGTCCTCCGAACAGGAACAGAGTATAAACGCTGTCCTCAGAGCAGGAACAGAACATAAACGCTGTCCTCCGAACAGGAACAGAGCATAAACGCTGTCCTCAGAGCAGGAACAGAGCATAAACGCTGTCCATGGTGCTGAATAGAGCATAAACGCTGTCCTCAGAGCAGGAACAGACCATAAACGCTGTCCTCAGAGCAGGAACAGAGCATAAACGCTGTCCATGGTGCTGGACAGAGTATAAGCGCTGAGGCCTTGCCTGCCTGCCTGGACAGTGTATGTGAAGCTATTACCCTGTCTATGCTCACAATTTCCAGTTTTGCCGCCATTCTTCAGAGACCCTCTTTTATTAGTGTAGAATTGACCTGGATTTTAAATGAGCCACATTTCACCTCCTGTCCTCTTATTCTGCTGCTTGACTCACAGAAGTGAAACTGAATAGTTTAATTTCTCTAATCCTCTATAACAGGATTCCCTTTCAAAAAGCCCCAATCAAGCCTGAGTCGCCTTTCCCTCTGCTTGAATAAATTAACTGTCTGGAGATATACTTGAGTCTGCTTCTGTTTTCAAGGTCTCAAGTACCCTAATGCTGTGAAGCCCAAAATGAACTCCCACTAGGATGTATTTTTCTCTGTTCTGATGTCATCTTATACATGGCCTTCAAGAATAAATCTTATTGGCACCAGTCTTCATTAAGGATTCCACAGTTTAGAAGTTTATGTTCCTTTAATTTTTCTGAACCAAAAATCCAAAACCATTAAACATTTACAAGACAAAAATTAGATTTTTCATGTCTTCACTGATGTATTTTCCCAATTACTGAAATGGTAATTAACATCACCGACTATTACATTTAAAGACTAACTTCACTCGATTTCTTCCACTACACTTCAGGACTCTCAGTTTTGTTCAGTCTGTCCCCGGGTATCTTATTAAAAGAGCCTCATCTAAAATGAAACATCCCAGTGTTGGAGGATGTGGTTTTAGACGTGTCAAACATTGTTAAATCTGCTGATGCTGTGTTGTCTGCACAACAGTGTCCACACTGGAAGTTAAATCAGGATTAATGTGCCAGAGCAGAGCTGCGTGCAAGCAGGGGCACCGTTTGGACACTGCCCGTCCGTTACCACACAAGCAGGGGCACCGTTTGGACACTGCCCGTCCGTTACCACACAAGCAGGGGCACCGTTTGGACACTGCCCGTCCTTTACCACACAAGCAGGGGCACCGTTTGCACACTGCCCGTCCATTACCACACAAGCAGGGGCACCGTTTGGACACTGCCCGTCCGTTACCACACAAGCAGGGGCACCGTTTCGACACTGCCCGTCCGTTACCACACAAGCAGGGGCACCGTTTGGACACTGCCCGTCCTTTACCACACAAGCAGGGGCACCGTTTGGACACTGCCCGTCCGTTACCACACAAGCAGGGGCACCGTTTGGACACTGCCCGTCCGTTGCCAGGCTAATTAAAATAACATCATATGGGTGTGATTTGTTGGTGGCAGAGCTGATAGAGGTTTTCAGCTCAGTGCTGTGCACTGTGTGAGGGCCTCCTCTCTCTCTCTCTCTCTCTCTCTCTCTCTCAACCCACTGCTGCCAGTGTCATTCTGCCCCTCCCCCTCAAACTAAACCCACTGCTGCCGGTGTCATTCTGCCCCTCCCCCTCAAACTAAACCCACTGCTGCCGGGGTCATTCTGCCCCTCCCCCTCAAACTAAACCCACTGCTGCCGGTGTCAGCCTCATACTAACCCTGTCAGTAAACCGTTCCATTCCCTCCTGGTCAGAGCTCATTTCCCACTGTTCTATGTATGGGCTACAGTCACCCTGCATCCTGCCTGACTAATCATACACCCCCCCAGGGATGAACACACAGAGACAAGCCCCTGGAGCCCCCCCCCCCCATCCTTACTGTAGAAACCATGTGTCTTTTGTCCTAAAACTTGATTAAACAGACAATTACAGTAAAGAAGATTGAGGAAAAAGGATAAATAGGTGTCCTTGGTTAGTTTTACAGAGAGCTGAAGACCTGTGTGGGGGGGGTGGAGTGGGTGCTGGAGCAGCATGGGGGGATAAAGTTCAGCTCTAAAAGCTGCAGGTCTCCTCTCACAGCACCCCCCCGCCAGGACCCGTGATCACCCCCTCAGCACCCCCTCAGCACCCCCCCCCCCTCACCCCCACAACCAGCAGCCAGTTAAATCCACGTTTGACACCATATAAACTATATGCACTCTTTTACAATTGAAATAACATTTAACATTTCACTGCATGCGTACAGTCAGAGAACCAATCAGGTCGGACCCATTAAGAGTGTGAAGGCTGGGGGGAGGGGGGAAGGGGGATGGGCTGTACTCCATTAGGAGATTCAGGGTAATGAGCAGTAATCAAAAACAGCTCATTTAGCACCACCACAGCCCAGGGGTCGCATCCTCTTTTTCCTGTTTTTACACTTCATTTTCTGAGCAATTAAACAAGCTCTCTGCGCCATCACCTCTCTGCGCACCCTTGCTGGTCACGGCTCATTCCAGGAGCTGCTCTGAAGGAAATGCTAACTGAGCTGAACAGAGAGAGGCTTCTAAACTACTCCAGAATGTTTCATTTAGAATAATAACACGATTTATGAGACATGGTGCAAATTCATTCCCAGATAGTGTATATGCAGAGAGATAAGTGCTCAGTATTCACAGTGGGTAGAGCTCTCTCTCTCTCTCTCTCTCTCTCTCTCTCTCCTTCCCTTCCTCCCTCTCTCCCCCTCCTTCTCTCTCCCTCTCTCTCTCGCTCTCTCTCTCTCTCTCTCAGTTTTACATACTCACATTGCTCTTTGTTCCATTTCTCATCTGAAAAGTTCATTTACCTTTTACTCAACTTCCTTTGAACATCCATTTATTTCTTTCAATTGTAAAATAAATAAATAAACTAGATTGTGCGTAATGTGTTTATTATAATATATAATGCAGTCTTGCAGGGGTACGTGGTTCAGATTTTCATTTTTTAACCTAACGTTGTAATAAAATTGGCAAAGAGGAAAGTTGTACCTTCACTCTGAATGACCTTTGTGGTCGTTTTGAGACGGACTGCAAAAAAGCTTCAACCAGCAAGCACACAAAATATAATATGGACTTGGCTGCATGCTGGGCTGGGCTGGGCTGGGCTGGGCAGGGCAGGGCTGGGCAGGGCTGGGCAGGGCAGGGCTGGGCATGAGAGGAAGGAAAACTTGCGGGACTGGACTCATATGATGTTTAATGACGTTTAATGATGACACCGGTGTCTCACTGATTACTTCCTCTGCTCCAGATCAGGTGGTAAGAAAGCAAAACTGCAACTGAAAGAGACTCACTCAGGTAACAGAGATGCAGGCTGATGGAGCCTGGTATGGTGCAGATGCAGAAACACAGAGGAAGTGGAGACTGCGGGTTCAAATCCCAGCCGTGCCATTAAGGGCTGTGCCCGGAGGTCCACACTGGCACAGTGACAGACAGCCCAGCCTCACATGGAAAAGAGGTGGTAAATCAGTCAGCTTTAGCGGTCTTACTGCTCTCTAGCGGCCTCTCCTGGGCAGCTGGCCACTAGCAGGTTCATCATGTGCTGTCCTCCTGGCGGTGACAGTTTGAACATAAACCCTGCCCCTGCTGAGCACAGTGCAGGTTCCTGTGACCGGCAGAGCAGGCCATCCCTCTGAGCTCCTGCCCAGTTTACATGCAGACGGGCGCGGCGCTCACGCAGGTGGATGTGGTGCTCCAGAGGTTCATAACTCAACACAACGAGCTGATCCAGCCCTCAGCAATGAGCCGGGTCCAACGGGGAACAGCTCTGATTACTCGCCCCATTGGTTAGCAGACAGTGTGTTTAACTGATCAATGACACAAAGGAGAATCAACCAGCAGAGTGAGATATCTGTGAAAAGAGTCGGCATCAATCACAAACAAGGATAACACTCAAGGAGAAAACTGTGTAAATCACACGCACACATTCAGCACACTCACACATATCTCACACATACATGTGAACCTACACACATCAAACACCCACGCAACATTTACTCTCTCTCTCTCTCTCTCTCACACACACACTCTCTTCATTCTTACAAGATAGCATTCCTGCATGAAATTTGTTATACTGGAATGTAATTTTTAAAGTCAAAATGAAACTGTCTTATTATAGCTGACATGGGAGAAATGGCCCCACCTAGTGGGCAAATGACAGCCGGGATCCTTTAATTCATGGGCTGATTTCCTTCACAGCAAATCTGGGAGCCGCCTTAGTGTTGAGATGGTCCCAGACTAATGATGTGTTGGTTGTTCAGTTGATTCAGCCCCAAACTCAAGACACTCCTGCCCGTGGGAGCTGTCCAGTTCTGAACCCCACTGCTGCCCATGGGAGCTGTCCAGTGCTGAACCTCACTGCTGCCCATGGGAGCTGTCCAGTTCTGAACCTCACTGCTGCCAGTGAGAGCTGTCCAGTGCTGAACCCCACTGCTGCCCATGGGAGCAGTCCAGTTCTGAACCCCACTCCTGCCCATGGGAGCTGTACAGTGCTGAGCCCCACTGCTGCCCATGGGAGCTGTCCAGTGCTGAACCCCACTGCTGCCCATGGGAGCTGTCCAGTGCTGAACCTCACTGCTGCCCTTGGGAGCTGTCCAGTGCTGAACCACACTGCTGCCAGTGAGAGCTGCCCAGTTGTGAATCATGAATCATGATTATGCAGCTGCTTCCCCTGTCAGAATCAGAGGAGGCTGCATGAGAGGGAAGCTCAGAATAGGTTCAGGCGGCAGCGCCTCACCGAGCATATGGAGCCACGCAGGTGCTCCTCCCCTCGGGCTCTCTCCCTCGCAGACAGTGCTTGTGTAAGCGATGACGGAGACTTATTCTGGAGGGACTACTGGCTGGATACCAGCAGTGCCCTGCTTCCCAAACCTCTGTTTCTCTCAGAAAACTTTGCACTATAAATAAAACTGTTTTTGTCTCCCTCAGCACCCTCCCATCATGCACCTCTCTCCCAGACTGTGAGATGGTTTACTTTTGTCTATACCTGACCAAGTGAAAATAATGGAAATATAGGTTACTTTGCAGGATGCACGGGGGGAATCACACTCAAAAAGAGACAGAAACCCCATATCAGATGTAAGATACATGACAATGCTCATTTCAAATACATGCAAATGCCCAATGTCTGCGTGTGTGGCATCACAGCCATGCAGAACTGGCCATTATGGGACTTACAGCACAAACTTACCAAAACTTTCCAAACTTACAGCACAACCTCAGAACAGAGCCTGTTGAGTGACTGCTGCAGTGCAGTGTAAACTGTGCAGTGTAAATTTCATATGAGCAGAATAAGACCAGTACACACCTGCACTGGCTGAATTTCAAACTGCTCTGAAATGAACTTTGGCCTGACCCAGATATCACACAAATCTGGACTTCCAAAT
>CM040749.1:677500-690000 GCA_022829145.1 Albula goreensis
TAATTGCTTTCTTACCCTCGTCACCTGGCAACAGCATGCATAGAATTAATGGCTGTCCTTTCATGTAATTGTTTTTTTTCTGTTTTTGGGGGTTGGGGTGTGTGTGATTAAAAAGGAGGTGTCATTATCATGGGCTGAACCACATGAGCCGTGAGTGATCAATCAGCTCATCTTCTCAAGGAACACTGTGCGACAGGGCCAGCCCCCCCCACCCCGGGGAGCGACAGGGCCAGCCCCCACCCCGGGGGCAGGGCCAGGGCCAGCCCCACCCGGGGGCGACAGGGATAGCCCCCACCCCTTGAGGCGATGGGAACAGCCCCCACCCCTGGGGGAGACGGGAACAGCCCCCACCCCTGGGGGAGACAGGACCAGCCCCTCCCCGGGGTGCGACGGGAACAGCCCCCACCCCGAGGGCGTGGTCTCATTTCTGATCCTGGTATTTGCATGTTAATTTTTCGGGACAGATTTACCTCTGCTCATTTCGAAATGTACTGCCCATCATCTCGGGGCTCTGTTGGTCTCTCGGGGCTCTCGGGGCTCTCGGGGCTCTCGGGGCTCTCTGGGCTCTCGGGGCTCTCGGGGCTCTCTGGGCTCTGTTGGGCTCTCAGGGCTCTCGGGGCTCTCTGGGCTCTGTTGGGCTCTCGGGGCTCTCGGGGCTCTGTTGGGCTCTCTGGGTTCTCTGGGTTCTCAGGGCTCTCGGGGCTCTCGGGGCTCTCGGGGCTCTGTTGAGCTCTCGGGGTCTCGGGGCTCTCTGGGCTCTGTTGGGCTCTGGGCTCTCGGGGCTCTCGAGGCTCTCTGGGTTCTCGGGGCTCTCGGGGCTCTAGGGGCTCTGTTGGGCTCTCGGGGCTCTCTGGGTTCTCGGGGCTCTGTTGGGCTCTCGGGGCTCTCTGGGTTCTCGGGGCTCTCGGGGCTCTCGGGGTTCGGGGCTCTCGGGCTCTCTCGGGGCTCTCTGGGCTCTCGGGGCTCTGTTGGGCTCTCGGGGCTCTCGGGGCTCTCTGGGTTCTCCGGGCTCTGTTGGGCTCTCGGGGGGGGCTCTCTGGGTTCTCGGGGCTCTGTTGGGCTCTCGGGGCTCTTCTCTGGGTTCTCGGGGCTCTCGGGGTTCTCGGGGCTCTTGGGCTCTCGGGGCTCTCTGGGCTCTCGGGGCTCTGTTGGGCTCTCGGGGCTCTCGGGGCTCTCTGGGCTCTCGGGGCTCTTGGGCTCTCGGGGTTCTCGGGGCTCTGGGTTCTCGGGGCTCTCGGGGCTCTCGGGGCTCTCCTGGGCTCTCGGGGCTCTCGGGCTGGGCTCTCGGGGCTCTCGGGGCTCTCTGGGTTCTCGGGGCTCTCGGGGCTCTCTGGGCTCTCTGGGCTCTCGGGGCTCTGTTGGGCTCTCTCGGGGCTCTCTGGGTTCTCGGGGCTCTCGGGGTTCTCGGGGCTCTGGGGCTCTCGGGGCTTTCTTGGGCTCTCGGGGCTCTCGGGGCTCTCGGGGCTCTGTTGGGCTCTCGGGGCTCTCTCTGGGGCCTCGGGGCTCTCTGGGGGGCTCTGTTGGGCTCTCGGGGCTCTCTGGGTTCTCGGGCTCTCTGGGTTCTCGGGGCTCTCGGGGCTCTCGTTGGGCTCTCGGGGCTCTCGGGGCTCTCTGGGCTCTCGGGGCTCTGTTGGGCTCTCGGGGCTCTCGGGGCTCTCTGGGTTCTCGGGGCTCTGTTGGGCTCTCGGGGCTCTCGGGGCTCTCTGGGTTCTCGGGGCTCTGGGGCTCTCGGGGCTCTCTGGGTCTCGGGGCTCTCTGGGCTCTCGGGGCTCTGTTGGGCTCTCGGGGCTCTCGAGGCTCTCTGGGTTCTCGGGGCTCTCGGGGCTCTCTGGGCTCTCGGGGCTCTCTGGGCTCTGTTGGGCTCGGGGCTCTGGGCTCTGTTGGGCTCTAGGGGCTCTCGGGGCGCTCGGGGCTGATGCCCTTCTGCCTGACTGTAAGGAGCGCTCATGATCATGATGCATGAGGTCTGACTGGACTAACGGCAGGATCGTGTGGGCAGATCGATATGCTACTAAAACGCTAATGAGAGGCATGGGCAGAGTGACCTTCACTCCTCTGCGCCCTATCAGCCTCTCAGCCTCACTGAAGGAGGGAGGGAGAGAGGGAGAGTATGAACGAGCACAGAGGAAGAGGAGGCGGGTGCTAATTGGCTGATTGAGCAGTTCCTCTCGGGCTAGTGAGCCAGGACAGCGCCGGGACAGCGCGGGACAGCGCTGGGACAGCGCCGCACGCTGACACTCTAAACCTACGTAATTTGACAGTGAGAAATGTCTTTTGAAAATTCTTAAAACTGTCTTGTGGGCTGGTGGGTTTTGTGATCTGGGCTGGGTCTGAGATGCCAGAGACTTCCAAAGCTCCAGCACACTGAGTCAGAATCAGAGGACCTCAGAGTGGGGTTTCCTGCTGGCTTACACTCCGATCGCAGCCCAAGCCCTGCACCCTTTATGCTCTCTATCTACTCATCTGAGCAGTGCTGCACTCCCTTTGCACACTCACCGTGCGTCAGAACGGGCTCTGAGAGGCATTTCATCTCATTACATTACAGAATACATGACATTAGTGGGGCCCATATGGTCTTAACTACATAAGCGTGCACTAAACCATTTGTGTAAAATGACAAGTTCAAAGACAGATGAACTGACAACCAGCCTCACAGCAAGAAGTACATCCTGAAATAGTTTAAATCAAAGTTGTCAATGACCTTAAAGTACCTGTGAAATGAACTTCTATGTCATTTCCTGGATATGTTTTATAATAATGCAATTAAAACTACAGTTATACAGATTTTATCCAAAATGTGCAGCATGAGCGTTTCAGGACTGACTGAGTATCTTTGATCTGTATTGAATACTTATTTGCTAAAGGTGATTTAATGATCTGTATTGAATACTCATTTTCTTAGGGAGATATAATGATCTGTATTGAATGCTCATTTTCTTAGGGTGATATAATGATCTGTATTGAATGCTCATTTTCTTAGGGTGATATAATGATCTGTATTGAATGCTCATTTTCTTAGGGAGATATAATGATCTGTATTGAATATTCATTTGCTTATGGCAACATAATGGCGTTGCTTACTTACGGGCCAAATGTTTTTTCCTGTTCCAAGCTAGCAAAGTAATGTTAAAATGTGTAATTAGACCCAGAGCAGACAGCAGAGGCTCAGGGCTCTGCGTGTTCGGAGCCGCAGCACAGACAGAGCCAGCTGCCCGTCTCCCAGCCAGCCAAAGCCTCTGTAATACATTAAAGTATTGGGCAAAGGTTGGCCTCATCTGATTGGTGGATGCTAATTTAGTGATTGCAGACATTTGGACTTCATCCCCAAACCTGAAACAGGAGGTAGGCACAAGCGTTTGGTCATTTTTCAAGGGGGAATTCTCAGTAAAAATAATGTATATGAAAAGGCCACACCCATGTTACCATGGTTACAACCTTTTGATGTTGTTACTACAGTAATGCTAACAGTGCTGCTGTTATTACAAATGCTTTTGCAGCGCCCAAAGCTAATGCTGCTCATACCCGACCACTAGCTGCAGCTACAGCTAGTACTGCTAATGCGACCACAGCTGTTACTGCTGTCAGTGCTGCTATAGCTACTATGGCTATTGCTAATGCGACCACAGCTGTTACTGCTGTCAGTGCTGCTATAGCTACTACGGCTACTGCTAATGCAACCACAGCTGTTAGCTGTTCCCTAGTAGTAGTAGTAGTAGTAGTAATAATAATAATAAAATGTATAATAATATAATATATAATTTATTTTATATCATAACATTTTATAAATGATCTACACTTGATAGGGCAAACTCCGCTCTGCCTCCGCCATGCACAGCCCCCCTCGAACACCCCCAGACGATTAATGAGCTATTTTGCTCCAAAGTGCAGCCACCCATCAGAGGGCCGGCTACTGAGCCAATCACAGCGCAGTCATCAGGGGCTCTCCGTGCTGTGCCAGGGAACCCGGGACAACCACAGCAAAGGGAACACTTCAGGACTGTGTACATGCGTGTGTGTGTGTGTCAGTGTGTATGTGCATGCGTGTGCGTGTGCGTGTGTGTGTGTTTGTGAGTGAGTGTGTGTGATTGTGTGTGTGTGCATGCATGCGTGTGCGCAAGTGTGTGTGTCTATGTGTGCGTGTGTGTGTTTTGTGAGTGAGTGTTTGTGATTGTGTGTGTGTGTGTGTGTGTGTGCATGCGTGTGTGTGTGCAAGTGTGTGTGTGTGTGTGTGTCTATGTGTGCGTGTGTGTGTTTTGTGAGTGAGTGTTTGTGATTGTGTGTGTGTGTGTGTGCATGCGTGTGTGTGTGTGTGTCTGTGTGTGCATGTGTGTGTGTTTTGTGGCAGGGGACATTAAAGTCCTGTGTCCCCGTTGACATGAAATGTGACCGACTGAACAGAGAGCCTGTTAGCTCCTGAGCCACAGTTATGTTAGAGCAGCCCTGTGCTTAATCACTCTGCACGTACCAATCATTTCAGCCCTGACACGCGCCTCCCTCCAACCTGACACGCGCCTCCCTCCAGCCTGACACGCGCCTCTCTCCAGCCTGACACACACCTTCCTCCAACCTGACACACGCCTCCCTCCAGCCTGACACGCGCCTCCCTCCAGCCTGACAAACACCTTCCTCCAACCTGACACGCGCCTCCCTCCAGCCTGACACCACTGCTGCCCAGTGCAATGGCAATTACCAGCCAGTGCGTGTGTGTGTGTGTCTGCTGTATTTCTGTCTGTGTGGGTGTGTATCTTTACTGAAAAACCCAGTTTCCAGAATGGCAAGGCAGAGCAAGGCAGTAGAAGCAGCACCATAATGACTCACTCTCCAGGTCTCTGTCCTCTCCGGCTCTGGTTCCCAGAGCCATGAGAACTCTCCCACTCCTCCTTCAATTGGTGCACTTCAAAAGCAAATTGATTTTGTTTGTAGTTTCTTCATTTTAGCCTGTAGCCTCCCCCTGCTCCCCCTTGGGCGATGTCTGTATTATATTTATATTTATATCTATGTAAATATTTGATCTGTTACACTGAACAGTTTATTGACCATGCAGAAATTATGTGGTGTAGCCACACAAAGAATATTGTAATGATATTTTTAAAACATGTAGTTCCATTTTTACAATTGTTAATTTGATACGTGAATAGGAAGTTGTATCATCGGTGCCATACTGTCAGTGTCTGTCAGCCCTTGAGACTAATAAAGTTATCTATTTATTCACACCCTCTTACCAAAATTCATTTAATGTGATGTAAAAAACAATATCAAAAAGAAATAACAGAATGGTTTACTGTTACTTTTGTTGTATGCAGAGAAATCGACCCCCATCACAGGGCTGGCTATGGGCCCCTGTGCCCCCTCTGTCACAGGGCTGGGTACGGGGCCCCTGTCCCCCCTCTGTCACAGGGCTGGCTACGGGGCCCCTGTCCCCCTCTGTCACAGGGCTGGCTATGGGGCCCTGTCCCCCTCTGTCACAGGGCTGGGTATGGGGCCCTGTGCCCCCTCTGTCACAGGGCTGGGTATGGGCCCCTGTCCCCCCTCTGTCACAGGGCTGGGTATGGGCCCCTGTGCCCCCTCTGTCACAGGGCTGGGTATGGGGCCCCTGTCCCCCCTCTGTCACAGGGCTGGGTATGGGCCCCTGTGCCCCCTCTGTCACAGGGCTGGGTATGGGGCCCTGTCCCCCTCTGTCACAGGGCTGGGTATGGGGCCCCTGTCCCCCCTCTGTCACAGGGCTGGGTACGGGGCCCTGTCCTCCCTCTGTCACAGGGCTGGGTACGGGGCCCCTGTCCCCCCTCTGTCACAGGGCTGGGTACGGGGCCCTGTCCCCCCTCTGTCACAGGGCTGGGTATGGGCCCCTGTGCCCCCTCTGTCACAGGGCTGGGTATGGGGCCCCTGTCCCCCCTCTGTCACAGGGCTGGGTACGGGGCCCCTGTCCCCCCTCTGTCACAGGGCTGGGTACGGGGCCCCTGTCCCCCCTCTGTCACAGGGCTGGGTATGGGGCCCCTGTCCCCCCTCTGTCACAGGGCTGGGTATGGGGCCCCTGTCCCCCCTCTGTCACATGGCTGGGTACGGGGCCCTACCCCCAGCAGAACTAAAGACTCAGGCCAGTGATGAGTGAGTGCAAACGTCAGCTGCGTTTGTTCCTGTAAGGTGCTCTGGTGTGTTTGTTGTTCTGTTGTTATTCAGATGTGATAGTCCCCAGCTCCTCTCCTCCCCGCCCAGCTGTGATGGATCGGCTGCCTTTGTTTTCTGAGGAGGGCTGATTTTTCAGGTTTTATAGCCGACTGCTGCATCGACCCGCCTGTCCCAAACAACCCCCTCACCAAGCCCCCACTCCAGCTCCAGCATGCCCAGTCGAGCCACCCATGTCTTGAAATATTGCTTTTGTTGTTTGTTCAGAAAAGGTCTGTTTTTTCAGCGTGGCCGCTGCCTCCCTGTTTAAGGCTTAGGAGACAGGCTCCCCAGCACCTTGTTAACACGGACCAGGCCTTAACAGAGACCCAGGGGAGCCAGGCCAGCACCAGCTCACCCCACCCTGACCTCACTGCTGCTCACCCCACCCTGACCTCACTGCTACTCACCCCACCCTGATCTCACTGCTGCTCACCCCACCCTGACCTCACTGCTGCTCACCCAACCCTGATCTCACTGCTACTCACCTCACCCTGATCTCACTGCTGCTCACCTCACCCTGATCTCACTGCTGTTCACCCCACCCTGACCTCACTGCTGCTCACCTCACCCTGATCTCACTGCTGCTCACCTCACCCTGATCTCACTGCTGCTCACCTCACCCTGAGTCTCTCACTGGAGTTGCTGCCACCTCACCCTGAGTCTCTGATGCTGGTGTCACCTCCCCCTGAGTTCTCTGATGCTGCCGCTGAGAGTATAGTGAGGGCAGAGTTAGTCTCTGATGCAGGGTGGAGTTAGTCTCTGCCGCTGAGAGTATAGTGAGGGTGGAGTTAGTCTCTGCCACTGAGAGTATAGTGAGGGTGGAGTTAGCTGCTGATGCTGCCGCTGAGAGTATAGTGAGGGCAGAGTTAGTCTCTGATGCTGAGAGTATAGTGAGGGTGGAGTTAGTCTCTGCCGCTGAGAGTATAGTGAGGGTGGAGTTAGTCTCTGCTGATGCTGGTAGAGTTAGTCTCTGAGTGAGTATAGTGAGAGTATAGTGAGGGCAGAGTTAGTCTCTGATGCTGAGAGTATAGTGAGGGTGGAGTTAGTCTCTGCCGCTGAGAGTATAGTGAGGGTGGAGTTAGTCTCTGCCGCTGAGAGTATAGTGAGGGTGGAGTTAGCTGCTGATGCTGCCGCTGAGAGTATAGTGAGGGCAGAGTTAGTCTCTGATGCTGAGAGTATAGTGAGGGTGGAGTTAGTCTCTGCCGCTGAGAGTATAGTGAGGGTGGAGTTAGTCTCTGCCGCTGAGAGTATAGTGAGGGTGGAGTTAGTCTCTGATGCTGAGAATGACCAGTGAGCCAATGAGGAAGATCACACAGTGCAGGGTGACTTTGATTCTCCCTCATCGGTCAGCACTGTCACGCACAGTTATCTTTGTTTGGCTCGCTTTTCAGCTGGTTGTGTCACATGACCTGGGGCGTTTGCGTTAACTTGAACGTTTGACTTCCCCAGCCTCTGCCTCTGAAGTGTTGCATTAGCTGCCCTGGGTAGAGAGTCTGGTCAATTTCATATTTTCACTATGTCCTGCAGAATTTTCACACAGTCTGAAATGAGAAACGCTTTCTCCGAGCAACTCTCCTCTCTGCTTCCACTGAGTCACATTTAATGAGATTCAGCCAGCTGTGATCATTATAGTGCTTTTGAGGTTGGTGTAATAGATGTTATAGTGCTTTTGCGGTTGGTGTAATAGATGTTATAGTGCTTTTTTGGTGTAATAGATGTTATAGTGCTTTTGGCTTGTAATAGATGTTATAGTGCTTTTGCAGTTGGTGTAATAGCTGTAATCGTGCTTTTGCGGTTGGTGTAATAGCTGTTATAGTGCTTTTGCGGTTGGTGTAATAGCTGTTATAGTGCTTTTGTGGTTGGTGTAATAGATGTTATAGTGCTTTTGCGGTTGGTTAATAGATGTTATTGTGGTTGGTGTAATAGATGTTATAGTGCTTTTTGCGGTTGGTGTAATAGCTGTTATAGTGCTTTTGCGGTTGGTGTAATAGATGTTATAGTGCTTTTGCGGTTGGTGTAATAGATGTTATAGTGCTTTTGCGGTTGGTGTAATAGATGTTATAGTGCTTTTGCGGTTGGTGTAATAGATGTTATAGTGCTTTTGCGGTTGGTGTAATAGATGTTATAGTGCTTTTGCGGTTGGTGTAATAGATGTTATAGTGCTTTTGCAGTTGGTGTAATAGATGTTATAGTGCTTTTGCAGTTGGTGTAATAGATGTTATAGTAATAGCTGTTATAGTGCTTTTGTGGTTGGTGTAATAGCTGTTATAGTGCTTTTGTGGTTTGTAATAGATGTGTAATAGATGTTATAGTGCTTTGTAATGATGTTGGTGTAATAGATGTTATAGTGCTTTTGCGGTTGGTGTAATAGATGTTATAGTGCTTTTGCGGTTGGTGTAATAGATGTAATGCTTTTTGGTTGGTGTAATAGATGTTATAGTGCTTTTGCGGTTGGTGTAATAGATGTTATAGTGCTTTTGCGGTTGGTGTAATAGATGTTATAGTGCTTTTGCAGTTGGTGTAATAGCTGTAATCGTTCTTTTTGCGGTTGGTGTAATAGCTGTTATAGTGCTTTTGCGGTTGGTGTAATAGATGTTATAGTGCTTTTGTGGTTGGTGTAATAGATGTTATAGTGCACAGTTTGTAATAGCTGTAATCGTTCTTTTTGGTTGGTGTAATAGATGTTATAGTGCTTTTGCGGTTGGTGTAATAGATGTTATAGTGCTTTTTGTGGTTGGTGTAATAGATGTTATAGCACTTTTGCGGTTGGTGTAATAGATGTTATAGCTTTTGTTGTGTAATAGATGTTATAGTGCTTTTGCGGTTGGTGTAATAGATGTTATAGTGCTTTTGCGGTTGGTGTAATAGCTGTTATAGTGATTTTGCGGTTGGTGTAATAGATGTTATAGTGCTTTTGCGGTTGGTGTAATAGATGTTATAGTGCTTTTGCGGTTGGTGTAATAGCTGTTATACTTGCGTTGGTGTAATAGATGTTATAGTGCTTTTGCGGTTGGTGTAATAGATGTTATAGTGCTTTTGCGGTTGGTGTAATAGATGTTATAGTGCTTTTGCGGTTGGTGTAATAGCTGTTATAGCGCTTTTGCGGTTGGTGTAATAGCTGTTATAGTGCTTTTGCGGTTGGTGTAATAGCTGTTATAGTGCTTTTGCGGTTGGTGTAATAGATGTTATAGCTTTTGCAGTTGGTGTAATAGCTGTTGCGGTTGGTGTAATAGCTGTTAGTGCTTTGTGGTTGGTGTAATAGATGTTATAGTGCTGCGGTTGGTGTAATAGATGTTATAGTGCTTTTGCAGTTGGTGTAATAGATGTTATAGTGCTTTTGCGGTTGGTGTAATAGCTGTTATAGTGCTTTTGCGGTTGGCGTAATAGCTGTTATAGTGCTTTTGTGGTTGGTGTAATAGATGTTATAGTGCTTTTGCGGTTGGTGTAATAGATGTTATAGTGCTTTTGCGGTTGGTGTAATAGATGTTATAGTGCTTTTGCGGTTGGTGTAATAGCGCTTTTGCGGTTGGTGTAATAGATGTTATAGTGCTTTTGCGGTTGGTGTAATAGATGTTATAGTGCTTTTGCGGTTGGTGTAATAGATGTTATAGTGCTTTTGCGGTTGGTGTAATAGATGTTATAGTGCTTTTGCGGTTGGTGTAATAGATGTTATAGTGCTTTTGCGGTTGGTGTAATAGATGTTATAGTGCTTTTGCGGTTGGTGTAATAGCTGTTATAGTGCTTTTTGCGGTTGGTGTAATAGATGTTATAGTGCTTTTGCGGTTGGTGTAATAGATGTTATAGTGCTTTTGCGTGTTGGTGTAATAGATGTTATAGTGATTTGCGGTTGGTGTAATAGATGTTATAGTGCTTTTGCGGTTGGTGTAATAGCTTTTGCGGTTGGTGTAATAGCTGTTATAGTGCTTTTGCGGTTGGTGTAATAGATGTTATAGTGCTTTTGGTTGGTGTAATAGATGTTATAGTGCTTTTTGCGGTTGGTGTAATAGATGTTATAGTGCTTTTGTTGGTTTAGATGTTATAGTGCTTTTGGTGTAATAGATGTTATAGTGCTTTTGCGGTTGGTGTAATAGATGTTATAGTGCTTTTGCGGTTGGTGTAATAGATGTTATAGTGCTTTTGCGGTTGGTGTAATAGATGTTATAGTGCGGTTGGTGTAATAGATGTTATAGCTGTTGGTGTAATAGATGTTATAGTGCTTTTTGCAGTTGGTGTAATAGCTGTTATAGTGCTTTTGCGGTTGGTGTAATAGATGTTATAGTGCGGTTGGTGTAATAGATGTTATAGCACTTTTTGCAGTTGGTGTAATAGATGTTATAGTGCTTTTGCGGTTGGTGTAATAGATGTTATAGTTTTTGCGGTTGGTGTAATAGATGTTATAGTGCTTTTGCGGTTGGTGTAATAGATGTTATAGTGCTTTTGCGGTTGGTGTAATAGATGTTATAGTGCTTTTGTGGTTGGTGTAATAGATGTTATAGTGCTTTTGCGGTTGGTGTAATAGATGTTATAGTGCTTTTGTGGTTGGTGTAATAGATGTTATAGCACTTGTGCGGTTGGTGTAATAGATGTTATAGTGCTTTTGCGGTTGGTGTAATAGATGTTATAGCGCTTTTGCGGTTGGTGTAATAGATGTTATAGTGCTTTTGCGGTTGGTGTAATAGATGTTATAGTGCTTTTGCGGTTGGTGTAATAGATGTTATAGTGCTTTTGCGGTTGGTGTAATTGTTATAGTGATTTTGCGGTTGGTGTAATAGATGTTATAGTGCTTTTGCGGTTGGTGTAATAGATGTTATAGTGCTTTTGCGGTTGGTGTAATAGATGTTATAGTGCTTTTGCGGTTGGTGTAATAGATGTTATAGTGCTTTTGCGGTTGGTGTAATAGCTGTTATGGCACTTTTGGCAGGTGTGCGTACTGTCATATTAATGACTGAAGAGTGTGATGGCGCTGTCTCTCTGTTTTTGTAGACACTTAATGCATTCATTCTGCATGCAAGCCAATGATCTGTAATGTCCCTGGGGACAGTGTCAGACAGAGGAGTACCTGTGAGATGAACGTGAGAATGGAGACAGTGTCAGACAGAGGAGTACCTGTGAGGTGAACGTGAGAATGGAGACAGTGTCAGACAGAGGAGTACCTGTGAGGTGAATGTGAGAATGGAGACAGTGTCAGACAGAGGAGTACCTGTGAGGTGAACGTGAGAATGGAGACAGTGTCAGACAGAGGAGTACCTGTGAGGTGAATGTGAGAATGGAGACAGTGTCAGACAGAGGAGTACCTGTGAGGTGAACGTGAGAATGGAGACAGTGTCAGACAGAGGAGTACCTGTGAGGTGAATGTGAGAATGGAGACAGTGTCAGACAGAGGAGTACCTGTGAGATGAACGTGAGAATGGAGACAGTGTCAGACAGAGGAGTACCTGTGAGATGAATGTGAGAATGGAGACAGTGTCAGACAGAGGAGTACCTGTGAGGTGAACGTGAGAATGGAGACAGTGTCAGACAGAGGAGTACCTGTGAGGTGAATGTGAGAATGGAGACAGTGTCAGACAGAGGAGTACCTGTGAGGATGAACGTGAGAATGGAGACAGTGTCAGACAGAGGAGTACCTGTGAGATGAATGTGAGAATGGAGACAGTGTCAGACAGAGGAGTACCTGTGAGGTGAACGTGAGAATGGAGACAGTGTCAGACAGAGGAGTACCTGTGAGGTGAATGTGAGAATGGAGACAGTATCAGACAGAGGAGTACCTGTGAGGTGAACGTGAGAATGGAGACAGTGTCAGACAGAGGAGTACCTGTGAGGCGAACGTGAGAATGGAGACAGTGTCAGACAGAGGAGTACCTGTGAGGTGAACGTGAGAATGGAGACAGTGTCAGACAGAGGAGTACCTGTGAGGTGAACGTGAGAATGGAGACAGTGTCAGACAGAGGAGTACCTGTGAGGCGAACGTGAGAATGGAGACAGTGTCAGACAGAGGAGTACCTGTGAGGTGAACGTGAGATGTGTGTGCGTGTGTGTGTGTGTGTGTGTGTCCGTGGACTAACACGCCAGCCAGAACCCCCTGGATGCTGACACCTACAAAAACTCACCAGCTACCCCTAACTGTTAATAAACTGGTGGCATAAAGAAGCTCTCACAGTGGCACATTTCAGATAAAGATGAATAGGGAGAATAAAACAGAGAGGAAACGCATTTCTGCCACAGAGACATGCTCTCGCTTACATCCACCATGCTCCTCCCACATGCGCCAAACTCCGCCCCTTCGGTCCCAGCATCCACAGAGAGACGGCGCATTGTAAACCAGAGGACCACAAATC
>CM040749.1:695000-752500 GCA_022829145.1 Albula goreensis
CAGCTTATGCTTAATTTGAATTAACCATTTATTTTTTTCTCTAAAAAGATCCAAATTTACGAGGACATTATTCGTTGTGATTACCGAGGCGACGGACGCTCAGCGAATACACCTCGAATTCATCCTCGCTGGTCTGGTGCAGTTTTTGACCTTATCATCGAACGGGACAAAACATGGATTTTAAACAACGCCGTAATTAATTTTTAAACAACATCCATAGACAGACCAGTATATTTTTACAATCATCTCTCTGCGAATGGAGTGCGAGGACTGAGCTCGTCGCAGGTCAGTAGGACGAAGCAGGAGGAATACAAACCTGGACCTCTAAGGCAAATAAATTAAAATTGTCTAATAATTCACCGTTTTGAGTCGTATTGTTTTTTTAACAAATAAAACTGACCAACCCCGCGGTCCGCATGAGATGGTTCAGTCCGATGGCGGAAGCGGGGTTTCGGTGCGTTGGGGTTTTGCTCAGCGCCGATACAAAGTGAATCTTCCTTTGAAAACCGTGTAATAAGGTGCTTGCTGCCAAACACTTTGCCATGAGAACCGTTTCGAGCCGTGACAGAGCGGGGCCAAAGTGGACGCCGTGCAGATGGACTCGTAGTGGCGGGAGGAAACTTGACGGACTGGGGGTTTTCGCACTGATGAGGGCTGCGGGAGGACCAGCGCACAGTTGGAGCCGGTTTCTGTTCCTGTACGTGGGATTACTGGCTGCTTGGGTCGAGGGTAAGTTTCCCCCTTTCGTTACCGGAAAGCAGAAGAGATAGCCGTGTGACTGTCTTAGTCTTATACCGATAGTCTTTTACAAGTAAATATCCCAGTAAAGTTGTCTGATTCTATTTGATTCAATAAAGGGACATTTATTAACAAAAACTTTGCTCCCCCCAAACCCCCCTGACACGGATAACATTCCCTTGACAATTTGTGTGTTTGGGGTGAGAACGCTTGAAGAAATCGTATAAATACAGTTTCAGTGTGATTGCATTGATTATGGTCTGCAGGTTAGGCAAGATAGCTCCCCGGACCAAGTGTTAATGAACCAGAATATAAGTGGTCTGAATGCGAACCTATGCTTGGCAATGTAATTGTGTCTGTTATTGTGTCTGTTATTGTGTGTGTGTGTGTGTGTGTGTGTGTGTGTGTGTGTGTGTGTGTGTGTGTGTGTGTGTGTGTGTGTGTGTGTTGAGAGCTGTATGTGCCAGATCGTGACTCATACTCGCTCAAGAAAATGTTGCCGGGATTGTTTTCCGTACCACCGTTACGCTCGTCTCTCGCCATCGCGGACAGTAATATACACTCTCGGATGCGATGTCGAACTCTGGCTTGACGGGAATTTCAGTGGGTAAAGGAGAGCGGCGCACCGTGACTGAGAGACCGGCCATCCGGTCCACGGCTGGTGCGCCGTGAATGCGGGATTCAAAGGACATATCCTCTTTGCTTTGCGTTTCTGATGTTTGTTGACGATTTAACGTGTTTATTTGTCGAGCTGGTTTGAATCACACAGCTTTTGTTTAAGACTTGCACAATTCCCGATCAGCTGTGCATCCTGAAATGCGAATAATAAAGAAGTGGTTGTGTTGTTCAACAGGAAGCAATGACAAAAAGAAACACAGTTCTGTATTCAGTGGCTCAGTAGAAGGTATGAAGTCACTCTTTACTCTCCAAACTCCAGTCCGCAGTCATCTTCCCTAATGTTACCATTTGGTCGTATGTAAGTGAAACAGTCTCTGTAATGTGTTCTACCTGTGGTTTTAAAAATGCGCTTCAGGTGAACGCTCCCGTTTATCAGCTCATTCTCAAATTATTCGCTTCACTGCTGGCCGCCTGTCAGTATTTCATATTGAGAATGATTAGTTTCATTGTCTTTTGTCATCCCCGCACAGACGCTGCACGTTCCGCACAAATGTGCGTTCACTACCATGTCATCGTGTGTGTGTGTGTGTGTGTGTGTGTGTGTGTGTGTGTGTGTGTGTGTGTGTGTGTGAGAGAGAGAGAGAGAGAGAGAGAGAGAGAGAGAGAGAAGAAAGTGAGTGAGTGAGAGAGAAAGAGAGCGAGATGGAGAACGAGAGTTAGGCAGGTGGTAGTGGTGGGGGGGCGCTCATACGTGGAAGTTCTCTGGGAGAGAAAGGAGTGTGACATTCACTCTCCCCGGAGGAGTGAAAAGCTTTCCTGTGCGGGGAAGAGTCACAAAGGCGGACTCGGGGAGCTGAAACCCCCTCACGGTCCGCCGCAACAACGCCGGTCTTGTTCGCCCAAGGAAAATGACGCCCGGAGCCTCCCTCCCTGCGGGAATTTCACTCTCGATGTCAGCGAGAGGACATTTTTATCAGAAAGCAGACGGTGTACAAGTGACAGACCTAGGCAGGAGGTCTCATGGTCCGTTATGAGCGTGATGCGTTTCCAGGGCTTTTTTCGTGGTAGCGTTTTATCTCCACACTTCGTGTCCCACATCTTCCATAGAGCGGCACCAAAGCTTCGCTGCAGCTAAGGATGGCGCTCTGCTGTAAAGCGCATACGCGCTGGCTTCCAAAGGAATTCATAGCTTTGATAAATTGCAATTACAAGTGGCTGAGCGAAAGAAACGCTGGGAACTGGTCTTAATTTATTGCGCAAATACATGACAACATGTGCGCAGTCATCACCAGCGTAAAAGAAGAGCACAGTTTAAATGTAACTGTATGCTTAAAAACGAAGAAAAACAAAGACCAGATGCAGCCGCTGTTTATCTCAAAATAAAATGACCGAATGACCGAAATTGAGATCCTGTCCACCGAGTGTCCTTTTGCCTGGCTAGGCCAGTAGATGCTTCTGGAATAAACTGGAAGCTACACTCCAGTGTAAAATGAATGAATCTGCTGCTACAAGCATTCTTTTGGCATGTGAAATTCATTAACATGACCAGAGCCAGCTTCAGAGAACACATGCAAGAAGAAGGGTCATTAACCAGGATACAGTCAGTGACAGGCAGAGGAAAGGTCATTAACCAGCATAACAAAACAATCTAATGTCACCCGTATCCCAGGTAATATATTTTATCAAAGTGGTCAGTGTTACTGTGTTACAAAGTTGGCTGCTTTGCCTGAAAAGTGACACAAAACATTTTTCACCCCCTAAAGCTGCGAAGAAAGTGGCTTTGGAGATAAACTGGAGAGGATGAGGAGTGGGGATCTGATGGATCAGCCTGAGGTAAACAGATCGCTGAGATAAAGGATCTGTTTGGCCACTGAGATAAAGGATCTGTTTGGCCGCTGAGATTAAGGATCTGTTTGGCCGCTGAGATTAAGGATCTGTTTGGCCGCTGAGATTAAGGATCTGTTTGTCCGCTGAAATTAAGAATCTGTTTGGCCGCTGAAATTAAGGATCTGTTTGTCCGCTGAGATAAAGGATCTGTTTGGCCGCTGAAATTAAGAATCTGTTTGGCCGCTGAGATTAAGGATCTGTTTGGCCGCTGAGATAAAGGATCTGTTTGGCCGCTGAGATAAAGGATCTGTTTGGCCACTGAGATAAAGGATCTGTTTGGCCACTGAGATAAAGGATCTGTTTGGCTGCTTTAATCTGAAGGCTGTGGCTGGTCTTGAAGCTGATTCTGGGTTTAGGAGCTGGAGGAGATGCGGTGCAGAGCTGAAGATCTGTCATGGCTGCATCTGAGTGAGACTGGGGGCCCAATCCGACTGCAGGATGAAACAGAGGAGCGGTCATCAGTGATGCGTTTGGTGCTTTAAGGTGACGCCCCCTCAGTAAAACACGGGGGCGGCTCTGTTTTGCTTTGGGGTTGAAATGTTCTCAGCAGCTCGATGTAGTTAGAATCAAAGGACAAACATTCTAAACAAGCACCCGAATATAGTTTTAGAATACATTCCCTGTAAAGTTTAAGTTCTCTTAAAAAAATGTATTTGCATGGTAAACATGTAGGCTGTGCATCTAACTCATCCAAGACAAAACAAAGTGCCAGAGACCCAAGCTAATGGACTTGACCTCTTTCATGGAATGTGTATTATATTTTACAGAGAAACACTTTCCACTGGACATGATGGCTTTCCCCACAATCAGTCACAGTCACAGTGACTCATGTTGTAATGTAAAGTCTACTTTGATGGAAGTGTGTATGCCATTTAAGAGACTAATCCCAGCGAGTGTGAGGGACATTCCCAGTGTGAGGGACACATTCCCAGTGTGGGGGACACATTCCCAGTGTGAGGGACACATTCCCAGTGTGAGGGACACATTCCCAGTGTGGAGGACACTTTCCCAGTGTGAGGGACACATTCCCAGTGTGAGGGACAGTCCCAGTGTGAGGGACACATTCCCAGTGTGAGGGACAGTCCCAGTGTGAGGGACACATTCCCAGTGTGAGGGACACATTCCCAGTGTGAGGGACATTCCCAGTGTGAGGGACACATTCCCAGTGTGATAAATCCGCTTGAAGGGAGCCTGATTTTAGGCTGTATGTCAGTGGGGGAGCCTGATTTTAGGGCGTATGTCAGTGGGGGAGCCTGATTTTAGGGCGTATGTCAGTGGGGGAGCCTGATTTTCATGTCAGTGGGGGAGCCTGATTTTCAGTGGGGGAGCCTGATTTTAGGGCGTATGTCAGTGGGGGAGCCTGATTTTAGGGCGTATGTCAGTGGGGGAGCCTGATTTTAGGGCGTATGTCAGTGGGGGAGCCTGATTTTAGGGCGTATGTCAGTGGGGGAGCCTGATTTTAGGGCGTATGTCAGTGGCATCAAAGTGAAAGGCGGGTGAAAAGATTACTGATGTGGGTTCTGAACATTTAATATTAAACACTACACTGTTTCAGAGTGTCACTGTTTCAGAGTGTCATGCTTCTGTTCTACAGAGCTTTGGTCAGGTCTCTTTAGAGTCAGGTCTCTATGGAGATAAGATGGCTGTTTCACGTTATAGGATGTAAATACACACATACATAGTATTCTTATCTATAACATTGACAAAGAGAAAGGCAATAGCAGAGCTAACTAAATTGCTGTTTTATGCTAGAAAGAAATTAAGATATCTGCTTACTGTCCAAGGTAAACTAAGCTGAGATAAATCCTGACTAAAGATATAAAAGGAACAGAGTGGGGGAAAGCTCATGTGACCTGCGGGTGTATGCACTAGTGCTGGCCTTACTGCCTTGCTGTGGATAGTGCTGTACTACCCTGACCACAATCCTTTACTTGTGTATTTCTGTTGTTGCCTCAGTGCTTTGCTGTATTTCACCAGTAAAACAGTGAAGATTAAATTGGTCTGAGGATTGAGTTCCAGAATGAGCTATTGAACAATGACATCCATTTAGCAACAAGAAAAACAACAAGGTAGGAGCTTCATATTTCACATTTGACATCATGAAGAAAAATGTGTGAGCGAGATAGAGACTGTATCTGTTATGGGGTATGTTTTTAAACTCTGCAATACTTCTGGAAACATGAAAAGTGCTCAACAGTGGGACGGGAGGTGGAGGCCGTCTCTTGTGTCTCTGTTCACCGTGGCGACATGGGGCGGCCCCCCGTATGTCTCTGCAAGTTAATGCTCGCCTCAAACACGACACCGCTTGATGTCTGCACCTTTCTCACGCTTTACTTTCCAATGTTTTCTTTTTAAAAGTTGGAGAACACAAAAACTTGCGGCGTCAGAGCATGCTCATGATGCAACGCGGTGAAATCTCATTATGCACGAGCAGGCCGAGCAGGCCGAGCAGGCCGAGCAGGCGTCACACTTTAATCACAGCATCGAGGGCCGCCTGCAGATAAATGCACACAGGCTCCTCGCGGCGTTCTGAAGCCTGGTCTATATTGTGCATCGGTTTTTGGCTTTGATCCACCGGCATTTGGGAGAGCTACGGGCACATGCTCTGAATTCATTTCCCTCTCGCTTTTCATTGAGAGTACAGCATAAACCGAGCCGGGGCATTCTGATGGCGCATGGTCTTAGGCGCTCTGATGGCACATGGTCTTAGGCGCTCTGATGGCGCATGGTCTTAGCCGCTCTGATGGCGCATGGTCTTAGGCGCTCTGATGGCGCATGGTCTTTGGCGCTCTGATGGCGCATGGTCTTAGGCGCTCTGATGGCGCATGGTCTTAGCCGCTCTGATGGCGCATGGTCTTAGGCGCTCTGATGGCGCATGGTCTTAGCCGCTCTGATGGTGCATGGTCTTAGCCGCTCTGATGGCGCATGGTCTTAGCCGCTCTGATGGCGCATGGTCTTAGGTGTTCTGATGGCGCATGGTATTAGGTGTTCTGATGGCGCATGGTCTTAGCCACTCTGATGGTGCATGGTCTTAGCCGCTCTGATGGCGCATGGTCTTAGGCGCTCTGATGGCGCATGGTCTTAGGCTCTGATGGCGCATGGTCTTAGGTGTTCTGATGGCGCATGGTCTTAGGTGTTCTGATGGCGCATGGTCTTAGCCGCTCTGATGGTGCATGGTCTTAGCCGCTCTGATGGCGCATGGTCTTAGGCGCTCTGATGGCGCATGGTCTTAGGCGCATTGATGGCGCATGGTCTTAGCCACTCTGATGGTGCATGGTCTTAGCCACTCTGATGGCGCATGGTCTTAGGCGCTGCATGGAACTCGTGTGCTGCTTTGTGACTTCGTCTACGTCATGCTCTTTTTTTCAGCTCTGATTTGTATTTGGCGTTAAATGGTATTCAGTCAGAAGGCTGCATGCGCAGCATCAAAGCCTAGATGAGCTGGAAGTCAGGTTTCTGTTATGTCCAAGTTTGCTTTGTGTGTATTTGCATGCAGTTGTGTGTGTGTGTGTGTGTGTGTGCATGAGTGCGTGCATGTGTGCGTGTGTTTTTCTGCGTTAATTGTCCTGTCACTTCAATAACCTTGGTTCTGTTTTGTCCCTTTCGGATTTACATGTCGGCACCAAGTTGCTTTCAAGGCCCCTGTAATTTAACTTGCACAGGATAATTTAATTTCCCTCGATGACTCTATCCAAACCGCACAGGAATTAGCGCAAAGCTGAGAAAGCGTGCCACTCCTGCTGTCTCCGTGAGCCCGAATCTTCCGCGCTAATCTCTTAAAATGCGAGTCCCTCCGGACGCACGCTTTTAGGTGTGCCCTTTCTAGCGTGTAATTTCGTCTGCCAAAAGCATTAATGTTGAGTTTCAATGTGTGGAGTAAATTTGGTGAAATCATCGCTTTTGGTCGAGTTGATCATAGAAAGCACTGGTGTGCTTGATGGAAAGACTCAAGACGTTAGTCTGGATAGGGAATAAGACAGTTACTTCATTCAGTATCTCAAATTTGATGAAGATGTAGAGATACATATTAAAGTATCTCTTAGGAGATAGTGCCAGTTGTGCCCTTATTCCTTGAGAAGAGCAGTCTGTTTGTTACGTTTGGGACAACAGAGCACATGTATTGGCACATAAAAGGGCAAGGGTGTCGAGCAGGTCGTTTTATTATTATCCGTTTCAGACAGGGCCCATGGATGCAGCACAGAAAGACACTCACACCTGACTGCAAGGCCTGATGTTCACATCAGTCATCAAATTTAACATTTATCTGTGACACATTTTATACATTATCACTGCATTCTGCCGTAAAAAATGTACAGTAATGTTGTCAGAGGAAGCGGTATTGCATGGGGTGAATGGCTGTTCAATGTATTTCAGAACCATGGACAGTGGTCTGTGGCTCGCCTTCAGATTCGACTCCACGCTCTCTACAGTATCTGTTGACGGAACTTTCAGTTTGGTTAGTTACATTGAAAGTCCTGCAATCTGATTGGCTCGACACAGTTTGGATTCTGCATCCTTTCTCTTGGCCCCCTGATATTGATCTCTTCTTTAAGATCGGCACTTCCAGCATCAGTAGTTTATAAGTATGGCAAGTTCACATTATTTTTTTTAGTATGGCATTTCAGTGGTTCACTGCAGTATTGATTACATCCCTGCTTTGGAGGCAAGTTATTTTGAAGTGCCTTGCCTCATTTCCAGCTGGAAACAGGAAACCGCTAAATCACAACAATGGACCCCAGGATGCAGCCTATTGCAGTTATCTAATTTGATTGATAATGTAGCTAACGGCTAAGAGAAAAAGCTGGTTTCATGATTTATTTTGTATTCAAACTGTGTTACAGATTTTACACTGTTGCTAACTACCATATACCAATTTGTGCCCCCATTTTATGGAGTGAGAACATGTAGGCTGCTGCTGTATCACTGATTAGCGAGTTTTGGAATTAGTCCACACAAGCTTGCCAAGTTCAAAAGATTAGCTAACTATCAGGAAACTAATTTACTTGCACTATAGAGGACACATTTCCTGAGGAGTAAGGACATGGTTATTACTTACTACCCAGCACGGCTGCATATATAAATGCTGTAAAAATGGAATCTATAGGTTTGCCTCTAGCTAACAACACAGAAGGTGGTCAAAATAATAGCATATGAATTGTCGCTTTTAATTGGAGCCCTGTATACAGGCTAACTCCATCCGAACATCCTTAAAGCAATACTGAGGTGCTAGCAGAGAGTGCTAATGCCGAATCACACGGAACAAGTACAAAAGTTTCTTTCAGTAACTTTAGGGGTAGGAAAGCCGCTTCACATCTGTAATACATGCAAGAACAGAAATGGGAAACAGTTTTCCCAGAAAGTCTCAAATTTGTCTTTCACAGTCCAATCACTGATGCTGTCATTGACTCTGAATTATTGTGTAACATCATTTTCCAGCTGCAGGATGTGATATATCGCTGATCAGGGTGAGTCACGTGGGATTTGAAATAAAATTTTGATTTGTCAGAAGAAAGGACCGACCATTTGTTAGCAAAACAAATCCTCAGAGGGTAATTAACGCGGTGGAGGTGAGAGCGTGCCGTGTGCAGGAGTGACAGACTCTTTTATTTGTTTTGTCAGCATCAGAAACGGCGCTCTGCAGACGAGTGTGCGCGATGGGGGGTGTGCAGCAGGGAAGGGTGCAGTTCCGTAGGCCCAGCGGGACACTCTGGGCCGATGGTACAGATGCGTTTGGTTCTGAACAGCCCCCCCCACGAGCTCCTCGCCTCTGATCATCGTGATCCTGGCGGGAGGAAAGGGCGTGTCCGACACCAGACACACCCAGGGGGGAACTGCAGAGTGTGTGTCACTGTGTGAGCTGTCAGTTTGACTGATTTTATTTATATATCATGTGTGTCCAAAAAGACTTTTCAGGCAGCGAAAGGGTTTTAAAAGATTTGATAATTAAGTCACAGCGTGATCAGACACTGAGAGAGCAAACTGAGGGAGTGCGTGCGTGTGTGTGTGTGTGCGCGTGAGTGTGTGTGTGTGTGTGTGTGCGTGAGTGTGTGTGCAAGTGTGTGTGCGTGTGAGTGTGTGTGTGTGTGTGTGTGCGTGAGTGTGTGCGTGCAAGTGTGTGTGCGTGTGAGTGTGTGTGTGCGTGTGAGTGTGTGTGTGTGTGTGTGTGTTTGTGTGTGTGTCTGCAGCAGGCTTTCTTGCGAACATTTCAGTTTTTTGTGTCTATACTTTGAAATCCACATTTTAAATTTAGTTTACTGGATTGATTTCTAAATGTACCATAATTGTATTTCTTTGGTTGTTTGGCTCTTTTTCCTGGTTTGAGATTGCCCAAGATTTTGGATTTAACATCATGCCTTTGGCTTTTTTGGTGGCCAATCAATATTATAAATGGCTTGGTGATTTTGAACCATACCTGGCAACTCAGATTTGTATCCTGTTTGGAATTCCTGCACGCATCCTCCACACTTTACTTTTTGAGTTTTTAAAAGAGTTTCATTTTAGAATAAGCAAACACTGAATGTCCTGTGTGGTTTTACATGATATGCACTGCAGCGACAGACGACTGGACACGTTTTAAATGAGCTCATATGAGCAAGCTTAACCCCAAGCCCAGAGCTGTTTCATCTCATCCATTTCTGTCTGGGATCTAATGGCCTCATTCTGCCTCTTTCCTTGTCCGTATTCTGAATATTTTAGATGTCCTTAGATTTGATTATTTTATTTTGAATTTTTTGAAGGGGAATGAGGACATGACCTGCTCACTGTCTGGGTGTTTGTGACTGTCTCTTTTCAACTTAAACTAAGTTTTGCTTTTGTCTTGGGTGTGGGGAGGCTTAATTTATGCCCTGCTTATGATTTCATTTCTGATTCATCAAATAAAAAATGAAGTAATTTGTGAAAGTCAGGCTGGCACTTTCTTCTGATGCCAGGACTGTAATACAGTCTGATATCCTGGCCAGGGGGTTATGTGGGCACCAGCTATTGATTACTCTCAGTAAAACGAGGCATTCTGGATTTTATTAAAGCAAACTAAGCACTTTTTTACTCCTAATACATCCATTATTGTACTGGATGGCCTCTCTGAGATTACTGATGCATTGTTTTGAAAGACAGCAGATCCAAAAGCAGACTGTTTCAGACAGCGCAAAACTGTAACTCCGCAGTGCAGGGCAGTGTTCTGCATACACAAACGCAAACCCACACTAACTCACACACACACACACACACACACACACACACACACACACACACACACACACACACACGCATACCCTCACACACTCACACACACACACACACACACACCCACACTTGCACACACATACTCACACACACACACACTCACACTCTCACACACACACACACACACACTCACACACACATTCTCACACAAACGCATACCCACACTAACTCACACACTCGCACACACCCTTACACACACACACACACACACACACACACACACACACACACACACACACACACATTCTCACACAAACACATACCCACACTCACACACACACACACACACACATGCACACACTCACACTCTCACACACACGCATTCTCGACACACGCACACACACACACACACACACACACACACATGCATGCACGTACGCACATGCATGCACACACACTCACACACAAACGCACGCACACACACACACACACACACACATATAGCCCAGTTTTATACAGCACAAGTCACTGATATGATGGGAAGCTTGTGCTAGCTGTTGGATCAAATGTAGCGTAGAATAGTTCTCCCTGTTCCATGTCCTCTACATTTCTTTAATGGAAGCACAGGGGTCTGGTGATTCTCTGTCTGATTTATGCCTGTAGCTCTCATGGGTGGAGAGTGAGAGCTTGTCTGTTCAGTGGAGACGGTTTGGCGTGAAAGTGAAACTGACGGCACATCGACCTGACGGATCCTACCGGAGCTCATACAGTGAGCGCGCTCAGCAGATATCACCCAGCGATCTCTACAAACAGACCCCACCACGTGAAAAATAAAAACCTGAGAATTGTGGCTCCCTGCCAAACAGGGCCTGGAGAAGCACTTTTAAAATATAATGGTATTTTTTTCATCATTGATTAGGTGTTCCTTTTGTGTGCGCAAGTGTCTGAGTGTGTAGGACGGGGGCTGAAATTACAGCTGAGGTGATGGGGGAGCAGCGAGCAGAGCAGACTGGCACTCTCAGCCAGAGGCCTGCTCGCTGTGCTTCCAGAGCCTGCCTTTATGCTCTAATGGAGATGGAGGTAGCAGTGAGGCCTGACTCATATCTCTAACAGCACACAGGAACTTACTGTGACTCATGTCTCTAACAGCACACAGGAACTTACTGTGACTCATATCTCATACAGCACACAGGAACTTCCTGTTTCTTCACAAACACAGTCTGACAGCTTTATTTCTGTGGACTGCTTTCATTTGGTCATGAGTCAGAGCAATGGGGCAAGAGTTTATCAAACACACTTAAGGCTTGGTTTACTGAAGAACTCACATAGTACATGTGTAAAAGTGTTACCCCTCACAAAACACCTCAGAGCTGGATACGCTGGTACAATGCCCTTGAGTACTGCATGTCTCACACTTAAATTATAAGCAGATGTTAATTTCTAAAGGAGATCTGGAATGAATATGCAACATTAGGCGTTTCTGTGTTAGTTCATAAAATATTTGGAGAAGATCTTGTGGGGTTGCATGGTGTGGGGGTGTAGGGTGTAGAGTATGGGGGTGTAGAGTGTGGGGTGCAGGGTGTGGGGGTGGGGGTGGGGGTGTGTGGGGTGTGGGGGTTTAGGGTGTGGGGTGTGGGGTGGGGTGTGGGGGTGGGGGTGCAGAGTGTGGGGTGTAGGGGGTGTAGGGGGGTGTGGGGGTGTAGGGTGTGTAGGGAGTGTGTGGGGGTGCAGAGTGTGGGGGGGTGTAGGGGGTGGGGGTGTAGGGGGTGTAGGGGTAGCAGAGTGTGGGGGTGGGGTGTGGGGGGGGTGTGTAGGGGGGTGTGGGGGGTGCAGAGTGTGGGGGTGTAGAATGTGGGGGTGTGCAGAGTGTGGGGGTGTAGGGGGGGTGCAGAGTGTGGGGGTGTAGGGGTGCAGAGTGTGTGGGGGTGTAGGGGGTGTAGGGGGTGGAGGGTGTAGGGGGGGGTGTAGGGGGGGGGTGCAGAGTGTGGGGGTGTGGGGGTGTAGGGGTGCAGAGTGTGGGGGTGTGGGGGTGCAGGTGTGGGGGTGTAGGGGTGCAGAGTGTGGGGTGGGGGTGGGGGTGCAGAGTGTGGGGTGTAGGGGTGTAGGGGGTGCAGAGTGTGGGGGTGTAGGGGGCAGGTGTGGGGGTGTAGGGGGTGTAGGGGTGCAGAGTGTGGGGGTGTGGGGGTGTGGGGGTGCAGAGTGTGGGGGTGTGGGGGTGTAGTGGGGTGTGGGGGGTAGGGGGGTGCAGAGTGGGGGTGTAGGGGGTGTAGGGGGCAGGTGTGGGGGTGTAGGGGTGTAGGGGTGCAGAGTGTGGGGGTGTAGGGGTGTAGAGGGTGGGGGTGTAGGGGGTGTGGGGGGGGTGTGGGGGTGTAGGGGGTGCAGAGTGGGGGTGTGGGGGTGTAGGGGTGCAGAGTGTGGGGGGTGTGGGGGTGTAGGGGTGCAGAGTGTGGGGGTGTAGGGGTAGGGGGGTGTAGGGGGGTGCAGGTGTGTGTGGGGGTGTAGGGGTGCAGAGTGTGGGGGTGTAGGGGGTGTAGGGGTGCAGAGTGTGGGGGTGTAGGGGGTGCAGGGGTGCAGGGGTGTGGGGGTGGGGGTGTAGGGGTGCAGAGTGTGGGGTGTAGGGGGTGTAGAGGTGCAGAGTAGGGGTGTGTAGGGGTGTAGGGGGTGCAGAGTGTGGGGGTGTGTGCAGGGTGGGGCAGAGTGTGGGGTGTAGGGGGTAGGGGGTGCAGAGTGTGGGGGTGTGGGGGTGTAGGGGTGCAGAGTGAGGGGTGGAGGGGGTAGGGGGTAGGGGTGCAGAGTGTAGGGGTGTAGGGGTGCAGAGTGGGGGTGTAGGGGTGCAGAGTTTGGGGTGCAGAGTGTGGGGTGTAGGGGGTATAGGGGGTGCAGAGTGTGGGGGTGTGGGGCTGTATGGTGTGGGGGTTCAGGGCGTACAGTGGAGACTGACGGCGGTAGGGTGCGTAGAGTGCGAAGCAGGCCGGGTGACAGCCAGGTTATTTTCAGACCTGTGATTAATGGGTTTGCTCTCTGGGAGCAAGAGAGGAGCGGGAGGGGGAGGGGAATGAGATTCTGGGATGCCATATCTGATACTAGAAACTCCCCAACACAAATCCCTCCTCCCCTACCCCCAGCTCAGGCGAATACACACACTCACACAGACACACATACACACTAACACATGTATGAATGCATGTATACACAAATACATACTTACATGCACAAATGCATTCTCACACACACACACACATGCACAAATGTATGCACACATAAATAATCAAATGCTGTCACACACACAAATTTGTGCACACACACATACTTATACTCTCATACGCACACACAAAGACATCCAGTCTGTCATTCACACACAAACAAATGCAGACACAAAGTCAGACACACAAACACACCAGATCTAGGTAAATCACACATGTCAAATTCTTTAACTCTTTAGATCTTAGTCAGACTGAAGAGCTCTCATGCATACTGAGATGTTTCAAAGAAACTTTATGGAAGCAGAAAGTACAATCCTATAAACAAAGAATTGATCTCTGATTTTTGGTCCTTGACATGCAACTGAATAGGAGTGTTATTTCTCTGCGAGAGCAGTTTGCCAGTACCCACAGCCTGCTGAAAGAACGCAGTCCTGTTTACTAAATGACTGTTGTAATGTACATCCTAAGCCATTACTTGTGAGTAAAATGTTTCAGTGACATAATGTATAATATACAGCACATCCCCTCCATGGCCATCGTTGCCCCATGTCTGCTGTGGGGTATCTGCAGTCCCATATCAGTGGTATTTTTCATTTGGTCTGTTTGTATTGCAGTCTTAGATCTGTTTTCTTTCTGTTTAAATTGCAGTCTCATCCATCCCCCAAAGTGATCAGGCTCATAGTGTCTTTCCTTCTGTGGGTGCAGGATAATTCTATTTATGCATCAAAAGACATTTCTGTGAGAAATGAGAGATGTAAGGCTGGAGGGATCTTGGCTAATGTGTGGCAGTTAGCCTTTTCTGCTCTGTACCTCCCACAGCTGCTCCCACTGTTTTTATTCTCGGAAAGTTTCCAGTCGGAGGTTGTGATTAGAATACTGTTCTGCATTGAAGGCTTGCCTGTGGGAAGAGCAGACAGATGCTGATATATATTTAGTTTCCATCTTTAAAACATTTTGTTTATGCATGCGTTTGTATATGTATGTGAGCATGAATGTGTGTTTATGGGTATGTGTGTGTGCGCGTGTGTGCGTGCGTGTGTGTGTGTTTGCGTGCATGCGTGCGTGCGTGTGTGTGTGCGTGCATGCGTGTGTGTGTGCGTGTGTGCGTGCGTGCGTGCGTGTGTGCTTGAACCCAGCTGCCCAGAAATGCTGAGCTGTGCAGCATCTCTGTGCCATTTGGGAGGGTGAGACTGAGGCTGGATCCATATTTTACGCAGAGATGGATCTCTGACAGGGAGATGAGATCACAGGCCTGCATCACATCTCAGAGACCCTGAACTGCAGCTACAGCTACTGCTACAGCCACAACACAACTACAGCTATACCACAGCACAGCACAGCTACTGCTACTGCTACAGCTACAGCCACAACACAACACAACTACAGCTATACCACAGCACAGCTACTGCTACAGCTACAGCCACAACACAACTACAGCTATACCACAGCACAGCACAGCTACACTACAGCTACAGCCACAACACAACTACAGCTATACCACAGCACAGCTACTGCTACAGCTACAGCCACAGCACAACTACAGCTATACCACAGCACAGCACAGCTACAGCTACAGCCACAACACAACTACAGCTATACCACAGCACAGCTACTGCTACAGCTACAGCCACAACACAACTACAGCTATACCACAGCACAGCACAGCTACTGCTACTGCAGCTACAGCACACAGCCACAACACAACACAACTACAGCTATACCACAGCACAGCTACAGCTACAGCTACAGCCACAACACAACTACAGCTATACCACAGCACAGCTACAGCTACTGCTACAGCCACAACACAACTACAGCTATACCACAGCACAGCTACAGCTACTGCTACAGCTACAGCCACAACACAACTACAGCTATACCACAGCACAGCTACTGCTACTGCTACAGCCACAACACAACTACAGCTATACCACAGCACAGCTACTGCTACAGCTACAGCACAGCACAACTACAGCTATACCACAGCACAGCTACTGCTACAGCCACAACACAACTACAGCTATACCACAGCACAGCTACTGCTACAGCCACAACACAACTACAGCTATACCACAGCACAGCTACTGCTACAGCTACAGCCACAACACAACTACAGCTATACCACAGCACAGCTACAGCTACTGCTACAGCCACAACACAACTACAGCTATACCACAGCACAGCACAGCACAGCTACAGCTACAGCCACAACACAACTACAGCTATAGCACAGCACAGCACAGCTACAGTCACAACACAACTACAGCTATACCATAGCACAGCTACTGCTACAGCTACAGCCACAACACAACTACAGCTATACCACAGCACAGCACAGCTACTGCTACAGCTACAGCCACAACACAACTACAGCTATACCACAGCACAGCTACTGCTACAGCTACAGCTACAGCCACAACACAACTACAGCTATACCACAGCACAGCTACTGCTACAGCTACAGCCACAACACAACTACAGCTATACCACAGCACAGCTACTGCTACAGCCACAACACAACTACAGCTATACCACAGCACAGCTACTGCTACAGCTACAGCCACAACACAACTACAGCTATACCACAGCACAGCACAGCTACTGCTACAGCCACAACACAACTACAGCTATACCACAGCACAGCACAGCTACTGCTACAGCTACAGCCACAACACAACTACAGCTATACCACAGCACAGCTACAGCTACTGCTACAGCTACAGCCACAACACAACTACAGCTATACCACAGCACAGCACAGCTACTGCTACAGCCACAACACAACTACAGCTATACAGCACAGCACAGCACAGCACAGCACAGCACAGCTACAGCTACAGCCACAACACAACTACAGCTATACCACAGCACAGCACAGCTACTGCTACAGCTACAGCCACAACACAACTACAGCTATACCACAGCACAGCTACAGCTACAGCTACAGCTACAGCCACAACACAACTACAGCTATACCACAGCACAGCACAGCTACTGCTACAGCCACAACACAACTACAGCTATACCACAGCACAGCACAGCACAGCACAGCACAGCTACAGCTACAGCCACAACACAACTACAGCTATACCACAGCACAGCTACTGCTACAGCCACAACACAACTACAGCTATACCACAGCACAGCTACTGCTACAGCCACAACACAACTACAGCTATACCACAGCACAGCTACAGCTATACCACAGCACAGCACAGCTACTGCTACAGCTACAGCCACAACACAACTACAGCTATACCACAGCACAGCTACTGCTACAGCCACAACACAACTACAGCTATACCACAGCACAGCTACAGCTATACCACAGCACAGCTACAGCTACTGCTACAGCTACAGCCACAACACAACTACAGCTATACCACAGCTACAGCTACTGCTACAGCTACAGCCACAACACAACTACAGCTATACCACAACACAGCACAGCTACTGCTACAGCCACAACACACCTACAGCTATACCACAGCACAGCACAGCTACTGCTACAGCCACAACACACCTACAGCTATACCACAGCACAGCACAGCACAGCTACAGCTACAGCCACAACACAACTACAGCTATACCACAGCACAGCACAGCACAGCTACAGCTACAGCCACAACACAACTACAGCTATACCACAGCACAGCACAGCTACTGCTACAGCCACAACACACCTACAGCTATACCACAGCACAGCACAGCACAGCTACAGCTACAGCCACAACACAACTACAGCTATACCACAGCACAGCACAGCACAGCTACAGTCACAACACAACTACAGCTATACCACAGCACAGCTACTGCTACAGCTACAGCCACAACACAACTACAGCTATACCACAGCACAGCTACAGCTACTGCTACAGCAACACAACTACAGCCACAACACAACTACAGCTATACCACAGCACAGCAGCACAGCTACTGCTACAGCCACAACACAACTACAGCTATACCACAGCACAGCTACTGCTACAGCCACAACACAACTACAGCTATACCACCACAGCACAGCTACTGCTACAGCCACAACACAACTACAGCTATACCACAGCACAGCACAGCTACTGCTACAGCTACAGCCACAACACAACTACAGCTATACCACAGCACAGCTACAGCTACAGCTACAAGCTACAGCCACAGCCAACACAACTACAGCTATACCAGCACAGCACAGCTACAGCTACAGCTACAGCCACAACACAACTACAGCTATACCACACAGCTACAGCTACAGCCACAACACAACTACAGCTATACCACAACACAGCACAGCTACAGCTACAGCCACAACACAACTACAGCTATACCACAGCACAGCTACAGCTACAGCTACAGCCACAACACAACTACAGCTATACCACAGCACAGCTACAGCTACAGCTACAGCCACAACACAACTACAGCTATACCACAGCACAGCACAGCTACAGCTACAGCCACAACACAACTACAGCTATACCACAGCACAGCACAGCTACTGCTACAGCCACAACACAACTACAGCTATACCACAGCACAGCACAGCACTGCTACAGCCACAACACAACTACAGCTATACCACAGCACAGCTACAGCCACAACTACAGCTACCACAGCACAGCTACTGCACCACAGCTATACCACAGCACAGCTACAGCTACAGCCACAACACAACTACAGCTATACCACAGCACAGCAGCTACAGCTACAGCCACAACACAACTACAGCTATACCACAGCACAGCTACTGCTACAGCTACAGCCACAACACAACTACAGCTATACCACAGCACAGCACAGCTACAGCTACAGCCACAACACAACTACAGCTATACCACAGCACAGCACAGCACAGCTACAGCTACAGCCACAACACAACTACAGCTATACCACAGCACAGCTACAGCTAGCTACAGCAACAGCTACAGCCACAACACAACTACAGCTATACCACAGCACAGCTACAGCTATACCACAGCTACAGCTACAGCCACAACACAACTACAGCTATACCACAGCACAGCACAGCTACTGCTACAGCCACAACACAACTACAGCTATACCACAGCACAGCTACAGCTACAGCCACAACACAACTACAGCTATACCACAGCACAGCTACTGCTACAGCCACAACACAACTACAGCTATACCACAGCACAGCACAGCACAGCTACAGCCACAACACAACTACAGCAACACAACTACAGCATACCACAGCACAGCTACTGCTACCACAGCACAGCCACAACACAACACAGCATACCACCACAGCTATACACAGCACAGCACAGCTACAGCTACAGCCACAACACAGCTACAGCTATACCACAGCACAGCTACAGCTACAGCCACAACACAACTACAGCTATACCACAGCACTACAGCCACAACACAACTACAGCTATACCACAGCACAGCTACAGCTACAGCCACAACACAACTACAGCTATACCACAGCTACTGCTACAGCTACAGCTACAGCCACAACACAACTACAGCTATACCACAGCACAGCACAGCTACTGCTACAGCCACAACACAACTACAGCTATACCACAGCACAGCACAGCACAGCTACAGCTACTGCTACAGCCACAACACAACTACAGCTATACCACAGCACAGCACTGCTACAGCTACAGCCACAACACAACTACAGCTATACCACCACAGCACAGCACAGCTACTGCTACAACTACAGCCACAACACAACTACAGCTATACCACAGCACAGCACTGCTACAGCTACAGCCACAACTACAGCTATACCACAGCACAGCACAGCTACTGCTACAACTACAGCCACAACACAACTACAGCTATACCACAGCACAGCTACTGCTACAGCTACAGCCACAACTACAGCTATACCACAGCACAGCTACTGCTACTGCTACAGCTACAGCCACAACACAACTACAGCTATACCACAGCACAGCTACTGCTACAGCTACAGCCACAACACAACTACAGCTATACCACAGCACAGCACAGCTACTGCTACAACTACAGCCACAACACAACTACAGCTATACCACAGCACAGCTACTGCTACAGCTACAGCCACAATTACAGCTATACCACAGCACAGCACAGCTACAGCTACAGCACAGCACAACTACGAATACGGCTACAGCTACATGTACCATACAGATACCTCTGCAGTATGCTTATTCCTACAGCTACTGTCTGCACTCTGAGCAGTTGTGGAGTTGTTCTGTGGTTGTGTCATATCTTGTCTGACTGTCTCTGTGTAGCACACGGACACAGTGTGGACCTTGAGCGGCTGTTGTGTGGGTTTGTGTGAATAATGAGGTTGTGGTTTGAGCATATGCTGTCTCTGCTAAGCGCGCATCCACAGCGAGGCCTGTAATAGGCTGTGATTGTGGCTCTGTGCTTTTGTCATTTCCTGCCCCGGAGTGGCTGCTGTTTGGGCCCCCCGCCCTCTCCTGCAGCCCGCTCATGAATAATTCAGCAGTGACCTGGAGCGCGTAGGTGATTTTGCATGTATTATTGCGTGTATGTCACGCAGCAGCTCTTTCAGCTTTCACATCTGACTCAAACTGCTTGCACAATCTGAGACTTGCATTCAGCTTATGTTCAACATATTCTGCCCTGCAGGAGACAAGAGTTCAGTTTATTCATCCTCTCCTGCCTGTCTTTATCTCTTTCTGTCTCTTTCTCCGCTCACTCTCAATCTTTTCTCACCTGGTTTGTTGTCCTCTGTGGGGGGAGGGGGGGATGGCCCAAAACTGGTGCCTGGTTTACATCCCCACTGTCTGGTGTGGAGGACTGAAGGTGCCATGGGTGGACCGTTCGTGTGTGCTGAGGTGTGCCTCTTGTTTGTTCTTATCTTGGGTTTCTGAGTCTGAGAGGAGTTTCTGGCATTGTCCTGTCATTAGGGGGCGCTGTCCTGCAGAGAGCGATTTCCCACCACATCTGCCAATGCACGGTGCCAAGCAATCCACTCAAAATACTCTATAATCTCAGAAACTACACACCCCAATCCACTCAAAATACTCTATAATCTCAGAAACTACACACCCCAATCCACTCAAAATGCTCTATAATCTCAGAAACTGCACACCCCAATCCGCTCAAAATACTCTATAATCTCAGAAACTGCACACCCCAATCCACTCAAAATACTCTATAATCTCAGAAACTGCACTTCCTAATACGAGTCTGATCTTTCACAGGAGTGGTGGGGGGTAGTAAAGTGGTTGGGGGCACTGCAGTTGTCGAGGCTTTTAATCTGCAGCTCTGTCAGAAAAAAAGCTATATGGGAATCTGTCATAGCCCCCTTTGCCTGAAGGTAAAATGACAGCAAACTATGGCACGAGTCTCCCTTTAAGAGCCAGCAATTTGGGCTTCCTTCAGTCAAATCTGGACATGTGCTTTTCTATCAAACCAGACCTTACATTTTTATCATATTTTTAGTGTGTTAGGCCGATGTTTTACCAGAGCCAAGCAGACATGTCATCTGAAATATTATTTCCATGTTGGGCGCACAGATATTATTAGAAGGTGATTATACCAGAACATGGCCTACTTTCACTCTGCATGCTTGTGTGTGTTTCCTCTCACATGCAGAGGTAGTTTTCACGAAGCTCTGTGCTCGGGGTACGTGTCGTGTGTAACTGGAGCGCTTGCACCGTT
This sequence comes from Albula goreensis, assembly GCA_022829145.1. Classification (NCBI taxonomy): domain Eukaryota; kingdom Metazoa; phylum Chordata; class Actinopteri; order Albuliformes; family Albulidae; genus Albula; species Albula goreensis. The sequence goes on from CM040749.1 coordinate 716,288, forward strand.
TCAGTGCAGCGTCATTTCGATTTCATATTTTTAGCTCCATTTTAAGAATGGCTTCTCAATGGCTTAAAGTGCCCCATGAGCTGTTCTTCCCTGTGTGCTATTCTCCTGCTGCTGCTCCCTTCCCTGTGTGCTGTTCTCCTGCTGCTGCTCCCTTCCCTGTGTGCTGTTCTCAGGTTGCTGCTCCCTTCCCTGTGTGCTGTTCTCAGGTTGCTGCTCCCTTCCCTGTGTGCTGTTCTCAGGTTGCTGCTCCCTTCCCTGTGTGCTATTCTCAGGCTGCTGCTCCCTTCCCTGTGTGCTGTTCTCAGTTTGCTGCTCCATTCCCTGTGTGCTGTTCTCAGTTTGCTGCTCCCTTCCCTGTGTGCTGTTCTCAGTTTGCTGCTCCCTTCCCTGTGTGCTGTTCTCAGTTTGCTGCTCCCTTCCCTGTGTGCTATTCTCCTGCTGCTGCTCCCTTCCCTGTGTGCTGTTCTCAGGCTGCTGCTCCGTGTTCTTTGTGTGCTGTTCTCAGGCTGCTGCTCCCTGTTCAGCTGATCCTTAACCTCAGCTAGTGTGTGCTTTCTGGGGTATTCTATATTTGTGGTCCCCAGAGTAAAGTTACGACTGATATCCTGAGCTCTGGCTTATTTTTGCCTTTTTAAGTTTACTGCCAAGGTGCTCCCCCCGTCTCCCCCCCTCTCTGTGGTTGTGTTTATGAATTTATATGTGTATTTGTGAGTGAGAGAATGTGTGTGAAGGTGTATGCGTGTGTGTGCATGTGTGTGTGTGTTTGTGTTTGTGCGTGATGGTGTGTGTGTGTGTGTGTGTGTGTGTTTGTGCGTGATGGTGTGTGTGTGTGTGTGTGTTTGTATTTGTGTTTGTGTGTGTGTGTGTTTGTGTGTTTTACATGTTTGTGTGAGTGTGTGTGTGTGTGTGTTTGTGTGTGTGTGTGAGGTGCTGCTGCTTACCCTAGCCTGTCTGCAGGACTCATTGTGTATTAAGGCTGTACTCTGCCTTTCGGGAGAAGAGCGGGTGAGATAAGAGAGGAATGCTTGGGAAGGAGTGAGAGAGCAGAGATATGATTCACTATCCACGGGCCACGCTGCAGCGCCTTTCCATATTTTAATTCCTCCGTAATTAATTTCATTCCAGTCCTGTAACTCAATCCAGCACAGAGATGAGCCCTGCCTATAGCAAGGCAGTTTCCCTCTGCTGCTCCTACAGGACATGCAGCATTCATTAGACCCAGGTAATGATAACAAACATTTTTAATCACCTCGTCCATATTTAGCATGGGAAATTAATTATAATGAAGCAATGATAACAAATATTTTTAATCATCCCATCCACACATACTGAGGGAAATGAATTATGGTAAGGGAATGATAGCAGGAGACCAGAAGCACCTTTGCCGTGCGGAGCAGGGGGCGTTTGTTTTAATGAGGTAATGACAGCCGAGTGGGGGGTAATGGCACACATGATGAAGTCATTTTCACAGGATAAACGCCGACCAGGTGAACAAGGCGCCCCCTGCTGGGAGCTCCACTGTGGAGGGCCCATCTGCTCTCCCCCTCTGAGTGCAAACACACCTGTAGGTTGATGAAATAACTTGTGCTTCTGCTTGCTGGGATGCTGAAAACTTGGTATCCTCTCTGTTTGCCATCTAAACCTGCTGCACTTCTGTGACTACTGTTGCTCAGTCAAACACACTGCAGAGTGACTGCGCAGCTCAGCTGGGGGGCTGCAGAGTGACCGCGCAGCTCAGCTGGGGGACTGCAGAGTGACCGCGCAGCTCAGCTGGGGGACTGCAGAGTGACTGCGCAGCTCAGCTGGGGGACTGCAGAGTGACTGCGCAGCTCAGCTGGGAGGCTGCAGATTGAATAGATGGCTGCCGGAACATATTGTGGAGTACGCTGTGTGCCTGTCTGCGCCCCGCAGAACAGCATGGTGATGTTTCAGAGTTGAGACGAGCACACATATTAATCAGTCATCCCAGACTGGCACTCAGATTCACTCCGTCATCCCAAACTGGCACACCGATTCACTCAGTCATCCCAAACTGGCACACAGATTCACTCCGTCATCCCAAACTGGCACACAGATTCACTCAGTCATCCCAAAATAGAGAGAATGACCATCATTTTAAAAGAACACAGAAGTGTATAACATTCAGAAAAATGGTTCTGTTGGGACACACACAGGGTTTACGGCCCTTGTGCCTGTGTGTGTTCTCCTGCGGGACGCTCTGTACCTTGGCAGTGAGGTGGATTGGGCTGTGATGTCACTGTGATTTCAGCTCACTTTGTGCTGCAGAGGGCAAGCTATAGGGACTGACTGACCTCTCGCTGTGTCCGAGCCGCTCGCTGTGTCCGAGTCACTTGCTGTGTCCGAGCCGCTCGCTGTGTCCGCTGCATGTCTGACCAGATCAAAGAGTGAGCGCTGCGCTGCGTCTGAGGGATAAAGCCTCAATATCCTCACCATCATAGATAAAAGTAAATAAAGCAGGTGGTAATGAAGCCGTATACATTAAAAGTCAGGGCAAGAGTCCACAGTAGTCATTATGTGTATGGGTCCTGTAACAGAGCGTCTGTACCTGTTTACACTCATATTCTGTCTGAAATGCATTTCTACATTTTCAGATTTAGATTCTCTGCACAGGGCATCTGCCATATCTGATTTAACAGCCAATCAATTTTTCAGAAAATAATTGGGGGATTGTCCTTATTTTCTGGGATCACCTTGGAAACGTGAGCGACAGCTTTGGCTCCCTTAACGCTCTGTCACAATCAATGAGCTGATTGATTACTTTAAGACATCAGAGTCTCGCTGCATTTTGTTTTCTTCTTTTGTGCAGTTTGTTTTCGGGAGGGATGTCTGTCCAGCCGCCCGTGGGGCCCTGGCCAGGGGAAAGCCTCCCCGTTGTTGTGGAGGAGCTGTATCTCGGGCCCGTGGGGCCCTGGCCAGGGGAAAGCCTCCCCGTTGTTGTGGAGGAGCTGTATCTCGGGCAGTTTTAAGCTGGCCGTCAAAGTCATTCAGGCGTTCATAACAGTGCGTGATGTACGAGGTTGCCAAACTTAACGGCGACTTCTGCATTTCAGTACATCCTACATTCCTGAACACTGCTTTCCATAAATTCTCTTTCTGACGTTGCAAAAGACCTCAAAGAAAACAGAAAGAGAATCAGACATAACATCAGCATACTCAAGATACGATCTCACAGCTCTGCTGATGCAGTTTGGTTGCCATGGTTGATGAGGTTTTATTATTTATAGTTTAGTTGTAGATCAGAGATTGTGTAAAGATGTCAGTTAGATTTTTTAAATAATTTCCTGAGTACTCTTGGATATATTCCATCAGGGCTTATGTGTCTCAAGTTTTCACATTTTTTAAGCACTTTTCTATAACTTATCTCAATTTTCTCTGTAACGATCTCAATATTGTACACACTTGAAAGCATATTTATTACCGTGTCAGTCTTAAAGCTCTCAACAGAGTAACTGTTAACCTTGGCAGCAATAGCTGTGTTGTTTTAAAGCAGAACTCTTCCTTATTTCCTGGCCCCTTACCTCTTCCTTAACTTATTTTTTTCTCCTGTTTTAATGAGAAAAGCCTGGGGTTAATCTTTGGATCTTGGGTAATTTGCATTTGTAAAAGGTTTTTCAAACCCCTTATTTCGTTTGCAATATTAGCGTGGGTGTTATGAGGTTGTGGCTGTGAGCTGGTGTTGGGGCTGTGAGCTGGTGTTGGGCTGTGAGCTGGTGTTGGGGCTGTGAGCTGGTGTTGGGCTGTGAGCTGGTGTTGGGGCTGTGAGCTGGTGTTGGGCTGTGAGCTGGTGTTGGGGCTGTGAGCTGGTGTTGGGCTGTGAGCTGGTGTTGGGGCCGTGAGCTGGTGTTGGGACCGTGAGCTGGTGTTGGGACCGTGAGCTGGTGTTGGGGCTGTGAGCTGGTGTTGGGGCCGTGAGCTGGTGTTGGGGCCGTGAGCTGGTGTTGGGCTGTGAGCTGGTGTTGGGGCCGTGAGCTGGTGTTGGGGCCGTGAGCTGGTGTTGGGCTGTGAGCTGGTGTTGGGCTGTGAGCTGGTGTTGGGACATGTTCGCTCAGCAGGAAGCTGATGATGAAAATCAAGTGAGAGCAACAGGTTCATCAAGCTGTAACCTTGGATTCAGCCCAGTGCCGTGCGAGCCTCATCCACACCAACCTGGTGATAACCTGGAGAAACAGCCCAGTGCCGTGCGAGCCTCATCCACACCAACCTGGTGATAACCTGGAGAAACAGCCCAGTGCCGTGCGAGCCTCATCCACACCAACCTGGTGATAACCTGGAGAAACAGCCCAGTGCCATGCGATCCTCATCCACACCAACCTGGTGATAACCTGGAGAAACAGCCCAGTGCCGTGCGAGCCTCATCCACACCAACCTGGTGATAACCTGGAGAAACAGCCCAGTGCCGTGCGAGCCTCATCCACACCAACCTGGTGATAACCTGGAGAAACAGCCCAGTGCCGTGCGAGCCTCATCCACACCAACCTGGTGATAACCTGGAGAAACAGCCCAGTGCCGTGCGAGCCTCATCCACACCAACCTGGTGATAACCTGGAGAAACAGCCCAGTGCTGTGCGATCCTCATCCACACCAACCTGGTGATAACCTGGAGAAACGATGACTGCAGATGAAGAGATTTCAGCATGAAGCGCTGTTCTAATGAGGGGGGAACAAACATTCAAAACAGCTGCAAAAGTGTGATAACCCTGATGTAAATCTGTTAGCATTTTACAGCACATAGAAAAATATTTGCTTATACTCCACCTCTCCTTTCCTCGTGTCCAGGTGTTCTTACAGGTATGGCCGAGGGGGATTTGGACCCCCTCCACACACCATTCGTCTTCCTGGGTGGCTGTTATTGTTTTGATAAGTTTATTTTTTCATCAACATTGAAAAGAGGGTGGGGTATCCACAAAAACAAGGGCTGTCTCCTGCTTCCTATTTAGCTTCACCATCTAAACTCAGTCCAGTTTTACTTTAAAAAGATGAAGTCAAGTTTATGATCCTGGATCAAGTCATTAAATGTGGAAGTTTTGTAAGACAGAAGAATGTAACACGGGGCGGTGGAAGACAGAGGTGTTGTGATTGTTTCCTAAGGGGCTGCTCTCAGATAGGATCTCTGTGGAGGCTCTGTGAGGACGTTTCTGAAGGCTGCAGCTCCAGCGCTGCCTGCTGTAGCCAAGCCCCAGGTGGCAGGAGTTAATTGTTTCCAGGGGTTGCAGGGCTTCAGTTGCATCAGAAAGCGCTGTGGGTTTGCAGGCTGCAGGGAGGGAGGCTGTCAGACGAACACACACACACACACACACACACACACACACACACACACACACACACACACACACACACACCCACACACTCCTGAGGTTCCTCCCAGACATAAGAGCCACTCTGCGGTTTGTATGGACACTGTTGTTTATGAGATACAGATCTCTCCATCTCTCCTGGAGAGAACCCACTCACTGACATAGCCTCTCACAGTATCTCACAGTCTGTGTCTCCTCTCTGTGCCTCTCACAGTCTGTGTCTCCTCTCTGTGTCTCACAGTCTGTGTCTCCTCTCTGTGTCTCTCACAGTCTGTGTCTCCTCTCTGTCTCTCACAGTCTGTGTCTCCTCTCTGTGTCTCTCACAGTCTGTGTCTCCTGTCTGTGTCTCTCACAGTCTGTGTCTCCTCTCTGTCTCTCTCACAGTCTGTGTCTCCTCTCTGTCTCTCACAGTCTGCGTCTCCTCTCTGTGTCTCTCTCACAGTCTGTGTCTCCTCTCTGTGTCTCTCTCAGTCTGTGTCTCCTCTCTGTTTCTCTCACAGTCTGTGTCTCCTCTCTGTGTCTCTCACAGTCTGTGTCTGCTCTCACAGTCTGTGTCTGCTCTCTGTGTCTCTCACAGTCTGTGTCTCCTCTCTGTGTCTCTCACAGTCTGTGTCTGCTCTCTGTGTCTCTCACAGTCTGTGTCTCCTCTCTGTCTCTCTCACAGTCTGTGTCTCCTCTCTGTCTCTCTCACAGTCTGTCTCCTCTCTGTGTCTCTCACAGTCTGTGTCTCCTCTCTGTGTCTCTCACAGTCTGTGTCTCCTCTCTGTGTCTCTCACAGTCTGTGTCTCCTCTGTCTCTCTCACAGTCTGTGTCTGCTCTCTGTGTCTCTCACAGTCTGTGTCTCCTCTCTGTGTCTCTCACAGTCTGTGTCTCCTGTCTGTGTCTCTCACAGTCTGTGTCTCCTGTCTGTGTCTCTCACAGTCTGTGTCTCCTCTGTCTCTCTCACAGTCTGTGTCTGCTCTCTGTGTCTCTCACAGTCTGTGTCTCCTGTCTGTGTCTCTCACAGTCTGTGTCTCCTCTCTGTGTCTCTCACAGTCTGTGTCTCCTGTCTGTGTCTCTCACAGTCTGTGTCTCCTCTCTGTCTCTCTCACAGTCTGCGTCTCCTCTCTGTGCCTCTCACAGGACTACATACACAGAAATGTCACACAGATCCGGGCCCTTTCCACTGAGTGGGTCCATTAAGTGATTTAAAATGCTGTTTTTAGAGTCTCTGGGCTTAGTGTCATTTACACCCATGGGGGCAATTACAGCATCTGCAGTTCACTGGGCTAATGCAGAGGAAACCAGGCTACACCTGAACATGAAACAAACCTCAGGGTTACCTGTCTGTCCCACACTGAACAGCGGGGTTACCTGTCTGTCTGACAGTGAACAGCAGGGTTACCTGTCTGTCTCACAGTGAACAGCGAGGTTACCTGTCTGTCTGACAGTGAACAGCAGAGTTACCTGTCTGTCTGACAGTGAACAGCAGGGTTACCTGTCTGTCACACAGTGAACAGCGGGGTCACCTGTCTGTCTCACAGTGAACAGCGGGGCTACCTGTCTGTCTCACAGTGAACAGCAGGGTCCCCTGTCTGTCTGACAGTGAACAGCAGAGTTACCTGTCTGTCTGACAGTGAACAGTGGGGGGCTGTTCTGCCCTGTGGACCACATAGTCACAGGTATCTGTGTGTTTCAGGAGTCCAGAGAGTCTTTAGTGTCCTCCCCCAGAAGCACTGTCAGGAGTGAAATATGGAGCCTAAGCAAAGCAGGAAAAAAGTCATGAAAAATAATCATCCAGTATTTATTACTCTTAGTGACAGATACAAAAATAAACATGTCATCACTGCAGCCATTAATGTCTTACTGAACTATCAGATTGTTCTACACTTACAAAGGTGAGCTTGAGTTATTAATTATGTTTGTTTAGCTAATTAACAAGGCTTAACATCAGTGAGGTGTGTGCTTCCCTAAAGGGATGTCTGACTGACAAGCTGCATATTTCTGTCAGTGATTCTGGATTTCAGAAATTTTACAAGCTCTGCAGGTCTCTTCATTCTCACTGCTCACTCAAGTTCCCATCATGTATATTTTGTTGCCAACAAAGATTGTTGATATTTAATTATATCTCTGAAATGTTGCCACAGGGCATGTGAAATCAGCTGCAGGTAAACTGTAGGTGTATTCTCTTAGGTGATGTTATGCAGGTATGCATTTTCTCCTTTATAAAGTAGGGCACCTGTTCTTCCCTAACAAGCAGCACACCTGTGTGTCCCTAACGAGCAGCGCACCTGTGTGTCCCTAACGAGCAGCGCACCTGTGTGTCCCTAACGAGCAGCGTACCTGTGTGTCCCTAATGAGCAGCGCACCTGTGTGTCCCTAACGAGCAGCGCACCTGTGTGTCCCTAATGAGCAGCGCACCTGTGTGTCCCTAACGAGCAGCGCACCTGTGTGTCCCTAATGAGCAGCACATGTGTGTCCCTAACGAGCAGCGCACCTGTGTGTCCCTAACGAGCAGCGCACCTGTGTGTCCCTAATGAGCAGCGCACCTGTGTGTCCCTAACGAGCAGCACACCTGTGTGTCCCTAACAAGCAGCACCTGTGTGTCCCTAATGAGCAGCGCACCTGTGTGTCCCTAACGAGCAGCACACCTGTGTGTCCCTAACAAGCAGCACCTGTGTGTCCCTAATGAGCAGCGCACCTGTGTGTCCCTAACGAGCAGCACACCTGTGTGTCCCTAACAAGCAGCACCTGTGTGTCCCAAATGAGCAGCGCACCTGTGTGTCCCTAACGAGCAGCGCACATGTGTGTCCCTAGCAAGCAGCGCACCTGTGTGTCCGTAGCGCAGAGCATCAGCTCTGAGATTCCCCTCAGCCCCAGACACAGAGACGGGGTGTTAGCTTATGATATTCTGATATTTTTGGTGACGCCTCATTAATACAGATAAGAGAGTTTTCTCTCAAATGTGGAAATGCCTTTCCACTGTACATGGCTGTCTCACACACACTCCTGAGCCAACAAAAACTCCTTTCTGCTGTTATCTTAGATGTTATACCTGTTAAGTGTTTTAACTATCATAAAGCAAATTGTGTTATAACAGTTTTTTTCAACCCACACTCCCTGAGGCTTCATTCAGGTGTATGAGGACCCAGTGCAGAGGCTGTGAAAGGAAACATGAAATGTTACTAAAAACTGCATGCAGCTCATGCATTAAGAGGCGAAAAACAGGAGCTTGACTCCTGACTGAAAATGAGTCTGAAAATGAGGCTGGATTCGGGGCGCGTTTCAGCTGGCTGGTGGCAGATCGGTGCGTGGGCTCTTATTAAAACGGGATGGAGGCGCTTTGCGCGAGCGCCCTGACAGGTGCGTCTGTGAGAGAGATGTGCGATTAGCGTGATTAGTGTGCCGTGGTTCAGCAGATGCTCATAGCTCCCTGCTTCACTAAGGACAGACTTAATTATGTATCTCAGCGCCCCTGAAGAAGGCCAGAGGGCTCGCTGGCTAGCCACACAGCTAACGTGCTATGGAGTAGCACCACAGGCTCACTGTACAGGGCTGGCTAGCCACACAGCTAACAGGTGCTTTGGAGTAGCACCACAGGCTTGGCCATTCTTGGTGTGGCCTCTTCCTCTGACTTACTCAAATTCATCCCCTGTTTGACCCAAAAGCTGTAAAATGGCATTGCTGTGTAGATGATATGTGTCTGAGTATCCAAAACACATTTACAGGAGTGGAAAATACCTATTCCCTGCATTCAGGTCTTTGATTGTTATGATGTCTCTTTCTTGCTACAGTGATATCTGTCATCTTATTGAGCGTGTGTCTGTCTACACATGTTTCCAATGTGCACTAAAATTCACAGCAACGACCTTTCCCAACACGGCTCTCAGGCTCAATGGACCACCTTACACACTGGAGTAATCTATTCACACACCCTCCTCTCACTGTGTCTCAGACTAACGCAGAGACACCCCACACCCTCCTCTCACTGTGTCTCAGACTAACACAGAGACACCCCACACCCTCCTCTCACTGTGTCTCAGACTAACACAGAGACACCCCACGCCCTCCTCTCACTGTGTCTCAGACTAACGCAGAGACACCCCACACCCTCCTCTCTGTGTCTCAGACTAACACAGAGACACCCCACGCCCTCCTCTCACTGTGTCTCAGACTAACGCAGAGAAACCCCACGCTCTCCTCTCACTGTGTCTCAGACTAACACAGAGACACCCCACGCCCTCCTCTCACTGTGTCTCAGACTAACGCAGAGAAACCCCACGCCCTCCTCTCACTGTGTCTCAGACTAACGCAGAGAAACCCCACGCCCTTCTCTCACTGTGTCTCAGACTAGCGCAGAGAAACCCCATGCTCTCCTCTCACTGTGTCTCAGACTAACGCAGAGACACCCCACGCCCTCCTCTCACTGTGTCTCAGACTAACGCAGAGACACCCAATCTTACATATTCATCAAATCTAACCCACAAAAAATGATCTTTTTATTTTTAGACACACTGTCCTGTTGCACCCATTAAGTTGATCGGCTCATTGTTTTTCCCTTGGTCAGACCTTAGCCTGTGCTTTTGTACATGTTCATCCAGTAAATCTACCCCTATGCTTTAGGTTTCACAGACTTCCTAATTTTTAAAACTAGGCCGAGCCACATGAACACTTTTTAAATATAATTATGACAGTAGACCCTGTATGTCATGTTTATGTATGTTTCTGGGATCTGTATTGTTCAAATGCATGAACATAAACAGCATACGCAATACTGCTCGGCACAAAGACAGTGAGAAGACAGCTAGCAAGTGGCACAGGCTAAGCTGTTAAGTGGTGACTCTGTTTGGCATATAAGAGGCATATGTTTAATCTCATAATTCCAGCTTAAAGGGTCATAAGGGGTGTGTTTGACATGAGTATCTCTGAGCATGTAATGGCTGAATAGCACCACTTGTGATGACGTCCCCTGCGTTCACCCCGCAGATATTTTTATAGCGTTGAGTAGATCTGCATAGATGCTGCTTTAGGTTTAAGTAGATCTGAACAGATGATGCAAAAGTTTGAAGTAGACATTGATCAATGGGGCGAATTGCCAACTGTGGAGAGACAAATTTAAGCAGAAGCAAAAGACGCAGAGGATGAAAATGAGTGGAAAGAAGAAACACAAAAATAACTCAAGTTTGTGATTTATTATGGAGCTGTGTGAAGCAGTTTGATTTCTGTGAGTTTGCCTAAGGACAGAACGTGCAGAGAGCCTTGGGTTATGATCTCATTTTCTGTGGAAAACCCAGGAGAGCAGCAAACTCTGTAGTGTGTAGTGTGAGTGTTTGTTGTGTAGTTTGAGTGTGTGGTGTGAATACATTGTGTGGTGTGTAGTGTGTAATATGTAGTGTAGTGTGAGTGTGTAGTGTGAGTATATTATGTGTAGTGTGTAGTATGTTGTGTAAGTGTGTTGTGCAAGTGTGTACTGTGTACAGTACAGTGCAAGTTGTAGTGTGTAGTATGTTGTGTGAGTGTGCAGTGTGTAATGTGAGTATGTTGTTTGAGTGTGTAGTGTGTTTGTAGTGTGTAGCATGTTGTGTAAGTGTGTGGTGTGAGTGTGTGTAGTGTGTAGTATATTGTGTGAGTGTGCAGTGTGTAATGTGTAGTGTGTAGTATGTTGTGTGAGTGTGTTGTGCGAATGTGTACTGTGTACTGTACAGTGTGAGTTGTAGTGTGTCATATGTTGTGTGAGTGTGTAGTGTGAGTGTGCAGTGTGTAATGTGAAGTGTGGGTATATTGTGTGGTGTGTAGTGTGTACTGTGCAGTGTGAGTTGTAGTATGTAGTATATTGTGTGGTGTGAGTGTGCATTGTGTAATGTGAGTATGTTGTGTGAATGTGTGGTGTGAGTATGAAGTGTGTGTGTTTGTAGTGTGTACTATGTTGCGTGAGTGTGTGCTGTGAGTGTGTTTAGTGTGTAGTATGTTGTGTGAGTGTGTGGTGTGTAATGTGTAGTGTGTCATATGTTGTGTGAGTGAGTGGTGTGAATGTGTTGTGTGAGTGTGTAGTGTGTAGTATATTGTGTGTAGTGTGTTGTGTGTTTGAGAATGTGTAGTGTGTAGTATATTGTGTGTAGTGTGTCATATGTTGTGTAAGTGAGTGGTGTGAGTGTGTTGTGTGAGTGTGTAGTGTGTAGTATATTGTGTGTAGTGTGTGGTGTGAATGTGTAGTGTGTCATATGTTGTGTGAGTGAGTGGTGTGAATGTGTAGTGTGTCATATGTTATGAGTGAGTGGTGTGAGTGTGTTGTGTTGTGAGTGTGTAGTGTGTAGTATATTGTGTGTAGTGTGTGGTGTGTGTGTGTGTAGTGTGTAGTGTGTAGTATATTGTGTGTAGTGTGTGGTGTGTGTGTATGTAGTGTGTAGTGTGTAGTATATTGTGTGTAGTGTGTGGTGTGTAGTATATTGTGTGTAGTGTGTGGTGTGTAGTATATAGTGTGTAGTGTGTGGTGTGTGTGTGGAAGTAGTGGTGTCTGTCTGGTGACTCAGTCTGACTCCTTTGTTTCCCCTCTCCCTTCCTCCAGCCCAGAACTGCAGCTACAGCTTACACGACCCCAACGGGACGATCGAGAGCCCTGGATATCCATACGGATACCCCAACTACTCAAACTGCACCTGGGCAGTGCTGGCGCCGGACCACACCCGCATCCAGCTGCTCTTCCAGGCCTTCGCGCTGGAGGAGGACTTCGATATTCTGTCTGTGTACGATGGCCTGCCTCGGCCTGGAAACCTCAACGCCAGGTGAGTCACCCGGCCCTTCACTCAGATTCACTAACACAGACAGGCTGCTGAAAGGGGTGCAGCTCTGTGGTGTAATGGTGAGGGAGCTGGGCATGTGGCACTGGGAGGGCACTGCCACTGTGCTCTGGAGCAAGGGCCTTACCCAACAATCTTCAGCTCTATAAAGGGATATTGTGTAAAACCAAAAGCCGTGTAGAACGCTCTGGACAGTAGCATTTCCTCAGTGTGCAAAAATAAAGTAATTAACCTGTAGAAGTATGGTCTGGATTCAATTAACATTTAGATGTAACATCAATTGACAAAATATGCAAGGGTTACTATATCAAAGCAACAAAGCACAACAGGCTAAATCACCTTCAGTGGCTCAAATCAGCTGTGAAAATGAGTGGTGAAGGAGGAGCCAGACCTGTGCGCCACGTTAATGTTTAACCAGACCTGGGCGTTTGCACGCTGACGCCACGTTTAACAATGAGCGCTGTGAGACGGGTGTGTTAGCCCCTGTGGGAGAATGAGCGCTGTGAGACGGGTGTGTTAGCCCCTGTGGGAGAATGAGCGCTGTGAGACGGGTGTGTTAGCCCCTGTGGGAGAATGAGCGCTGTGAGACAGGTGTGTTAGCCCCTGTGAGAGAATGAGCGCTGTGAGACGGGTGTGTTAGCCCCTGTGGGAGAATGAGCGCTGTGAGACGGGTGTGTTAGCCCCTGTGGGAGAATGAGCGCTGTGAGACGGGTGTGTTAGCCCCTGTGGGAGAATGAGCGCTGTGAGACGGGTGTGTTAGCCCCTGTGGGAGAATGAGCGCTGTGAGACGGGTGTGTTAGCCCCTGTGGGAGAATGAGCGCTGTGAGACGGGTGTGTTAGCCCCTGTGGGAGAATGAGCGCTGTGAGACGGGTGTGTTAGCCCCTGTGGGAGAATGAGCGCTGTGAGACGGGTGTGTTAGCCCCTGTGGGAGAATGAGCGCTGTGAGACGGGTGTGTTAGCCCCTGTGGGAGAATGAGCACTGTGAGACGGGTGTGTTAGCCCCTGTGGGAGAATGAGCGCTGTGAGACGGGTGTGTTAGCCCCTGTGGGAGAATGAGCGCTGTGAGACGGGTGTGTTAGCCCCTTTGGGAGAATGAGCGCTGTGAGACGGGTGTGTTAGCCCCTGTGGGAGAATGAGCGCTGTGAGACGGGTGTGTTAGCCCCTTTGGGAGAATGAGCGCTGTGAGACGGGTGTGTTAGCCCCTGTGGAGAATGAGCGCTGTGAGACGGGTGTGTTAGCCCCTGTGGGAGAATGAGCGCTGTGAGACGGGTGTGTTAGCCCCTGTGGGAGAATGAGCGCTGTGAGACGGGTGTGTTAGCCCCTGTGGGAGAATGAGCGCTGTGACGGGTGTGTTAGCCCTGTGGGAGAATGAGCGCTGTGAGACGGGTGTGTTAGCCCCTGTGGGAGAATGAGCGCTGTGAGACGGGTGTGTTAGCCCCTGTGGGAGAATGAGCGCTGTGAGACGGGTGTGTTAGCCCCTGTGGGAGAATGAGCGCTGTGAGACGGGTGTGTTAGCCCCTGTGGGAGAATGAGCGCTGTGAGACGGGTGTGTTAGCCCCTGTGGCAGGGTTAGGGTTAGCGTTAGCGTTCCTCTGAAAGCAGGAGTATCAGCATCCCTTCGTACCACTTTAGCTGCGGTGGTCTGTGTCGTATTACTGGTGTACACAGAGAAATGTTCAGTGCCAATTTAACTACCACAGAGTTTATGTGATTCAAAGAGGAATGAAATGTACTCTGTCAGACTTGATTTAACACTAAAGAGTTTATGGTGTCCTGGTTTGATTTGGAGAAAAAAAATTCTTGAGTTTTTAATGCATATTGCAGACAGCTGGGGAAATGCTGGCCTGGTTTTACATAGAGGGAAGGATCCGCTGCATGCGTTCAGTCTGTATATTGACACTTATGTGTTTTGTCATTGCAAAAAAAAGCGCCTTGATTCTTTTGTGTGACTTTGATATTGAAACTTCACATTCTGTTGAGCTCAGCAAATTCTAACATTCTTATTTGGCATTGTGATACAGTTCCCATCAAGCATTGCTGTGAAATGGGAGAGACAATGACTTTGCCATGAGCCGTAGGAGGTGATGGCAGGGGATGACAGACAGGGATGCGCTCTCTTTTCCCCTTTTCCCAGATAGTGTGTAGAATACAGGAACATCACAATGACATGCTACTCAGATGAGGACACTCGCACGCTCCTGGATGACTGGTTTTCAAATCAGCAGTATAATGACAGGCAGTAAAGAGCGTTGATGCTGGTGTTTTTGAGCCTTCAGTATTAAACAGGACAATTTTCTAGTCACGGCAATCAAGACTAATTAGTGTAAATATTAGGAGCGCTCCATTCTGCCTTGCACTGGGCTCTGGATGTGTGCAACTGTGTTTGTGACTCGTTCAAGGAGGGCATTCATAGACTTGCATACAGCATTCATAAAATATGTAATTAATTATGAATTCTTCCCTTAATGCATAATAATGTCCATCTAAACTTCTGTAAGAACCCACCTGTATTTATGGATGTTTTTGTAATTTTTTTCAGCAATTTTCTTAGAGATGTTAAATTTGTGGGTGTCAGTAGTGTTGGGTGGTGTGTGGGTGGAGATGTTAAATTTGTGGGTGTCAGTAGTGTTGGGTGGTGTGTGGGTGGAGGTGTTAAATTTGTGGGTGTTAGTAGCGTTGGGTGGTGTGTGGGTGGAGGTGTTAAATTTGTGGGTGTCAGTAGTGTTGGGTGGTGTGTGGGTGGAAGTGTTAAATATTTGGGTATTAGTAGCGTTGGATGGTGTGTGAGTGGAGGTGTTAAATTTGTGGGTGTTAGTAGCGTTGGGTGGTGTGTGGGTGGAGGTGTTAAATTTGTGGGTGTCAGTAGTGTTGGGTGGTGTGTGGGTGGAAGTGTTAAATATTTGGGTATTAGTAGCGTTGGGTGGTGTGTGGGTGGAGCTGTGTGCAGGCCTGTGTTGTAAACGCTGGCTGCTCCCTCCCTCCACCTAAAAGAGAGTAATGAGATGCGTGTGCAGTACCTGCTCTCACCTCACTGCAGCACAGCTTCATATGTTTCCATTCCCTCAGATCTTCTCTGTTTTGTTTACCTCCTCAGTCGTTCCCCCTCCTCTCAGAGATGTTAGCTGTGTCATGGGTATCTGTGGAGGGCTGGAGAGTGTGCTGCTGTAGGAATATTTCTCCTGTGGCACCCACACAAGCTAAGACTGTGGGCTGAGCTACCCTCACTGTCACACCAAAGCGCCTCATCTGGCCAACAATGCACCTGCAGCCTGCTTGTGCCTGCTGCACAGAGTAAAGCACGACAACTGTGCATTCTGCGGGCGCTGTGTTTGACCGATCACGCTGGAGCATTCTGCGGGCGCTGTGTTTGACCAATCACGCTGGAGCATTCTGCGAGTGCCGTGTTTGACCAATCACGCTGGAGCATTCTGCGGGCGCTGCGTTTGACCGATCACGCTGGAACATTCGCTGCGTTTGACCGATCACGCTGGAGCATTCTGCGGGCGCTGTGTTTGACCAATCACGCTGGAGCATTCTGTCGGGCGCCGTGTTTGACCAATCACGCTGGAGCATTCTGCGGGCGCTGCGTTTGACCGATCACGCTGGAGCATTCTGCGGGCGCTGTGTTTGACCGATCATGCGCATTCTGCGGGCGCCGTGTTTGACCAATCACGCTGGAACATTCTGCGGGCGCTGCGTTTGACCAATCACGCTGGAGCATTCTGCGGGCGCTGTGTTTGACCAATCACGCTGGAACATTCTGCGGGCGCCGTGTTTGACCAATCACGCTGGAACATTCTGTGGGTGCCGTGTTAGACCAATCACGCTGGAGCATTCTGCGGGCGCTGTGTTTGACCAATCACGCTGTTTGACCAATCACGCTGGGCGGGCGCCGTGTTTGACCAATCACTGGAGCTGTGTTTGGATCACATTCTGCGGGCGCCGTGTTTGACCAATCACGCTGGAACATTCTGCGGGTGCCGTGTTTCTGGAGCATTCTGCGGGTGCGTGTTTGACCAATCACGCTGGAGTTTGTTTGACCGGCGCCGTGTTTGACCGATCACGCTGGAGCATTCTGCGGGCGCTGCGTTTGACCGATCACGCTGGAGCATTCTGCGGGGCTGCGTTTGACCAATCACGCTGGAGCATTCTGCGGGCGCCGTGCGGGCGCTGTGTTTGACCAATCACGCTGGAACATTCTGCGGGCGCCGTGTTTGACCGATCACGCTGGAGCATTCTGCGGGCGCCGTGTTTGACCAATCACGCTGGAGCATTCTGCGGGCGCCGTGTTTGACCAATCACGCTGGAACATTCTGCGGGCGCCATGTTTGACCGTCACGCTGGAGGGGCGCTGTGTTTGACCGATCACGCTCATTCTGCGGGCGCCATGTTTGCGTCACCGTGTTTGACCGATCACGCTGGAGCATTCTGCGGGCGCCGTGTTTGACCGATCACGCTGGAGCATTCTGCGGGCGCTGCGTTTGACCGATCACGCTGGAGCATTCTGCGGGCGCTGTGTTTGACCAATCACGCTGGAGCATTCTGCGGGCGCTGTGTTTGACCAATCACGCTGGAGCATTCTGCGGGCGCCATGTTTGACCGATCATGCGCATTCTGCGGGCGCCATGTTTGACCGATCACGCTGGAACATTCTGCGGGCGCTGTGTTTGACCAATCACGCTGGAGCATTCTGCGGGCGCCGTGTTTGACCAATCACGCTGGAACATTCTGCGGGCGCCGTGTTTGACCGATCACGCTTGGCTGAGTCAGTCCCAGGAGGTGGAGAAGGTGTGCTCCTCTCAGTCCGAGAGCTGGGTGGACAGGCCCCTTTTAATTTAAATGCTGTGATTTATTTATGTGACCCGGACTGGATCCCACAGAGAATACGCAAACACTCTCCTGAGCCCAGGACCTGGCCCGATCTGCCTTCAGGCCAGAACCACCCACAGGAAGAGGGAGGAAGAGAGCAAGAGAGAGAGAGAGAGAGAGAGCAAGAGAGAGAGAGAGAGAGAGAGAGATGGGGGAGATGCAGAGAAGAAGAAGAAGATAACGGGCTTGGACTGGAACCATCCAATATCCTTAAACCCTCTGCATGGGTCCAATCCAGGATTCTGTACTGCCAGGAGAGGGGGAGTGGAGTGGAGGGAGAGATTACAGGAGAGAGGGAAAGCACAGAGAGGAGAGAGAAAAGAGAGAGAGGGAGAGAGAGATGAAGGGAGAGGGAAAGGGATAGATTATTTCTCCTTTTTCCTTACCAGTGTCCCCCCTAGATAGAGGTCACATCTTGGGAGAGCTGTAAGAATGCTGGCCTGCACAGATTAGCCTCAGTCCTCCTGCTCCGAGATACACACAGCAAAAATAATGTGGAATACAGTATGGAGTGAGAGGTGGTACACCTCAGCGCTATGCCATTAAAATAATGTGGAATACAGTATGGAGTGAGAGGAGATACACCTCAGTGCTATGCCATTAAAATAATGTGGAATACAGTATGGAGTGAGAGGTGGTACACCTCAGCACTATGCCATTAAAATAATGTGGAATACAGTATGGAGTGAGAGGTGGTACACCTCAGTGCTATGCCATTAAAATAATGTGGAATACAGTATGGAGTGAGAGGTGGTACACCTCAGCAATGCCATTAAAATAATGTGGAATACAGTATGGAGTGAGAGGTGGTACACCTCAGCGCTATGCCATTAAAATAATGTGGAATACAGTATGGAGTGAGAGGTGGTACACCTCAGCGCTATGCCATTAAAATAATGTGGAATACAGTATGGAGTGAGAGGTGGTACACCTCAGCGCTATGCCATTAAAATAATGTGGAATACAGTATGGAGTGAGAGGTGGTACACCTCAGCACTATGCCATTAAAATAATGTGGAATACAGTATGGAGTGAGAGGTGGTACACCTCAGTGCTATGCCATTAAAATAATGTGGAATACAGTATGGAGTGAGAGGTGGCAGCTCTGTCTGCTGTGAGACAGGGCTCATTCCCCCTGCCCTCTCCCTCGCTGGGATTACCACTGTCTCTGGCTGTTAGGAGACAGAGAGAAGCAGTAATGGTGAATAATGGTAATGTTAGAATTAATAGTAGAATTATTATATTTTATACCACGGCTTGGTTAAATACTCGTTTCTGATTGGTTGGAGAGGTGTGCATTATTTCCCAGTGAACGCACGGCTGTGAAGTAGTTCCAGTGAAAGTGGGAAAGTGGCATTATCACCATTCGAAATTAATACGCAAACGCAGTCAGCTTCACTGAAGGTTCCATTTACAACCAAACATTACGTCAAAATCACAAACAAACAAACTTAACACCGCAGCGAGGTCAGAATGTCAAACGTCCAGTCTCCCATGTACCTCATTTGATCTACCATTTTCAATGTCAAATTTTACGAGAAATGGAAACATTCAATTTAATTTCAGTAAATGATGTAGCTTGTTGTCACCGTTTCTACATACGAACATTTAACATGACAAACACGAATGTAACGTCATTCACTTCACCAGCTAAGCGGACGCGACATTTCTATTTTGTGGGCTAATTTACTGTAGTTTCAGTAGCCGACGCCTAGATGTGTAACGTATGGTATTTTTTAATCTAGGATTATATTGTACATTTTAAAATATGTTTGCATTTTAAACTTTGTATCTGTGAAGCTAGCAATATGAATGGACTATATACTGCAGATGTACACATTATTTTGTTCAAAAACAATAAAATAGTAGTCTAATTTAATGAGTGCTGAATTATTTCTTTGGTAAGGAGCCATGGTATAAGCAGAATAAACCACTCGTGGCGGTGCAGTTCTCTGGAAATAAACCAGTTCAGGGCGGTTAACGGCTCCTTGGCTTTGCCTTTGTTTATTTCCATTGCATTGCACTACCAGTTATGGATTATTCCTTACATATGCTTTTATGACATTTATATTTCCTGCTAATAATCAGAGAGCGTATGCCTCGACCGATTGTGCTTTTATGGAACATGGAGAGCTGAGGGTCAGTCCTGCACTGGTGTGGGATGGCTCAGCTGTGTGTTTCGCATAGTATTACAGACACTCAGAGTCTTCTGCCTGCCTCACTCCTGCTGCACGACCAAAGTCACCTCCTCCAGAAACAGGTTGGAAAATTTGCTTGTGAAGAAGTCTAGTCTGACACAACTACAAGGAGCAAAGCAACAGCGTGTGTTTTAAATCAGTGGACAGCTTATCACCAGTTTCAGCATGTTTGAAATAAAACCATAAGCAAAGAGAACTTTATATTTCATCTTGCTGAAAAGTACTTTCCTCTGATCTGCTCTGTGACGGTTCTAAAGCTGCTGAGGTGGTGGAAATATCAGCAGTAAAGTGTGCACAACCCAGGCGTAACGCACTGCCATTCTGAGTGGAGTTTAACACACAGGGTGTAACACACTGCAGCTCTGAGTGGAATTTAACACACAGGGCATAACGCACGGCCATTCTGAGTGGAGTTTAACACACAGGGCATAACACACTGCAGCTCTGAGTGGAATTTAACACACAGGGCGTAACACACTGCAGTTCTGAGTGGAATTTAACACACAGGGCATAACGCACGGCCATTCTGAGTGGAGTTTAACACACAGGGCGTAACCCACTGCAGCTCTGAGTGGAATTTAACAGACAGGGCGTGACACACTGCAGCTCTGAGTGGAATTTAACACACAGGGTTTAACGCACTGTCATTCTGAGTGGAGTGTAACACACAGGGCGTAACCCACTGCAGCTCTGAGTGGAATTTAACACACAGGGCGTAACACACTGCAGCTCTGAGTAGAATTTAACACACAGGGCGTAACGCACGGCCATTCTGAGTGGAGTTTAACACACAGGGCATAACCCACTGCAGCTCTGAGTGGAATTTAACACACAGGGCGTAACACACTGCAGCTCTGAGTGGAATTTAACACACAGGGCGTAACACACTGCAGCTCTGAGTGGAATTTAACACACAGGGCATAACGCACTGCCATTCTGAGTGGAGTTTAACACACAGGGCATAACACACTGCAGCTCTGAGTGGAATTTAACACACAGGGCATAACGCACGGCCATTCTGAGTGGAGTTTAACACACAGGCGTAACCCACTGCAGCTCTGAGTGGAATTTAACAGACAGGGCGTGACACACTGCAGCTCTGAGTGGAATTTAACACACAGGGTTTAACGCACTGTCATTCTGAGTGGAGTGTAACACACAGGGCGTAACCCACTGCAGCTCTGAGTGGAATTTAACACACAGGGCGTAACACACTGCAGCTCTGAGTAGAATTTAACACACAGGGCGTAACGCACGGCCATTCTGAGTGGAGTTTAACACACAGGGCGTAACCCACTGCAGCTCTGAGTGGAATTTAACACACAGGGCGTAACACACTGCAGCTCTGAGTGGAATTTAACACACAGGGCATAACGCACGGCCATTCTGAGTGGAGTTTAACACACAGGGCGTAACCCACTGCAGGTCTGAGTGGAATTTAACAGACAGGGCGTAACACACTGCAGCTCTGAGTGGAATTTAACACACAGGGTTTAACGCACTGTCATTCTGAGTGGAGTTTAACACACAGGGCATAACACACTGCAGCTCTGAGTGGAATTTAACACACAGGGTTTAACGCACTGCTGTTCTGAGTGGAGTTTAACACACAGGGCGTAACGCACGGCCATTCTGAGTGGAGTTTAACACACAGGGCGTAACCCACTGCAGCTCTGAGTGGAATTTAACACACAGGGCGTAACACACTGCAGCTCTGAGTGGAATTTAACACACAGGGCGTAACACACTGCAGCTCTGAGTGGAATTTAACACACAGGGCATAACGCACTGCCATTCTGAGTGGAGTTTAACACACAGGGCATAACACACTGCAGCTCTGAGTGGAATTTAACACACAGGGCATAACGCACGGCCATTCTGAGTGGAGTTTAACACACAGGGCGTAACCCACTGCAGCTCTGAGTGGAATTTAACAGACAGGGCGTGACACACTGCAGCTCTGAGTGGAATTTAACACACAGGGTTTAACGCACTGTCATTCTGAGTGGAGTGTAACACACAGGGCGTAACCCACTGCAGCTCTGAGTGGAATTTAACACACAGGGCGTAACACACTGCAGCTCTGAGTAGAATTTAACACACAGGGCGTAGCACGGCCATTCTGAGTGGAGTTTAACACACAGGGCGTAACCCACTGCAGCTCTGAGTGGAATTTAACACACAGGGCGTAACACACTGCAGCTCTGAGTGGAATTTAACACACAGGGCGTAACACACTGCAGCTCTGAGTGGAATTTAACACACAGGGCATAACGCACTGCCATTCTGAGTGGAGTTTAACACACAGGGCATAACACACTGCAGCTCTGAGTGGAATTTAACACACAGGGCGTAACACACTGCAGCTCTGAGTGGAATTTAACACACAGGGCATAACGCACGGCCATTCTGAGTGGAGTTTAACACACAGGCGTAACCCACTGCAGGTCTGAGTGGAATTTAACAGACAGGCGTAACACACTGCAGCTCTGAGTGGAATTTAACACACAGGGTTTAACGCACTGTCATTCTGAGTGGAGTTTAACACACAGGGCATAACACACTGCAGCTCTGAGTGGAATTTAACACACAGGGTTTAACGCACTGCTGTTCTGAGTGGAGTTTAACAAACAGGGTTTAACACACTGCACTCCGCAGGGTGCGCTCTGGTGTGATTGGCTGTGGCTGTTGCTTAAAGCAAATAGCTGCCGGGGCGTGCTCACGCACCCTGCCTGTGACTCATGGCTTCCTGCTTCCTTTCAGCCATATTCTTCCTGTTTTCACAGCACAATTTTTGTCTGTGTATGTCAGCTGATGTATGGATTGTGTTGAATATTTCTGAATTTTTTCACCGTTATGTTGAGGGTGCGCAGCTTTCGGTGCTAATTATGCTGTATGGCAAATGCACTGTTTGAAAAGCGCATCTATTTTACACGCTGTCGGCTCTTTAGGCCGCTCTGATGGGATTTGAATAGTTAATTTTGTTTGTTGCTAACAGGATACTTACTGTTAGGATCTCATTTGGATTTGGGATCTCAGGCAATGAAGACAGAATGCTTATCTCTCTCTCAATTCATTCTCCCCTGCATCCGTGCATGCAGTTTCCCTCATACATTTTAATACTGGGATTGATTTATGACATTTTAGTGTTATTAATTAAAATCTGAAATAATTCCATTAAAATATGGATCATTGTGACACCGGCTGTGTTTGTGTGCCTGGAGGCGGAGCTACCGAGCCTGTGGTGGTACAATGGCCTGGATTCACCGGCCAATCACAGCTAAACACCGGCCAATCACAGCTTAACATGGCATCACATGCATGGATTAGCTATTTCAACAGTTCACAACATGCTGGTGTCCCCTTCCACCCCATTCACCCCTGAGTTTCCCCTCACCGCCCCTCCTTTCACACCCCATTCACCCCTGAGTTTCCCCTCACCGGCCCTCCTCTCCACCCCATTCACCCCTGAGTTTCCCCTCACCGCCCCTCCCCTTCCACCCCATTCACCCCTGAGTTTCCCCTCACCGCCCCTCCTCTCACACCCCATTCACCCCTGAGTTTCCCCTCACCGCCCCTCCTCTCACACCCCATTCACCCCTGAGTTTCCATGCAGAGGTACAGCACCTGTAGGATGATGAATTTTCTAAATAAATGAAAACTAATTTATTGTGTTTTGCTGTAATTAATTGCAATTTACTGTAATTGTGTGTGAGGGAAAGTGCTTAGATGTTATGCATATTTGCATAACTTAAGAGAATATTTCTTTTCAGATCAAGGATATTAAGATTTTTAACCACAATTGTAACTATTTACCTTGTTAAACACATGAAATTAATCACTAAAGGTAACATGTTAATTTTGACATCCTATTAAGTGAAAAGAGAGTTGATGAAGACATACTTTACTTTTTTGTCTGTTTTACTCATGTCTGCAGTTTTAATTGAAAGGGGTATGTCTACTGTACCTATATTTGGGTATGAAGGGGGCGCATACAACTGGGGCCGGTCCAAGGTTGTGGGTGGGGCCAAGGTTGTCAATGGTGTCATTTTGTGGGTGAAGTCAGGTCCATGGATGGAGCTGTAGCTGGTGGGTAAGTTAAAGGAGTTTGAGATGTTTCCCTATTGAGATTCTCCAATAGGATTGCTGAAGAATCCCTGTGTCAGGGGTGTGGCTGGAACAGGCTATAATGGGTGAACAATGTGGCTGTAATGGGGAACAGTTTGGCCATTACAGTCTGTAACAGGGTGAACAGTTTGGCTGTAACAATCTGTAACAAGGGGAATGGTGTGGCTTTAATAAGGGGGACAGGTTGACTGTAACTGTGAATTTATCTGTTGTGCATATTCTATGCCTTTGAGACACTTGTTTTGACTACAAAATGCTTTTAAATTAAGATAATTTCCTTCATGTCAGATGAAAACATCACTTGCACAAAGAAAATGGACACACACACGCTCACATGTGCGCACACACACATACACACACACACACACACACACACACACACGCAATATGTGTTGATTTTTATGTAATTATGAACTCATTAGAAATGCTTAATCTCACATAGCTGTTTGAGGAATGTGGGGAAGATAGAGCTACAATTCAGACTGATGGGAGAGAGACGAGCCTGAGGGGGAGAGGGAGGGAGGGAGGGAGAGGAGAGAGGGAGGGAGAAAGAGGAGGGAGGGGGAGGGGAGAGAGGGAGGGAGGAGAGGAGGGAGGAAGGGAGGGAGAGAGAGGGAGGGGAGGGAAGAGAGAGAGAGAGGGAGAAGGGAAAGAGAGAGTGAGGGAGAGGAGGGAAGGAGAGGGAGGGAGAGGGAGGGAAGGAGAGAGAGGGAAAGAGAGAGGGAGGAGGGGAGGGAGGGAGGGAAGAGAGGGAGGGAGGAGAGGGGAGAGGGAGAAGGAGAGGGAGAAAGAAAGAGTGAGAGGGAAGGAGAGGGAAAGAGGGAGGAAGGGAAGCAGAGAGAGGGAGAGGGAGGGAGGAAGGAAGAGAGAGAGGGAGGGAGAAAGAAAGAGTGAGAGAAGGAAGGAGGGGGAGAGAGAGAGGGAAGGAGAGAGAATTTCAGTTATTGATTGTAGCAGTCATTGATTTGTATGCTTTGGCAATACCATATCCTGCATGTGTGACACTAATAAGCTGATCTGGAGGTGAATTAGAGCTGTGCTCTGCTGGGGGGAGAACACCAAAGACCTCTGCCAAGAGATCACCATCACCCCCCACAGCAGTGCCACCCCCTACAGCACCGCCACCCCCCTACAGCAGTGCCACCCCCTACAGCAGTGCCACCCCCCTACAGCACCGCCACCCCCCTACAGCACCGCCACCCCCTACAGCAGCACCACCCCCTACAGCACCGCCACCCCCCTACAGCACCGCCACCCCCCTACAGCAGCACCACCCCCTACAGCACCCCCTACAGCAGCACCACCCCCCTACAGCAGTGCCACCCCCTACACAGCCACCCCCCTACAGCACCGCCACCCCCTACAGCAGTGCCACCCCCCTACAGCAGTGCCACCCCCCTACAGCAGCACCAGTGCAGCAGTGCCCCCCCCCGCCACCCCCTACAGCAGCGCCACCCCCCTACAGCAGCACCACCCCCTACAGCACACCCCCCCTACAGCAGTGCCACCCCCTGAGCACCCCCCCACAGTGCCACCCCCTACAGCACCGCCACCCCCCTACAGCACACCCCCGCCACCCCCCTACAGCAGTGCCACCCCCCTACAGCACCGCCACCCCCCTACAGCACCGCCACAGCAGTGCCACCCCCCTACAGCACCGCCACCCCCCTACAGCACCGCCACCCCCCTACAGCACCGCCACCCCCCAGCCACCCCCTACAGCAGCACCACCCCCTACCACCCCCTACAGCAGCGCCACCCCCTACAGCAGTGCCATCCCCCCTACAGCAGTGCCACCCCAGCCCCCCCTACAGCACCGCCACCCCCTACAGCAGCACCACCCCCTACAGCACCGCCACCCCCCTACAGCAGTGCCACCCCCTACAGCAGTGCCACCCCCCTACAGCAGTGCCCCCCCCCTACAGCAGTGCCACCCCCCTACAGCAGTGCCACCCCCCTACAGCAGTGCCCCCCTACAGCACCGCCACCCCCCTACAGCAGTGCCACCCCCCTACAGCACCGCCACCCCCCTACAGCAGCCACCCCCTACAGCACCGCCACCCCTACAGCAGTGCCACCCCCCTACAGCAGTGCCACCTCCCTACAGCACCGCCCCCACAGTGCTGTCCAGGTGAGGCCCCTCAGGTGTGCCCCAGGGCTCTGACAGTCCTGTGGGCGTTGGGATAGCTGGCTGCAGAAATGCCTGTTAGTGGCACTGCCAGCTTATCAGAGAGAAGGGGAAAAGGGCCAGGCTGTCCCCGTCTCCAGTGAGAAAAATTACAGCTGTGGAAAATTACTTCACTGCACTGCTCTTGGTTCTCAAATGGCAACAACGAAAACTGATATATCTTCTAATATTTTAAAGTTTACAACAATAATAATAATAATAACAATAATAATAATGATAAGTAAACACACAATGTGATCCACAGTAGACAGTTGATGATCATTGGTGAGGAGTTAAAGCACAGCGTTCCCATTAGCAATTTTGCTGATACAGGAAATGATGCTAATTTTGCCCGGTCCTGAGCCTTCACTGGTGCCATCTGGTTTGGTTCTGTCCATGGTACTGAATATTCATGGGCGTTGTCAGCTTGGGTTCTTTTCCTCTCACTGGGTCAGCACACTGAGGGAGGAGGCTCACCTCTGAAGTACAACATAATAAACAAACATTTTCAGAACATGATCTTTCCTGGCAGGTTGGTATCCATGAGATTTTCCGGTCTGTGGATTGCTTTATGGCACACTGACAAAACAAACAGCAGCCATCCCTCTGCAGCTGAAAGACGTTTGAAAAGGGCCATGGAAATTGGTTTTGTAGCTAGCTTACACTGCTAGCAGGCACAGACTGTGCCAGTTAGTCAACCACTGTCTTTAACTAACGTAAAAATCATGCAGTCTCCTGTCGGCTGTCAGCTTTTCTTTGGTGGTGTAGTTTCTGATAAACACTGAGCATTTTCACATGAGACTGAGATCGTCTTCTCCCTCTGCTTGCAGTGATGACTCTCTCATGACTCACTCTCCAGGGTCAAAGGTCATGGCTCAGAGAGTGTTCACCTGCTCAGGGTGCAGCTGCCTGTGACTGACTGACAGAGAGGAATCTGCCTCAAACACACACACACACACACACACACACATACTCTCTCTCTCACACACACACACACACACACACACTCACACACACATACTCACACACACTCACACACACACTCACTCACTCACACACACACACTCACACACACACACACACACAGTCACGCACGCATGCAGGCACATGCACACGCACACGCACACACACACTCACGCATGCACGCACGCACACACACACTCACTCTCACACACACACACACACACTCACTCAGCGCTGGAGACTCTACCCAAGCTGGGCTGGGCTGGGCTGGGCTGCTGCTGTTTACACAGTTTTGAAAAGTGTAAAGCCAACGTGTTTTGTTTGCTGTGTAAATACGTGGCCCACTGTGGAATGTGTGCAGAGCACTGGAATGGCTTAATTAACAGGAGTGTAGCAAAGAGCGGAGAGAGCATGTGCAAGCAACGAGGAACGAGGAGTGGTGTGAATATGCCCGCAACTCAACAACCCATAGGAACCAGAGAAAAGAGTCACAGACAAACACAGAGACACGCACACAGATGCACAAACTGACAGACAGTTGAGACTGCTCAGACAGACAGTTAGATATAGAGGCAGACACACAGAGAGATAGTGGCAGACTAGCACAGCAGTAGTGTAGACTGGTGAGGAAACTAGGCTGGTGAATCAGAGGTTGCAGGTTGGACACTGCTGTTTACTCTTGAGCTAAAGGTATTTAATTTCAGGTATTACTGCTTCAGCAAAAATATACAACAGCAAACATGGAAAGTGTGTGAAAATGTATGATAAGGGCACCTACAAAGTACATAAATGTAATATGAATGTAATAGGGAGACAGATAAACAGACACACATTCTCACACACACACACACACACACACAGTGGCAGAAAGAGCTGCACAGTCATACTGAGGGGAGAGATTAATCTTCAGTGACTGTCCCTTATCAGGCCTGTCCTGTCATAACAAAAGCTCACAGTGCGGTGAAAACTCTAATCACTTCTGTCTGGGCCAAACACAGTCTAGTCTGTTTCCGGTGCTTGTGTTTATGGTATGGCCGTTTACTGAAAATGGGTTCTATTTTGGGCAAGTTGAGTGGTCTCCATTTTACACACAAAGACACAGACAGACAGATACACACACACACACACACACACACACACACAGAAGATGAGGATCCCAAAGACCCGGCAGAAAAAGGGTGCTTCTGGTCCTGTAATGGATGCTGTCTCCACTCTGGAAGAGGACTCTGTTATCTTGCGTATCTGGAGGGAGGGAGGGAGGGAGGGAGGCAGGATAGGGAGAAAGGGGGGAGGGAGGGAGGGAGGATAGGGTTAGGGTAAGGGTTCAAGGTTACGTTCAGGGTTAGGGTTGGGGTCAGGGAGGAATTTGGAAGCATCCATGTAAATAAGCGTCAGACCTCAGCAGAGCTGTGCCAGTGTGGAGAGACACTCACACACACACACACACACACTCACACACATACACACACACACACACACACACACACACACACACACACACACACACACACACACACACACACTCACACACACACACACACACACACACACACACACACACACACACACACACACACTCACACTCATACACACTCACACACACACACACACACACACACACAGTGATCACAGAGACCGTGATATTTGGCCCTGAGGCTCAGTGTGTTTTGAGTCAAAGCGCCTTGCTCTCCTCCAAAACAAGTGAATGAAGCTGACATTTCACTAATGAAAGTGCATCTCTGTGGGACAGCGCAGAGGAATGCTCCAGCCAATTGGCTGTCAGCAGGGTCGTGTGAGCAGGGCAGTGTTTCCAGTCCCCAATTAGCAGTGCACTTTCAACAAAAGAGCAGATGAGATTCTCCTTTTCTCATCTAATTAGCTGAGCTCAGTGTACATGGATATTTGCTAACTAAATGCATACAAACCTACAACAAAATACTATTCTGTTTGTTGTGTTTGTATTTATTTATCCGGGCTGGTCAGCTGAGAGCTCCTCTCTCATTCTGCAGTGTTGACCTGGGGAGGCAGTGTGGGCAAGGAATGAAGAGGCCTGCACAGCCACATCAGAGCTGTGGGACTTTGACCAGGGCACAGGAGTAAACACTCTTCAGTCACCACAGTGAGTCAGGAGCTTAACATCTGAACTGAATGACAGCACCTTCTATAGCACAGTGTCCCCATCGCTGTGTTCTCTTTGATTCAGATGGAAGAGTGCCCCCTACAGGTCCGCCAAAGCAGCTCAGCTTCAGCAGATTGACAGGAAGTGTGCAAGGTGCAGTGGCTGATGGGAGTGGCGTGTCTCCCCGTCAGACCGCCCTGGGTTTGCACTGCTCTGAGTCTCAGGCAGGACATCCACGTCCCCAGTGGCAGGAACACAACGACTTTGAGTTAGTTTTATTCCTCTTTAATGCCTCCAGCCTGAGGATAATTATAATGAGATTATAATGTGATTTAAGCATCACTGTGAAGCCGGCAGTGACCAGGCTTGTTTTATTTGTTGGCTGATTTATTTACTTTGTAAGCGTAATTGACTAATCTCTTCAAAGAGCTCTCTTTCTCCCTGCCAGTATACAGCACAATGGTGATAATGACTCACAACAGCCTGGAAGAGCAGCTCAAACCTCCACCTTCTTTCACATCCGCACACTGGAGCAGTGCCTTAACAGGATGCAGACTGTGGGGCCCATCCACACACTGGAGCAGTGCCTTAACAGGATGCAGACTGTGGGGCCCATCCACACACTGGAGCAGTGCCTTAACAGGATGCAGACCGTGGGGCCCATCCACACACTGGAACAGTGCCTTAACAGGATGCAGACTGTGGGGCCCATCCACACACTGAAGCAGTGCCTTAACAGGATGCAGACTGTGGGGCCCATCCACACACTGGAACAGTGCCTTAACAGGATGCAGACTGTGGGACCCATCCGCACACTGGAGCAGCGCCTTAACAGGATGCAGACTGTGGGGCCCATCCACACACTGGAGCAGTGCCTTAACAGGATGCAGACTGTGGGGCCCATCCACACACTGGAGCAGGGCCTTAACAGGATGCAGACCGTGGGGCCCATCCACTCACTGGAGCAGTGCCTTAACAGGATACAGACCGTGGGTCCCATCCACTCACTGGAATAGTGTGTTGATGCAGATTTAATTATATTTATTTTAATGGATTTCAAATGAAAATCGTGCCATTTTGTGGTCTCATGGGACTTGACCTGGCTGCCTTAGTAGTACAGGTTGTATCTGTATGTAAGAGACAATCTCTGGGGAGTTTTGGTGTGGGGAGGCGACCGCAGGGAGGATGGTGGCACTGTTGGTGTTTGCGTCTCGCTCATTTTTTGGAGCTTGTAAATCAGTCTCCCGCTGCGCCCGTAGCAAGTGTGCGCACACAGGAGGAACCAGGAGAAACTGTATCCAGTTGCCATGGTAACCCACATCTCGCTTGTGCTTTTCGGATGACTGACTTGGTGTTTCCTACATGTTCAATTAAATCTTAATCTTATATACAGCTTATATACAGCTTAACGTATGCTTCATTCATAGTTTACCCACTACACAGCTTGTACACAGTAGTACAAGCTTATACATTATATACGGCTTATCCTGCTTACGTCCCACTGACTCATGCCTTATACACATGTTATAAATGCTTTATAAACAGCTTAAGTGACATTACCTATCATGTACATTTACATTCACATTAATTCATTTGGCTGATGGTTTTATCCAAAGCAACATACAAGGATTGGACACAGTCATCAACAAATCTAAAAGTGCATCTGTCAATAATGCTACAGTAAATCTAATAATTAAATCTGAGTCATAATAGTATGGCCAGGGAGAATGGTACATAGCCAAGTAAAATACATTCATACAATTATAAAATTATACAATTTGTATTATACATAAAACATAATTCATGAATATAAATCTAAATACTCATACATTTACATTATAATCATGCATAATTATCTATAATATAATCGTTAAATCATGCAAACACAATTATACATAACACAAAATAGATGTTCTAATTGACGGTAGGATGTTTAGGCCAGATATTGTCTGAAAAGGTGCGTTTTCAGACCACGTCGGAAGGATAGTAATGATTTAGCGGTCCGTAGTGTGACAGGGACTCGTATCAGTATCAGGCATGTCATGCTCTGTCCCCTCTCCTCCATTTCTCCTGCTGAGAATAAGACACTGGTCTCTGCGGATTCTTTAGTGATGCGGTTTGGTTAGCGGTGTGATTTTGTTAGGGGTGCAGTGTCGTTAGCGGTGTGATTTTGTTAGTGGCGCACAGACGTGCTGGGGGCTAATATTCAGGCATGTGAGTGCTCAGGTCGCCTGCTGAGAACAGGTGTTTTCAAGTTGCTTTTAGAAGAGCGAAGTGGCGCCACGTGATTGGAGCAAGCCTTGCTTGTTTCACACGCATTTCACACACAGCCAGCGCAGCAGTGAGCCAGCGGGCAATCAGTGGCAAGGTCGCGACGGAGAGCGGCTCATAATTAACTCCAATTATGTATTCAGGGGCAGGACTGGGTAAATGGTGCCCCCGCCAGCAGGCTGCGCAGAGCGCGGTGGATTGGCTGTGTGCTGTGCTTTGAAGTTCCTTACACTGAGAGCGCTGTTTCACTGAGATCACCCGGAGTAAAGCTGCGGTCAGTGTTAGCATACCTCTGACTCTCCTCAACTTCCTCAGCAGCGTTAGCAGTGTGTGCTAGTGCTTCTCTCAGCTTTCCTCAGCAGTGTTAGCAGTGTGTGCTAGTGCTACTCTCAGCTTTCCTCAGCAGTGTTAGCAGTGTGTGCTAGTGCTACTCTCAGCTTTCCTCAGCAGTGTTAGCAGTGTGTGCTAGTGCTACTCTAAGCTTTCCTCAGCAGTGTTAGCAGTGTGTGCTAGTGCTACTCTCAGCTTTCCTCAGCAGTATTAGCAGTGTGTGCTAGTGCTACTCTCAGCTGTCCTCAGCAGTGTTAGCAGTGTGTGCTAGTGCTACTCTCAGCTGTCCTCAGCAGCGTTAGCAGTGTGTGCTAGTGCTACTCTCAGCTTTCCTCAGCAGTGTTAGCGGGGTGTGCTTGTGCTACGCCAGGCCTTCTTCAGCAAAGTTAACAGTGTGTGCTAATGATACTCTTAAGTTTCCTTAGCAGTATTAGCAGTGTGTGCTAGTGCTAGTGCTCTCAGCTCTCAGCTGTCCTCAGCAGCGTTAGCAGTGTGTGCGAGTGCAACTCTCAGCTTTCCTCAGCAGTCTTAGCAGTGTGTGCTAGTGCTACTCTCAGCTTTCCTCAGCAGTGTTAGCAGAGTGTGCTTGTGTGTGTGTGTGTTGTGTGTGTGCTCTCAGTGTGTTGTGTGTGTCTGTCTGTCTTTGTCTGGATGTGAGTCAGTGTGTCTGTGTGTGTATGTGTGTGTGCGTGTGCAATGTGTGTGTTTGTGTGAGAGTGGATGTGTGTGTGAGACAGAGAGTGTGTGTGTGTGAGTCAGCAGCGGGTGTGTGTGAGATTCTCAGCTTTCCTCAGGGTGTGTGAGTGTGTGTGAGGTCAGCAGTGGAGTGTGTGTAGTGCTACTCTCAGAGGTTGTGTGAGAGAGAAGGTGTGAGTGAGAGGGTGTGTGTGTTTGTGTGACTGAGATGGATGTGTGTGTGTGTGTGTGTGAGAGTGGATGTGTGTGTGTGAGAGAGAGGGTGTGTGATGTGTGTGTGTGTGTGTGTGTGGTAGAGTGGATGTGTGTGTGAGTGAGAGAGGTTGTGTGTGAGTGAGAGAGAGGTGTGTGTGTGTGTGTGTGTTTGTGTGACTGAGAGAGGATGTGTGAGTGTGTGTGTGAGGTAGAGTGGATGTGTGTGTGTGAGAGAGAGGGTGTGTGAGTGTGTGTGTGAGGTAGAGTGGATGTGTGTGTGTGTGTGAGAGAGGTGTGTGTGAGAGAGAAGGTGTGAGTGAGAGAGGGTGTGTGTGTTTGTGTGACTGAGAGAGGATGTGTGAGTGTGTGTGTGAGGTAGAGTGGTGTGTGTGTGTGTGTGTGTGTGAGTGAGAGAGGGGGTGTGTGTGAGTGTGTGTGTGAGGTAGAGTGGATGTGTGAGTGAGAGTGGATGTGTGTGTGAGTGAGAGAGGGTGTGTGTGTGTGAGAGAGATAGGGTGTGTGAGTGTGTGTGAGGTAGAGTGGATGTGTGTGTGAGTGAGAGAGGGTGTACTGTAAAGAGTCATGGGGGAGGGGGGCACAGTGTCCATCACTGCTTGCAGTGAGGATGTGAGGAAGGGGAGATGTGGATTTACTGAGAGGATGTAGCGCTGTCAGTGAGGAAGAGAGCTATCACTCTCCTGCGTGTGGCAGACCGTGGCTTGGCGGCACAGAATGGGCCCTCAGAGAGACTGCCAGAGGGGCAGGGAGGGGATGAATCCGCCCGTGTTTGGAGTACGAGCAGCTCAGTTTGTTGAAGAGGTGTCCAACATGCATGCAGCTTGATTAGTGAAAACTCTGTCTGGCTCGTCTCCTCTCAGCTCTGTAGCACCTGTTGCCCTGCCTTTTGTTTAGTCTGCGACGCAGGTGTGTAATTTTACAGGTTTTTCTCTGCGGCTCCTAAATTCCCAGCGTGAGTGGAGGAGCTTCCCTGGAGCCAGTGACAGTTCATTTAATCACATTTTCTAAAGACGCAGCGTGGGAGAGTGGAGCAGCACAGCTGCCCACAGAGCTGCTTTCCTCTGGTGCTTCTGCTTCCCACATTTCCTGTTATTTACACTGCCCTGTACACAGAGCTATACTCACCACTTACTCTACTCTCACCGAGTTACACAGAGCTATACTCACAACTTACTGTACTCTCACCAAGTTACACAGAGCTATACTCGGCCCTTACTCCACTCTCACCAAGTTACACAGAGCTATACTCGCCCCTTACTCGACTCTCACCAAGTTACACAGAGCTATACTCACCGCTTACTCTCTCACCAAGTTACATAGAGCTATACTCGCCTCTTACTCTACTCTCACCAAGTTACACAGAGCTATACTCGCCCCTTACTCGACTCTCACCAAGTTACACAGAGCTATACTCGCCCCTTTCTCTACTCTCACCAAGTTACACAGAGCTATACTCACCACTTACTCTACTCTCACCAAGGCTATACTCACCTTACTCTACTCTCACCAAGTTACATAGAGCTATACTCGCCTCTTACTCTACTCTCACCAAGTTACACAGAGCTATACTCGCCCCTTTCTCTACTCTCACCAAGTTACACAGAGCTATACTCACCACTTACTCTACTCTCACCAAGTTACACAGAGCTATACTCACCACTTACTCTACTCTCTCCAAGTTACACAGAGCTATACTCACCCCTTACTCTACTCTCACCAAGTTACACAGAGCTATATTCGCCTCTTTCTCTACTCTCACCAAGTTACACAGAGCTATACTCACCACTTACTCTACTCTTACCAAGCTACACAGAGCTATACTCACCCCTTACTCTACTCTTACCTATACACACAGAGCTAGTTATACTCACCCCTCACCAAGTTACACAGAGCTATACTCAACCCCTTACTCGACTCTCACCAAGTTACACAGAGCTATACTCACCGCTTACTCTACTCTCACCAAGTTACAAGCTATACTCGCCTCTACTCTACTCTCACCAAGTTACACAGAGCTATACTCCCGCCCCTTTCTCTGCTCTCACCAAGTTGCACAGAGCTATACTCACCACTTACTCTCTCTCCAAGTTACACAGAGCTATACCTGTACATAACTCTCATGTTACACAGAGCTATACTCACAGCTTTACTCTCACCAAGTTACACAGAGCACTCGCCTCTTACTCTACTCTCACCAAGTTACACAGAGCTAACTCACCACAAACTCTACTCTCCCAAGTTGCAGAGCTATACTCACCCCACAAACTCTATGGTCCCTTACCTATACACACAGAGCATACTCCCTGTGCCCTTACTCTGCTCTAATCTGACTCACCTGTACATAAAATGCTCCCTGTGCCCTTTACTCACACACAAACACAATGCTCCCTGTGCCCTTTACTCACACACAAACACTATGGTCCCTGTGCCCTTTACTCACACACAAACACTATGGTCCCTGTGCCCTTTACTCACACACAAACACTATGCTCCCTGTGCCCTTTACTCACACACAAACACTATGGTCTCTTTGCCCTTTACTCACACACAAACACTATGGTCCCTGTGCCCTTTACTCACACACAAACACTGTGGTCCCTGTGCCCTTTATTCACACACAAACACTATGCTCCCTGTGCCCTTTACTCACACACAAACACTATGGTCCCTGTGCCCTTTACCCACACACAAACACTATGGTCCCTGTGCCCTTTACTCACACACAAACACTATGGTCCCTGTGCCCTTTACTCACACACAAACACTATGCTCCCTGTGCCCTTTACCTACACACAAACACTATGGTCCCTGTGCCCTTTACTCACACACAAACACTATGGTCCCTGTGCCCTTTACTCACACACAAACACTATGCTCCCTGTGCCCTTTACTCACACACAAACACTATGGTCCCTGTGCCCTTTACTCACACACAAACACTATGCTCCCTGTGCCCTTTATTCACACACAAACACTATGGTCCCTGTGCCCCACACTGCCCCTCTGCATATGAGTGGAACACTACACTGACCAGCAGGACTCTCATTTAGCTGAGATGGATATGGACCATATAATACATTCAGAATTCATATAATACATTCAACATATAATAATTCTTTTAAGAGTCTCAAAATGAAGAATTCATATAATACATTCTTTTAATGAAGCTGAATTCATATAATACATTCTTTTAATGAAGCCGAATTCATATAATACATTCTTTTAATGAAGCTGAATTCATATAATACATTCTTTTAATGAAGCCGAATTCATATAATACATTCTTTTAATGAAGCTGAATTCATATAATACATTCTTTTAATGAAGAATTCATATAATACATTCTTTTAATGAATTCATATAATACATTCTTTTTTTGATGAAGCTGAATTCATGTAATAAATTCTTTTTGATAATGTTAATGAAGCAATCTGGAGCCCAATAATACATTTTTTTTTGTTTTTTTTTGGGGGGGCATTAGAATCCTGGAAGCACTTCAAGTGCTGCTTCCTTTTGTGGAGCTCCAAACTTTATCCAAATGTGACATTTTAATGAGTCACTGAAGAACAGAAATATGAGCTGCTCTTTAAATGTTTGGATGATCTGCAGTGTTTTGGATAATGGTGGGGTTTTATCGGTCAAATACTGCTCTATCTGGTGATACTGAGGGACGTTAAGATGTTTGTGATCATTCACTTTGGCTGGCTTATAATGTTGATAATACCACACTGGAAAGAGGCAAATGACAAAAATGCACATTGATGATGTGAAATTGTGTGTGCTGAAACAACACCAGCAGACATGAAGCTTGAAGATGACTGAAGTATGCTGTCTGCCCTAAGCCCAGTGAGGACAGTGCAGGTGCAGCTGAGCTCTGGCTGCGCCCCCTGTGTAGTTTTCTGCACAAGAGCCCCACTCCTCATCTCTGCAGCGATAGATAACTGATGATTCAGTGTGATAAATGACCAGTGTGTGTGTGATAGCTGATGGTTCTGTGTGATAGATGAACAGTGTGTGTGTGATAGCTGATGGCTTTGTGTGATAGATGAACAGTGTGTGTGATATTTGGGTTATTTGGTATACAGGTACTATTCCACTATTTTTCAAATTTTGGTACTTGATGAAATTGCGCTGAACTTGCTTTATATTGCATTCATCAAAAAACAC
>CM040749.1:757500-765000 GCA_022829145.1 Albula goreensis
AGACATTCCAATTTTAGACACCATTTCAGACTCAGTTAAGGACATTATTAATGTAAGAAAGAAACAAAAGCTCCAATGTTTAGGAAACACAGGAGATGGAAGGAACACAGGGGCTGAGAATCCAGTGAGTCTAAAGAATGTGTGGTTTAAAGGGAGCTCAGTTTTAGAATGAGGTTAAAGAAAACAGCAGGGTGAATTTATTGGTTCAGCATGACTTGAACTGAGTGTTTGAAGCATGTTGGATTGTCTTGATGATTGGCAGGGCAGGAATATGAAAGCAGAGAGATTCTTATGGGTTGTATTTCTTATGGGTTGAAATAAGCACAGCAACATTAATGCAGGGATGTAGCAGTCAGGATTTTGGGCTGTGATCCACATTGGGCTGTGGGGCACATAGGGCAGAGTCTGTGAACCTCTGAGCTTCAGCATTATGTCCACAGCTGAGGCCGTCTTTTACGGCGTACTCCTTTGTGCAAAATCTTCCCCCACTTCAGTGACGCACAGGTTTCATTTTCCGCACGCATCAGAGAGGAACAATGCAAAGTGTCTGCACAGCAGTGCATGTGTTTCAGACAATCAATGTCTGATACTTTATGCAAATAAGATAGGAATGTGAGGAAATCAGCAGTAAAAAGGCAGATCAGCAGTTTATAAAACACTGTTCAGTCTCAGAAATATCGCTGTTCTTTCATTCTGCTCAGGACACAAAGAGAATATTCTGAACTCACGCTATCTCATATTTTTCATTGTAGATATAATAGTTAATATATAGTAAGAACACCAGTATGTGTGTGTGTGTGTGTGTGTGTGTGTGTGTGTGTGTGTGTGTGTGTGTGTGTGTGTGTGTGTGTGTGTGTGTGTGTGTCTATATATATATACAGACACACACACACGCACACACATATATATATACATATGGGTGTGCCTGTAATGAGCTGGTGAATTATTGTTATTATGAAAATGAGCAGCTGTCAGCAGGCTGTGACAGGTGGCCATTCACCAGGATATTAATGATATGGGGAACATTGAAGCAGAAAGAAATCACTTTTTCTGGAAAAAAGTTATTGTGCTGACTGGAGCAATCTATATTTGTGGTTTTTAAGCTCACAGAGGAATCAGTATCACACACAAATGGGCAGATGCACACCTGTGCTGCCTAAGCAGGTGTCTTGGGTAGTTTTGGATGGCCAGGTAGGGTCAGGCTGCAGGCTGGCCACAGCAGAGTGCAGGAGAGCAAGACACATGAGCTCTAAGCACAGCCACAAATTTCCTTTCAGATCTAACATCGGCTCTAACTGGAGCCGCCCGGAGCCGCCTGGCGGATTTAACATCTGGATCGCACCCAGACCCCCAGCTGGGTCCTCACAAGTCACCATGGAAACTGTGGATAGTTTTTTCCAGGGAAAAGTACATCTTGTAGTTTAGTTATGTAGTTATGCACCTGACACAGTTGTATAAAAATGGACCAGAAGGCTAAATTCCTGTTGGCATTTTGATCCACAGTTATAGACCTTTAACTACCTATCTGAAGCCAGAACAACAAGCAAAAGCTCAATTAGCAGGACACTGCCGAACGTCCTGTACAGCAAGCCAGGCTTTTATATAAACCCACTGCCTGGGTGACAGGTGCAGCTGCCAGATCACATGAGCCACAGCAGAGTGGCTGAGTGGTGCTAAATCTGCACTGTGAGGCCGAGTGGCCCTGTCCCTGGTGCTGAATCTGCTCTGTGAGGCCGAGTGGCCCTGTCCCTGGTGCTGAATCTGCACTGTGAGGCCGAGTGGCCCTGTCCCCTGGTGCTGAATCTGCACTGTGAGGCCGAGTGGCCCTGTCCCTGGTGCTGAATCTGTACTGTGAGGCCGAGTGGCCCTGTCCCTGGTGTCCCGTGCTGAATCTGTACTGTGAGGCCGAGTGGCCCTGTCCCTGGTGCTGAATCTGCACTGAATCTGCTGAACTTTACTGTGAGGCTGAGTGGGTCCCTGGTGCTGAATCCTTACTGTGGCCCTGTCCCTGGTGCTGAATCTGTACTGTGAGGCCGAGTGGCCCTGTCCCTGGTGCTGAATCTGTACTGTGAGGCCGAGTGGCCCTGTCCCTGGTGCTGAATCTGTACTGTGAGGCCGAGTGGCCCTGTCCCTGGCAGGAAACGCTGTTCGGGTGGAGCACAGCTGTTGCCATAGTACACTGGTTTAAACACTCTCCCTGTCTTTTCCTTAAGCAAAGAGTGCAATCTCCGAGGTCATTCCACTCCTGGCAGTGTCAATATGGCCGTGTTCAAATACTCATGTTCAAATCTGCCCCTAATCCTCTGGAGCAGAGATCACTGCAGTGTCAGGAGCGCAGAATAAAACAGGCCTCTCTTATCTCTGTTGTCTCAGTGCACATGGGTTCCATGGGTTTGTGGATTATGATGGGTGGACTTGCAGTCACTGCTGAAACCAAACACATAAGACACAGATGGGAGAGGGCACCCAGACAGAAGGAGCCAAGTCCTGAAATAATGCATTAGTTCTGTGTTGTTATGTGCTCTGAGGAACTCATGGGGACAGGCTGGGGAGGCGCAGGTGCACTTTGGGCAGGGTGGGGGGGTTCAGTATGGGGGCAGGAGGGGGAGCAGCACAGCCGTTATCTGCTGTTATCTGTGGGGGGATGCAGGGGAGAGTCATCACATGGCCGGCTGCGCCACCGCTGGGGGTGGGGGTTTGAGGTGTTCACTCGGCTGTGCTCTTTTTGTTTAAAAGCGCAGAGTTACTGCAAGTTACTTCAAGTGTACAGACTTCATATTCTCCTTTCAATAATGCACTGGAAACTCAATATACAAGATGCAAAACAAAGAATATGAGTTTTTTGGTTCCTCAGTTGCTGTAGCTGTTCATCATGTTTGTTTTGTCTGTTTGGAATGCTCCTGTTATATTCTCCATTATGCACAGCGTTACTGAACAGTTAAACAGCTGAAGCACCAGTGGGGTAATGTTTGCTTCAGCAGAGAGAGGAGTCTCATTCCAGACCAGTGAACTGCTGAGCAGGGTCCTCCGCCCCTGCTGTTTCAGTCAAAGCCCAGCTGTATGAGTGGGTAATGTGTTAGAATGTAAACTGTGTATGTTTATCTGGGAGTGGGTTCCCTGTTAGATGCTTAGGTATGATGTAAAACATATTAAATGCTGAATACAGGACTGAAACTGAGCATGTGTTTCTGGAGGGAGTAGTTCATACAAGTGTACAAATTAGATGATGTCATTACGCTAGTCCCTCCCCTGTGTGCAGCTCTTATTAAATGCTGTGATTTGATTGGAGAGCATTGTGGAGTCCATTCTTAATGGGGTCAGAGCAGATTATCAGACACCTGTGGGTTATGGCACGTTCAGAAAGGAAGAGACGAAGCAAAATGCACCCTGTTCGGTCTGATCTCGCTTGCAAGGGTAAATACCTACTGAGCAGGGTAGATACCTACTGAGTGGGGTAAATCTGTACTGGGAGGGGAAATCTGTACTGAGTGGGATAAATACGTACTGAGTGGGGTAAATACATACTGAGTGGGGTAAATATGTACTGAGCGGGGTAAATACATACTGAGTGGGGTAAATATGTACTGAGCGGGGTAAATACATACTGAGCAGGATATGTACATATACACACTCTCACACACATTCACGCACACTCACACACATTCACGCACACTCACACATATTCACACACACTCACACACATTTACACATGCTCACACACATTCACTCACACTCACACATTCACACACATTTACACATACTCATGGGCACAAACGTGAGGCCCTGTGACCTGAGCTCTGTCTCGAACTGCAGACTCATAGCAGCTGAGCAGCGCTGTAGCTTTACAGACTCAGAGCAGCTGAGCAGCGCTGTAGCTTTACAGACTCAGAGCAGCTGAGCAGCGCTGTAGCTTTACAGACTCAGAGCAGCTGAGCAGCGCTGTAGCTTTACAGACTCAGAGCAGCTGAGCAGCGCTGTAGCTTTACAGACTCAGAGCAGCTGAGCAGCGCTGTAGCTTTACAGACTCAGAGCAGCTGAGCAGTGTAGCTTTTGCTCATTTTCAGAGCTCTCACTAGGAAAGTCAGAAGGCTCTATCTGCTAGAAAAGTATGTCATGAGCATCAGCATTGTTGTTTGTGTCAGGCATGCTGGGCTGTAAGGGGGCGAGGGTCCCAGTGTGTGTGCATAGCCCTACAGTCGCTGAAGGGCTGGAGTCAGGGGAAGACCCAGGCTGTTTGTCAGGGAATGCAGAGAGCTGTAATTATCACTCTTTAATTATCGCTGACCTCGCAGAGGATTTGTAGCAGCTTTCGCTGTGCTCTCTTTTCAGAAGCTAACAAGCACATTGATTTATTTATTATTTTTATTTCCAGGCCGCTGCTGTCATGGGAGAGCGGAGAGCCGTTACGTTATTTAAAGCGCAGAGATGCTAGCTGCTTGCGGTCCGCGAGTTTAAGAGACTTAATCACTGCCTCTCTGTGGATTAATCTGCCGAGATTCGCTGGGCTCTGTCTCAGTCTGCCGGTGCTGCAATCACAGCTTCGCATACAGGCTCTTTGTAACACATGTGGTGGGATGTCCAAGCTGGGATTGGTCAGTGTGGAGTGCTGTTGAAGGTGTGGACTGCTGCTATGTTGCCCCAGCGCCCCGCACTGACCTCCGTCGTTCACGCCTGCGGTCGGGGCTGTCCACATTGCCCTGGAGCAGGACCATGCTCATACACACTCCCGCATCTGTATCATCCTCAGGCCCTGATCAGGTTATCTAATCCTAAACAAGAGCACCTCACCCCTCTGCTGTGCCACTGGCCAAACCCCAGCCCAGGTGTGTGAGGAGAGAGCGCCTTCCCCCCTCTGCTGTGCCACTGGCCAAACCCCAGCCCAGGTGTGTGAGGAGAGAGCGCCTTCCCCCCTCTGCTGTGCCACTGGCCAAACCCCAGCCCAGGTGTGTGAGGAGAGAGCGCCTTCCCCCCTCTGCTGTGCCACTGGCCAAACCCCAGCCCAGGTGTGTGAGGAGAGAGCGCCCTCCCCCCTCCCTGATCAGCC
The DNA here is from genome assembly GCA_022829145.1 of Albula goreensis. Classification (NCBI taxonomy): domain Eukaryota; kingdom Metazoa; phylum Chordata; class Actinopteri; order Albuliformes; family Albulidae; genus Albula; species Albula goreensis. The sequence continues at coordinate 762,545 of CM040749.1, forward strand.
GTCAGTCTTGCCTGTCAGGTCATGGCAGGAAAGACCTGGGCACAGACAGGGAAATCTGATCCTAGATCAGCACTACTACTCTGAAGTCAAGCTCAGCTCTAGCATCAATTTTTTCCTTCATAAAGGAAAGTGTTATGGACACAGATAGTGGGAAATGATCCCAGATCAGTTCTCCTGCAGGTTAATGCAGCCCCAGGCAGCGCTATGCAGATCTCAGCAGGGAGAATCTAAACTGTGCGAAAGATTTTCTTTCCGCTTTCTACAAAACTTCCACCAAGAGAATCGACCACCAAGTTCTGAAATGCTCTTTGGAGTGCTTTGGGTCAGCGAGCACAGCGAGAGCGAAGGAAGGTTAAACCTTGTGCAAAACACAAAGGATGGATTTTCCATCCATTATCAATTTTATTCTGCACGTGTGTTTGTGTGTGTGCGTGTGTGCATACGTGCGTGTGTGTGTGTGTGCGTGTGCGTGCATGCACGTGCATGCGTGTGTGTGTGCGCGTGTGTGTGCGTGTGTGTGTGTGTGTGTGTGCGTGTGTGTGCATGCATGTGCATGTGTGTGTGTGCGTGTGTGTGCGTGCATGTGTGTGCGTGCGCGCGTGTGTGTGTGCATGCGTGTGCGTGCGTGCATGCGTGTGTGTGTGCGCGCGCTTGTGTGTGTGTGCGTGTAAGAATGTGTGTGTTTGTGTGTGTGTGTGCGTGTGTGTGTGCGTGCGTGCGTGCGTGCGAGCGTGTGTGTGCGTGTGTGTGTGTGTGTGTGCGTGTGTGTGCGCACACTGATGCTTCTGACGCCTGTCTCCCCAGCCACTCAGCAGGCAGACAGACTGGTGCTTTTACATTCTGACAGCGGGCCGGAGAGATGGATGTGTGTGAATGCATAAAGCAGAGAGAAAGCGTGTGTGCGTTCGGCGGTGTGTGTCTGAGTCCTCCCCTGCTGACTCTGCACAAAAGGACTGGGTCAGTCTTGAAGATTCCGGAGGTCAAGAGGGCTTTAGTTTTCAGCTGGACGCTCAAATTGATCTCGACATGCGATCGATACAGCTCATTCTCCACAGTGCGGACCGCGGGCGTCGCTGGGGTGGGGCCTTCTGAAGGTGGAAACTCGAGCTCCGTTTGACTGAGGGTGAGAAGCCTGGAGTGAGAGAGAGGGAGGGAAAGAGAGAGATAACTTCTAGATCTTCTTCATTTGACAGAATCCCACAAGCTTAGATATGTGTCTTCATCCTCCTTCAGAATCAAGTCTGAAATGTGCCACGAAACAGACAGAGAGAGTGAGGCAGAGGTCCTTTCCAGCGCTTGGCTGGCATTCATTTGGGATGAGTTTCACTGGGTTTTTATCGGTGATGTGGTGTGAGGGGGAGGGTTTGTCTGCGCAGATAGATTGTTGCTGAATGTCTCTCCTCCATCAGGTCCAGTAATTAAAGCCCTGCAGAGCCTGGCTATGAGTCCGTTACGAGCATCATGGAGAGACACTCGTTTAATCTCATACAAATGATAACAAAAATCTCAGAGAGGTGTTCCTGATTAAATAAAAATAAGCACATCGGTATGTAATTATGAGTCATTTTTAAAGGCTCGCTTGACTCTGCTGACAGTGTGAAGTGACACATCACACTGTGAAAGCGTGATGAAAGCGGCTGTACTTTATCTGTCAGCGCAGGAGCAGAAAAGGGCTGGTGGACATTGCTTCCTTAGTCACCGCCGTCCAGATTCGAGCTGCACGGAGACTCCTCTATAACTGCGACCTGAGCTGGCGGGATACTGAGAAGGGCCAGTACTTTGGGGCTGGATAAGCACTTGTTCTTGTTGCGGCTGGAGGAGGTCAATATGGTTTGCCTTACTCTGTTTTACCACTCAGTCCTGATGGCTTGGAGGATCTTTTCAGTCTCCAGGAGTGAAGAGTGCTGCCAGGGGGTGGATCCCAGAGGAGCCATTGTTCCATAACCTCCTGGTTGCTTCCTCTCTGCTGACATCTGCGAGCTTGCGTACACGCCTGCTGGGGGCAGGTTGTGTCAAGGTGCGTCATCTGTCGTTTGGGACACCGTGGAAGAATGGGGGCGATCTTGTGCAGGCAGCATGGGTACTGCCCCCCTTACTGTGACTGCGGCTGTGGGGGAGGGGCTGATGCTGTCTTTTGGAACCCCAGAGTCAGGGGTTTTTGAGGCAGCTAGGAAGAAGGCCATATATTTGGTCTGTGTCAAGGTGACCCATGTTCAGTCACTTGCAGGTCTTCGGGCCTCTAAGTGGACTGAGGTTTTGAGGCCGGACTCTTCCCGAGAGGCTACTGGAGGTCCCTTTATAAGCCCCCAATAGAGAAGCGGACGGCTGACCTCCAGGGGAGGATAACACATGGAGCTGTGTCCCCCAATAGAGAAGCGGACGGCTGACCTCCAGGGAGGATAACACATGGAGCTGTGTCCCCAACAGAGAGAAGCGGACGGCTGACCTCCAGGGGG
>CM040749.1:775000-832500 GCA_022829145.1 Albula goreensis
GCAGCAGGCTTTTAATACATCCTGTATTTTTTCTTATTTGCACTAACCACGCCATTAGCATGTTAGCACCATTATCCCATTAGCAGATTAGCATTATCCATACCTTTAGCACGTTACCATTATCTTTCCGTTCAGCATCATTACTACCTACTCTGTAGGTGTGTTAGCGTGTCAGCACTGTGTGAGGGCGAGCCTTTCTGTTAGCATGTTAGCATGAACATCCCATTGCAATAGTAGCATTATCCATCAGCTGCCTGTGAGAATGTAACCATTTTTCATTCATTTAGCAGAAGACATGTTCCTTCTCTGTCTGTAAGGATAACTCCAAATATGGGTATATAATTATTTTATGAAAGTGGAAAATCCCTCCCTTTGAAAGACGGAGCCGTGCTGTTCAGGCTGGAGCAGAGTGCCTGTTTGGCTGGGATTTGGCCTGACAGACAGAGGGGGAAAAGCAAACAGGAACATCTTACAGCAAAACCGCTGCAAGCCCAGGCTGAGCTCAATTCAAACTCAATGATCTTTCAAAACTGAAAATCAATAATCTACTGCTGGGATCTCCACATATCCAAAGAGCTGTACGACTGTTCGCCTCTCTTTTGTAATTCTTGTAAGGATTGAAATGGGTTGCTCTGTTCTGCAAAATATCTCAAACAGCATGGCTTTTTAATACCTCATTAATAATTTCATTAAAATGAATTGCTAAACAAACTGTAGATGTGTACATCCCAGAATTAATTCATCATATTAAATGGGGTACACAAAGGAGTCCAAACGTGCGTCACTGAGAAAGTTTCAAACAAGCAAGTATGTACTATTTGGCATTTTAAAAAATTATGCTGTAAATATTTATACTTTATTAAACATTCATAAGCATTTATTAAGCATTTATAAGCAGGCAGTATTACAGAAGTGTTCTGATCTCCTCATAAAACTCCATGAAGAGTTTGTTTTCCAGAAATCAGAGGCTTAGAACTGCTTTCCAGGTCAGTCAATGGAGTGTTTAAGTCCAGGCTTGATGCAGTGCTGGATACTCTGTAGACTGTAGGTAAATGGGCTTGATGCAGTGCTGGATACTCTGTAGACTGTAGGTAAATGGGCTTGATGCAGTGCTGGATACTCTGTAGACTGTAGGTAAATGGGCTTGATGCAGTGCTGGATACTCTGTAGACTGTAGGTAAATGGGCTTGATGCAGTGCTGGATACTCTGTAGACTGTAGGTAAATGGGCTTGATGCAGTGCTGGATACTCTGTAGACTGTAGGTAAATGGGCTTGATGCAGTGCTGGATACTCTGTAGACTGTAGGTAAATGGGCTTGATGCAGTGCTGGATACTCTGTAGACTGTAGGTAAATGGGCTTGATGCAGTGCTGGATACTCTGTAGACTGTAGGTAAATGGGCTTGGTGCAGTGCTGGATACTCTGTAGACTGTAGGTAAATGGGCTTGATGCAGTGCTGGATACTCTGTAGACTGTAGGTAAATGGGCTTGATGCAGTGCTGGGTACTCTGTAGGCTGTAGGTAAATGGGCTTGATGCAGTGCTGGATACTCTGTAGACTGTAGGTAAATGGGCTTGATGCAGTGCTGGATACTCTGTAGACTGTAGGTAAATAGTTAGTTGATATTGGCTGAATGACTTGTTCTCGTTGTTCTTTATGTTGTTTGTAACACTGTTTCTAAATATCAGCCAGTTAAATGTGGAGAAGTTACAACTGAAACACCAGTGCAGAAATGGTTATGTGGGGCTCAGTCTATGTGCTATGTGATGCTGGCAGGTCTGAGTTCGTGGATTAGACTCTGGTAGTAAGGTGTTTGCAGTCCGCTGCCACTTCCTGCAGAAACAGACCTGTCTTTAAGTGAAGGTGTTCATTCGGTGTTCCCAGGTGTGTGTGAAGTGAGGTCCCTGATTGAATTGGGTTGTTGGTAAAGATGAGCAGCTTATTGGATCGATCTGCCCGCGTTGCTGGAGGGGGGTGAGTAAGAGACCTCCAGCAGGGCCCATTCTCCCCCTCTGTTACCTGCATGTACCGCCTCGCAGAAAATAAAATGCGTTTTTAATGTGCCGCTCGACATCTTCACCAATGGGCTCATTCATTATCAGTGCTGGGTGCATTTTAAGTCTAGATCCATGTATCCCCAACCCCGTGCTCGTCGGTTATTTGCACACGTGCAGTGTTTCTCTCAGGGTCTCTGTCCTACAGGGCCATGGCCATCTGTTTTACAGTTTCCTGGAAGCGACATTTCTGTCTCCACAAAACCACAATGATGAGAGGAGATTTCCCCTCAGAGGGGCGGGCTGGATTTTGGAGCAGATGCATGCTTCGCTGGGGTCAGTACATCATGCAGTCATGTGACAGTTCACACATGTGATCCAACTCTCTCACGTGGACGGCTTTTTCCATATGTGACAACGGCATGTGAATCTGTCGCAGATTGACTGGAAACCACGGAAACATCTTTTCAATGTCAGAGTGTAAAGAGAGCCCAACACTGCATGAGCCCTGGAGACTGCTTCAGCTGGGAAATAAAACTCCTCCTCATATCAGCGTGGATTTTACCTGTAAGGAATTCTCACCTGTGCTCCCAGTGCCACTGACAGAGCTCAACCTGAACGTGTTTGTAGTTCAATTTGTCAATCCATTTTATGAATTTAAAATCCTTAATTAAATCCCCCTTTTGTCTCCTTTTGCTAATCCTGTAGGGTATCCGTGTCCTCCTCACTTTCACTGCAGTGACTCCTGTGCCAGACAGCAGTGTGTGTGTGTGTGTGTGTGTGTGTGTGTGTGTATGTGTGTGTGTGTGTGTGTATGTGAGAATGTGTGTGTGAGTGTGTGAGTGTGATGTGTGTGTGTGAGTGAGTGAGTGAGTGTGTGTGTGAGTGAGTGAGTGAGTGAGTTGAGTGAGTGAGTGAGTGCGTGAGTGAGTGTGTGTGTGTGTGTGTGTGTGAGTGTGTGTGTGTGTGTGTGTGTGAGTGAGTGTGAGTGTAGCATACTCATTGGATTTGTATTTGTGTGGTTTAAGTGCCAGGATTGTACATGATGGACAGTTCTGTCAATGACAGCCATTAAAAAACAGGGAACACAAAAGCATTTTAAGTTCTTGAAGATTTAAGTGGAAACAAAATAGGTCAAATGAGAGTGCATTAACTTTCCTATTTAACGTCAATCTTTTTATTATTTTACTCTGTAAAGACTGTGTTTCCCTTCAATCAATATCCCTATTTCTGGCAAAATCCCCCCCCACACATCCCCATCTCTGTCCGTGCTCCATAAACAGCTTGCTTTTTCTCATGGCCTACAGCAGCACTGGAGTGGTGCATTGTGGGACACAAGTGGTGACAGAGGTTGTGTTTTTAGATGCTGTGGGGTGGTGTGGTTAAGGGGGGCATGGGGGAACAGGGGGGTGGGGGTGTTCTCACGGGCGTTTTCAGGGTAACGGGGGGCTTTTTGGGGCGGTGGGCGTTTTTGGGTATGGGGGAGTGTTTTTGAGTACAAGGTGGGGGATGGGGGGTGTCTTTGGGTACAGGAGGTGGGGAGTGAGGAGGGTGGGTCGGGCGTTTTTGGGTGTCAGGAGGTGGGGGTGGGGGGGTTGGGGCGTTGGGGGGGTTGGGTGACTCTTGCCGTGTCAGCACTGGTGCAGGAGAGGAGCCTAAGGTAGAGCTCACTGCAGAACGCTCAGAGGCTGAGATATGAGATATGGCACTGTGATGATGAATGTGTGGAAGAGGACCAGAGGGGATGCCACGTCAGCGAAGGGGAGCTCATGAAGGACAGTCACCTGGAGGATATTTACCTGCTGCTGTTTGCTGCGGGGGAAACACTCTCTCCCTTACCCCATTACCCAGTCTCTCTCCTCTCTCTGTGAGATTACGCCTTACCCCATTACCCAGTCTCTCTCCTCTCTCTGTGAGATTACGCCTTACCCCATTACTCAGTCTCTCTCTCCTCTCTCTGTGAGATTACGCCTTACCCCATTACTCAGTCTCTCTCCTCTCTCTGTGAGATTACGCCTTACCCCATTACTCAGTGTCTCTCCTCTCTCTGTGAGATTACGCCTTACCCCATTACTCAGTCTCTCTCCTCTCTCTGTGAGATTACGCCTTACCCCATTACCCAGTCTCTCTCCTCTCTCTGTGAGATTACGCCTTACCCCATTACTCAGTCTCTCCTCTCTCTGTGAGATTACGCCTTACCCCATTACTCAGTCTCTCTCCTCTCTCTGTGAGATTACGCCTTACCCCATTACTCAGTGTCTCTCCTCTCTCTGTGAGATTACGCCTTACCCCATTACTCAGTCTCTCTCCTCTCTCTGTGAGATTACGCCTTACCCCATTACTCAGTGTCTCTCCTCTCTCTGTGAGATTACACTTTACCCCATTACTCAGTGTCTCCTCTCTCTGTGAGATTACGCCTTCTCCCCCATTACTCAGTGTCTCTCCTCTCTCTGTGAGATTACGCCTACCCCATTACTCAGTGTCTCTCCTCTCTCTGAGATTACGTACCCCATTACTCAGTGTCTCCTCTCTCTGTGAGATTACGCCTTACCCCATTACTCAGTGTCTCTCCTCTCTCTGTGAGATTACGCCTTACCCCATTACTCAGTGTCTCTCCTCTCTCTGTGAGATTACGCCTTACCCCATTACTCAGTGTCTCTCCTCTCTCTGTGAGATTACGCTTTACCCCATTACTCAGTGTCTCTCCTCTCTCTGTGAGATTACGCCTTACCCCATTACTCAGTCTCTCCTCTCTCTGTGAGATTTTGCCTCACAGATACAAGCATACAGCAGAACCTCAGAGATACAAACATACTGCACCGCCTCAGAGATATGAACATACAGCACAGCCTCAGAGATACAAACATACAACAGAACCTCAGAGATATGAACACGCTGCAAAACCTCAGAGATACAAACCAGTTACAAACATCTGAGAGTTGAAAAATCCCTCTATCCCTGCTTTTGCATCTGATCTTTGGGTGAGATATAAGCACTGCATTCCAGAGGACAATACTAAAGGTAAACAACAACTGCGCAGTTCAAACAGACTGTGCAGTTAATGCAGGGCTATGGCAGTGAAGGTTGCAGTGGTTGAATTTGATGGATGGTGCTGTGGTCGCAAAGCTGGCGGGATCGTCCCTGACGATGTGCTGCCGTCCAAGGCTGGTGGAAGCACAGGCAGAAAGACTTACGCATCAGCCGGAAACGGTGTTTCTGTCTCTGTCTCAAGGCTTCTTACGGTCTGCTGCGAGCCCACACCCCTGCCCCCCAGCCCCCCCCCCCCACATGGGCCCCCTCCCCTGCCTCTTTGATCCCAGCTGTAACCACTTTGGCTTCTCTCTCTGTGCTGCTGTGGATTTCTCTTTTGTATTTGTTAGCTGTCTTGTGGTTCTTTTTTGAGGTATGGTTGTTGATGTTCTCCTTTTCCCGGCACAAAAGAGGATCTGAGCTGCCAGGGAATGGAGCTTATTTGGGGTGCAGTGTGTGAGGGTTCAGGGAATGGAGTGGATTTGGGGTGCAGTGTGTGAGGGTTCAGGGAATGGTGTGGATTTGGGGTGCAGTGTGTGAGGGTTCAGGGAATGGTGTGGATTTGGGGTGCAGTGTGTGAGGGTTCAGGGAATGGAGTGGATTTGGGGTGCAGTGTGTGAGGTTCAGGGAATGGTGTGGATTTGGGGTGCAGTGTGTGAGGGTTCAGGGAATGGTGTGGATTTGGGGTGCAGTGTGTGAGGTTCAGGAATGGTGTGGATTTGGGGTGCAGTGTGTGAGGGTTCAGGGAATGGTGTGGATTTGGGGTGCAGTGTGAGAGGGTTCAGGGAATGGTGTGGATTTGGGGTGCAGTGTGTGAGGGTTCAGGGAATGGTGTGGATTTGGGTGCAGTGTGTCAGGTTGGGGTTCAGGGAAGGGTTCAGGGAATGGTGGATTTGGGGTGCAGTGTGTGAGGGTTCAGGGAATGGTGTGGATTTGGGGTGCAGTGTGTGAGGGTTCAGGGAATGGTGTGGATTTGGGGTGCAGTGTGTGAGGGTTCAGGGAATGGTGTGGATTTGGGGTGCAGTGTGTGAGGGTTCAGGGAATGGAGTGGATTTGGGGTGCAGTGTGTGAGGGTTCAGGGAATGGTGTGGATTTGGGGTGCAGTGTGTGAGGGTTCAGGGAATGGTGTGGATTTGGGGTGCAGTGTGTGAGGGTTCAGGGAATGGAGCTTATTTGGGGTGCAGTGTGTGAGGGTTCAGGGAATGGTGTGGATTTGGGGTGCAGTGTGTGAGGGTTCAGGGAATGGTGTGGATTTGGGGTGCAGTGTGTGAGGGTTCAGGGAATGGTGTGGATTTGGGGTGCAGTGTGTGAGGGTTCAGGGAATGGTGTGGATTTGGGGTGCAGTGTGTGAGGGTTCAGGGAATGGAGTGGATTTGGGGTGCAGTGTGTGAGGGTTCAGGGAATGGTGTGGATCTGGGGTGCAGTGTGTGAGGGTTCAGGGAATGGGTGTGCAGTGTGTGAGGGTTCAGGAATTGGGGGTGCAGTGTGTGAGGGTTCAGGGAATGGGTGGATTTGGGGTGCAGTGTGTGAGGGTTCAGGAATGGGTGTGGATTTGGGGTGCAGTGTGTGAGGGTTCAGGGAATGGTGTGGATTTGGGGTGCAGTGTGTGAGGGTTCAGGGAATGGTGTGGATTTGGGGTGCAGTGTGTGAGGGTTCAGGGAATGGAGTGGATTTGGGGTGCAGTGTGTGAGGGTTCAGGGAATGGTGTGGATTTGGGGTGCAGTGTGTGAGGGTTCAGGGAATGGTGTGGATTTGGGGTGCAGTGTGTGAGGGTTCAGGGAATGGTGTGGATTTGGGGTGCAGTGTGTGAGGGTTCAGGGAATGGTGTGGATTTGGGGTGCAGTGTGTGAGGTTCAGGGAATGGTGTGGATTTGGGGTGCAGTGTGTGAGGGTTCAGGGAATGGAGTGGATTTGGGGTGCAGTGTGTGAGGGTTCAGGGAATGGAGTGGATTTGGGGTGCAGTGTGTGAGGGTTCAGGGAATGGAGTGGATTTGGGGTGCAGTGTGTGAGGGTTCAGGGAATGGTGTGGATTTGGGGTGCAGTGTGTGAGGGTTCAGGGAATGGAGTGGATTTGGGGTGCAGTGTGTGAGGGTTCAGGGAATGGTGTGGATTTGGGGTGCAGTGTGTGAGGGTTCAGGGAATGGTGTGGATTTGGGGTGCAGTGTGTGAGGGTTCAGGGAATGGTGTGGATTTGGGGTGCAGTGTGTGAGGGTTCAGGGAATGGTGTGGATTTGGGGTGCAGTGTGATTTGAGGTTCAGGGAATGGAGTGGATTTGGGGTGCAGTGTGTGAGGGTTCAGGGAATGGAGTGGATTTGGGGGGTGTGAGGGTTCAGGGAATGTGTGTGAGGGTTCAGGGAATGGTGTGGATTTGGGGTGCAGTGTGTGAGGTTCAGGGAATGGAGTGGATTTGGGGTGCAGTGTGTGAGGGTTCAGGGAATGGAGCGGATTTGGGGTGCAGTGTGTGAGGGTTCAGGGAATGGTGTGGATTTGGGGTGCAGTGTGTGAGGGTTCAGGGAACGGAGCTGATTTGGGGTGCAGTGTGTGAGGGTTCAGGGAATGGTGTGGATTTGGGGTGCAGTGTGTGAGGGTTCAGGGAATGGAGCGGATTTGGGGTGCAGTGTGTGAGGGTTCAGGGAATGGTGTGGATTTGGGGTGCAGTGTGTGAGGGTTCAGGGAATGGTGTGGATTTGGGGTGCAGTGTGTGAGGGTTGGGGTGTCTGGGGTTTCTCTGCAGAGGTAGCAGAAGTGCTGTGTTTCTCACAGTCTCTCGGGGATTCCACCATGGGAGAGACAGGAAAGCCTCCCGCTTTCATTTTGTGGAGTCTCTGAGAGTCTCTCCATTGCCTGAGGAGATGTGATTTCCCTTCAGAGCGCTGTCATCTCGCCACCTGAATCACAAAACACAAAACACAAAACAGAGTCACACAGAGTTTGCCTGTATTATTTCACTGGGAAACAGAGCTTCTGTTTGACAACCTCCTCCTTCTCAAACACACTAGCCCCTCCCACCTCCCCCCCAAGCCCCTCCCACTCCAGGATCACGAACATGTGAGCCCCGTCCAATGACAGGCTGCGTCCTCCCCTTGCACAGTCCATGGGAGGGAAAAGGCCCAGCCGCAAAGCTGCCTCCTCCTGAGTCTGTGCAGGGGGACAGCCTGCCAGGCGGGGGCGCTAGAGAACCACAAGATTGATAAGTTTAACTCCTGGATGGAGGGGTTGGGGCTGGAACAGCTTCCTTTCCTCCTTCCCTCATTGGTAATATACAGTAATACATTAGTAATATACAGCAGAATGTGTAATAAAGCATGTATTAAGTGCAATAGAGAGAGATGTGGCAAAGTGTCCCTATGATAATGTGTGGTTGATAATATTCAGACTTTGCTCGGTGCATTCGGCCATTGTGATACATGTGTAACCCTCCCTCCCTCCCTTCCTCTCTCTCTCCCTCTCTCCTCTCCCTCTCCCTCCCTCTCTCCACAGTTCTGCCCAGTTTCTCGTGTGGGGACCCCGGGCGTTTGGTGAATGGGGTGCAGCAGGGCGCCAGTTTCAGTATGGGGGACCGGGTGCATTTCGGCTGCAGCCCAGGGTACACATTGGAGGGGCACCCTATCCTCACCTGCCAGGCCACACCCACTGGCACCGCCGCCTGGGACTTCCCCCTGCCATACTGCCGAGGTGAGACCCCAAAACATCTCACTGCACCCCAAAACTCCCCTTACCCTACTGCTAAAGTGAGACCCCAAAACCTCCCCTTACCCTACTGCTAAAGTGAGACCCCAAAACCTCCCCTTACCCTACTGCTAAAGTGAGACCCCAAAAACTCCTCTTAACCTCCTGCTAAAGTGAGACCCCAACAACTTCCCTTACCCTACTGCTAAAGTGAGACCCCAAAACCTCCCCCTTACCCTGCTGCTAAAGTTAGACCCCAAAACCTCCCCCTTACCCTACTGCTAAAGTGAGACCCCAAAACCTCCCCTTACCCTACTGCTAAAGTGAGACCCCAAAACCTCCCCCTTACCCTACTGCTAAAGTGAGACCCAAAACCTTCCCCCGGCTAACCATACCTCAACATTTCCCCTTACTTTATTACTCAGGGCATCTCAGAGCAGAAGTGCTGATCCTGGATCAGGTTCTCCATGTGCATATCTTCCCTGATCCATTTAGAGCTGAACAGCAAAACTGATTCTAGATCAGGGCTCTTACTCTGAGCCTTTATACAAATATAGTTAAAAAAGGGCAGTGTGTTCTTTAGGTTTCTTCAGGGGTCTTCAGGTGACATTTCTGCTGCTGAATTCATCCTCTGCCTCTCTGTGCATCCTCTAGTGGGACACCAGACCTCTTTCTGTGCCCTAGGGGGGGCACCAGACCCCTTTCTGTGCCCTAGGGGGACACCAGCCCCTAGGAAGAACATTAGACCCCCGGTTTGTGTCAGGTTTTTGGTCCATGGCGGGGAGCTGGATGTTGTGCTGAAGTCCTTTAGCTGGGATGCAGGAGTTCTGCAGATGCTTAATGAGGTAAAGCAGCTCAAATGCTGGCGCTCCTGGATCTTCTGTATCTCCTCTATCTGCTCAGCTGCATCTCTTGGTGTTTTTGAGAATACTTTATCTGCTGAGCTGTGTCTCTCCACTGTTTTTGGGAAGATAATTTTTTATTGTTTTTCACACATAGGTGTTCTTAGTAGTTCTAGTTCCAGGTGTTCTACACAGACAGAAAAGCACTGCCGGAATGTTCTTCTGTTTTTCATTTTCACTCCTGGCCTGCTCCTCCAGTGTTCCTCAAAACCCCGAGTGCTCCCCTGAAACCGCGCTGGCAGAGAGGTCCTGTGGAAAGGGATTCTGGGTGTTCATTCCTCTGAGGATGGTTTGGCAGAATCCCAGAGTGTAAATGCTCTGAACATTTCTGTCATTAATGTCATACGAGGAGCATCTTCATACAAAAGATATTATAGATATTAACATTATACAGCGTATCAAAAGTACTGTGGATACTCACATTTTACAGTGCATCGACAGAACTGTAGATATTAACACAATACAGCGTATCGACAGAACTGTAGATATTAACATTATACAGCGTATCGACAGAACTGTAGATATTAACATTATACAGCGTATCAAAAGTACTGTAGATATTAACACTATACAGTGTATCGACAGGACTGTAGACATTAACATTATACAGCGCAGAACCGTAGATATGCTGCGTACATGATGGGAGCTTGAGTGCAAAACCATGACCTTTCTTACCCCTGGCCCCCAACCTGTCTTGACACTGCTGGACAGTGATCTTTTCCTCTCCTTCCCTTAGCGATACCTCTGCCCCCCCCAGCCTTATCGATGCATCTGACTGGCTATCAACTGTGTCTACTGGCAGCGGTTGGCCGCTGTGCTGCAGTAAGAGGTGTGAGATAAAAGATCTGACGCTGAGTTGTGTTGCGAAAGTGACACTGGAGTCAGTGCTGCAGCTCTCCTGTGCTGTCAGTCAGCCAGGCTGAGAATGGATGCTCTGGGTGGGGACCAGCCTGATTCAGCCAGATGCCCCCCCAGCCACCACCCCACCCAACACACTGGCCCATCCGCCCCCATCACACACACACACACACACACTGCATGCAGCTTAGCTGCATATTACACTTACACACACACACACACACACACACACACACACACACACACACACACACACGCCCACTCACACACACTGCATGCAGCTTAGCTGCATATTATACTTACACGTAATTCCCTGTGATATGTCCCCTCTAGTGTCCTGCCTGAAATGGCCTGGCATTAGCCACAGAGAACAGTTAAAATGAAAAATAAAACAGTGTGTTTATCACATTGCATGCCCTGCTGAATGTAAAGACTATTTTTGGATGGAACTGTCTTTGCCAGGCAGTGAACTCTGGGGAATGGCAGCGCTGTTTTGGTTTAGCAGCTGTGCCGTGTGGCAGTGAGTCTGACACTCATTTCTGACCTCAGTACTCAGTAAGAGCAGGTGTCAGAGGTCAGGCTGAGGGCTGGGGTCAGAGGTCAGGCTGAGGGCTGGGGTCAGAGTTCAGGCTGAGGGCTGGGGTGTCCAGGAGTATCTTGTCTTGACATGCTAAAAAATACAGACAATTAATCAGTCAATTATGTGTAGTTTTGTTGATATACACCATAACCTGACAGATAAGTGCAAATTTAACTCCATACTGGTGTTATCCTTGGATTCCTCTGGATGATGTCACGACTGGCGCTCCAATCACAGCCCTCCGCAGCCTCAGACTTGGGATTACTGACAGCCATGTCTCTCTGTTCCACTCCGCAGCGTTTCTAAAATATTCCAGAAATATCCATGCGGTGTATGCGTGAGCTGGCGCGGCCGCTGCAGGGCTGAGGGGCTGAGGGGCTGGCAGGGATGGGCCTCTGGCACAGATGGCGTCCCTCCAGAGAGGAGTGCGCTCTGTTCAACACATTACCTTCATTTAGCAGGTCTGAGTATCCGTAGAGACTTGCAGAGCAAAGTGCAGAAAATGCGCACGCGACATCACTCTCTGATCGCTTGACAGCTGGGCTCTGCAGGGCAGTCTGGGGGGGGGGGGTGGGATCTGAGATTTATCCTGTTTGATATCGGAGGGTCTCGCCACCTTGTAGCCATGGCAACGTCGGGGCCTGCTTGCCAAAAATAAATAAATAAAATAAAAATGAATTCCTGTATATGGCAGACATATCACTGCTCCCTGTGTGCCAGGCAATCAACTGTTTATAATATAAGCCCCCTATTCACCAAAGTAAAGAGAAAATAAACACATGAACACACGCGCTTACTTACACACATACTCTGTACACACCCACAGAGTCATGAACACACACACACTTTATACACACAGGCACACAATGAACAGTGTTCCCTGATTGAACATTATAGCAATGAGACATGCAGTATGAAATGATAAAGCAAAGAGAAATGGCTGCCAACCTCAGAGCGTTCCACTGTTCTGTTCTCCAATGTTTTCTCCCTGCTCTCGATTTCACCTCTTGCGCTGTAGCAGGGAGTGGAAATGCAGTGAGGCTGATGCAGTGTTCTGAAACAGGGCTCAGAGTGAGGGAGGGAAATGCAGTGAGGCTGATGCAGTGTTCTGAAACAGGGATCAGAGTGAGGGAGGGAAATGCAGTGAGGCTGATGCAGTGATCTGAAACAGGGCTCAAAGTGAGGGAGGGAAATGCAGTGAGGCTGATGCAGTGATCTGAAACAGGGCTCAGAGTGAGGGAGGGAAATGCAGTGAGGCTGATGCAGTGATCTGAAACAGGGCTCAGAGTGAGGGGGAGGAAATGCAGTGAGGCTGATGCAGTGATCTGAAACAGGGCTCAGAGTGAGGGAGGGAAATGCAGTGAGGCTGATGCAGTGATCTGAAACAGGGCTCAGAGTGAGGGAGGGAAATGCAGTGAGGCTGATGCAGTGATCTGAAACAGGGCTCAGAGTGAGGGAGGGAAATGCAGTGAGGCTGATGCAGTGATCTGAAACAGGGCTCAGAGTGAGGGAGGGAAATGCAGTGAGGCTGATGCAGTGCTCTGAAACAGGGCTCAGAGTGAGGGAGGGAAATGCAGTGAGGCTGATGCAGTGATCTGAAACAGGGCTCAGAGTGAGGGAGGGAAATGCAGTGAGGCTGATGCAGTGCTCTGAAACAGGGATCAGAGGGAGCTGGAACTGCTGTGTACTCATGTACTTATACATCTTACTGCAGAAGTGGAATGGAACTTACTCTTTACATCTTTTTTTGAAAAAAGGAAGTATTTCAACAAAATATAGATTTTAAAGCTGTTGCTGAATTTGACAAAATCTCCCTTTCCTGCCTAAACCCCCCACCATGCCTGCCCACTCAAGGAGAGAAGATCTTCCCCTCTCCCCGCACACCAAACAGCCAAACATGTAAGCCCTGTGCTGACACACCTTTGCTGTTTCTCACACGGCATGACATTGTATGAGTGTGTGTTTGTGTGTGTCCCTCACAGCGGATGACGCCTGCGGGGGAACTCTGAGGGACCAGGGCGGGGTCATCACGAGCCCCAATCACCCGCAGGAGTACAACAACAATGCAGACTGCACCTGGACCCTGCTGGCCGAGCCCGGCGACACCATCGCCCTCCTCTTCACCCACTTCCAGCTGGAGGAGGACTATGACCTGCTGGAGATCAGCGGCACCGACGCGTCGTCCCTGTGGTCAGTGCCAGGCCCACGCCGGGGCCTGTTTATTCACCTCTGTTTCATCAGGCAGTGCAGCAGCCACCTAACTAGCTTTCATTTAGCAACAGACTGGGGAATCATGGGTATGGAATGCAAGGGATTATCTACCCAATCAGAAACAGGGAGTGGCAGTACAGCTGGGTTTGTCACTCAGAGTTAGCAGGTGCACTTCCAAGGTTGGGCACTTTGCTTAAATCGGCTCTACTCATGTCATGCTGTTAATAAATGGGTAGTGTGTAAGAGCCATGTGAGTTGTTCTGGATAAAGGCTTCCAGTTAATGCCTCAGCTGCAGTAGTGGTTTGGGAATCCCGATGTCAGTGGCCATTTTCTGTGTGCATTTTACCAGGGCAGCTGGGTTCACTCCTGCTCTTTTGAAAGAGTCTTAGGGTTCTCTATGGCCACATTCATTCTGTACCTCAGCGTGATGTCTCATCTAAAGGGTGGAACCTCATCGGGCACAGTATCCCCATAACTGGTTGTGTTGTCTCTCTTAGCAGCGCTCAGTGTGGTTGTGCCGTCTCTCTCTGCAGTGCTCAGTGTGGTTGTGCTGTCTCTCTCTGCAGTGCTCAGTGTGGTTGTGCTGTCTCTCTGCAGTGCTCAGTGTGGTTGTGCTGTCTCTCTCTGCAGTGCTCAGTGTGGCAGTGCTCAGTGTGTGCTGTCTCTCTCTGCAGTGCTCATTGTGGTTGTGCTGTCTCTCTGCAGTGCTCAGTGTGGTTGTGCTGTCTCTCTCTGCAGTGCTCAGTGTGGTTGTGCTGTCTCTCTCTGCAGTGCTCAGTGTGGTTGTGCTGTCTCTCTCTGCAGTGCTCAGTGTGGTTGTGCTGTCTCTCTCTGCAGTGCTCAGTGTGGTTGTGCTGTCTCTCTCTGCAGTGCTCAGTGTGTTTGTGCTGTAGTGGTTTGCTGAATTATTCAGGGCCATGTCTCAGATGAAGCTTTGAGTTTTTCTGCTCAGTTTTGCCGTGGTGTCTCTGCTGTCAGAGTTTCTTAGTGATCTTTGCATTCCACCATCTCCAGATTAGAAAGCAGGGGCTTCCAGCACGCTCAGGGTACCTCAGACTGCTCCCAATGCTGTCTCACAGTGGTCTTACAATAGTCTTTTGGTGTCTCAAAGTGATTTTAACATGGTCTATCAGCGTCCTAAAATGGTCTTTTCCTGGTCTCAAAATAGATTTGACATGCTTTGTAGCAAAGAGCAGTATTAGCATTGTCTAACCATAGCTTAAAGCAGCCTTATTATGGTCTGTCCATGTGTCTTAGCTTCTCCCATGAGAAGCAGAGAGTGTCAGTGTGGAATCACATTGCACTGTAAAGGAGAGATCCACCTGACAGTGTTAATAAAGAGTTACAGTGTCCCAGATGGAGGTGGATTTAGCTGCAGGCAGTTTTGGATGGAGGGAGTTTTGACTGATGAGTTTGAGGCACTGGGGGCTTTAGAGCAGAGGAGAGCATACCCAAAGATTTATATGATCTGAGATTTGGGATCAAATTAATTGGTAAGATATTGATGACAGCTGAAGACCGTTCTCATGTTCCTGTTCAACAACTGTGACATAATTTCCAGCTCATTATACAGTGCAGGTGTTCATTTTTATCTTCACCGATACAATTAAGGAAGCAAATTTTTATGACTACAGATATAACAAAATTCTCTCAAAAAGGATAAAAATTATCAATTGCATTCATAGGGGCAATTAGGGACAAATGTAGATTCAGTCCTGGGCTTGGTTTGTTTGATTGAATTGCATTTTCCTTAAAGGGACTCAGTGTGTTTGGCTGAATCTCCTGCACCGTCTATGAAGCTGGTTGTTACATTTGATCACCAGAGTAACGGAGGCAGAAGCCCTGAGATCTGATTGCCGGGGTAACAGAGGCAGGAGCTCTGAGATCTGATCGCCGGGGTAACAGGCAGAAGCCCTGAGATCTGATCGCCAGGGTAACAGAGGCAGGAGCTCTGAGATCTGATCGCGGGGTAACAGGCAGAAGCCCTGAGATCTGATCGCCAGGGTAACAGAGGCAGGAGCTCTGAGATCTGATTGCCAGGGTAACAGGCAGAAGCCCTGAGATCTGATTGCCAGGGTAACAGGCAGAAGCCCTGAGATCTGATTGCCCAGCCCAGAGATCTGATTGCCGGGGTAACAGAGGCAGGAGCTCTGAGATCTGATCGCCGGGGTAATGGCTGTGGTTGCTTTGTTGTTGCTACAGCACAGATGATGCTGCTTCTGAAATTGCTGCTTATTTACTTTCATTCGGAATGATGTGGACATGGCACTCTATAGACACTGGAGTGGGAGGCTGGTTACATCACCAGGATGCTGTCCAGGGAGCTGGTTAAATTTCTGTGCTGCTGTCCAGGGAGCTGGTTAGATAGATAGACAGATAGACAGATAGATAGACGGATAGACAGTGCTGTGCTGCTGTCCAGGGTGCTGAAATGAACATGGAGACACACAGAGGCCCCTCTGCTTTGGGGCAGACTGACTGGGCATGGCTCTGGGTAAACTTGTCTGAAATCCTGTCTGGTCATGACTCACTACTGCTCCAGCTATTCCCAGCATGCACTCTGCTGCTGACGCCTCTCGGCTCTTAGTGTCTGATGAGCAGCACTTCCAGGATGCGCTGACTGAGTTAACCAATCACTGAGGAGAGTGTGGATGAGACTGATACAGTAAACCAATCACTGAGGAGAGTGTGGATGAGACTGATACAGTAAACCAATCACTGAGGAGAGTGTGGATGAGACTGATACAGTAAACCAATCACTGATGAGAGTGTGGATGAGACTGATACATTTGTGCTCTCTGTCTTCACTTTGTGCTCCAGGTTTTTTGGTGTCAGTATTAATAAATCTTTGGGTCAGACCAATAAGGTCTTTGCAGTGTTTTTTAAGGAGTGATGAACCCTTATGCCGACCAATCCACCCTCGGAGATCTGCAGACAGCACTCAGGGAGACATGGCTGATAAAGCCATTCAGAGTCATGCATTATACAGCAGTGATATAATACAAGTGACTGGAGGCCATTTTAAGACAGGATTTCCAGAGAAGTGCAGAACAAAATGGGAATTTTAACCAACCTGTTAGGGACCATGAACGGATACTGAAAGCAATGAGAGCTTAGGACAGTAACCGGGGGGGGGTGGATATGGCTGAGGAGGAATAAGGTCATATTTTCAGTGATGTGTCTGGAAGCTGCGATTGCTGTTGCTTCTGTGTCTCACCCTGTGAATCCACACACACACACACACACACACACACACACACACACACACACACACACACACCGGCTAACTGATTCACACACCACTGTATCACTAGTGGTGGCAATGTATTATAATGGCTAGAGTACTTTTAAATCAATCGTTCTACCACTGAACAAGGTATTCCATCTAAATGTCTTCAGCGAATACTCTGCTAAATGCTGCTCCACTCTGTCCATCAGAGTGAATGGAGTGCAGAGGTGGAGAGTGTGTGTGTGTGTGTGTGTGTGTGTGTGTGTGTGTGTGTGTGTGTGTGTGTGTGTGTGTGTGTGTGCGTATGTGTGTGTGTGTGTGAGTGTGTGTATGTGTGTGTGTGAGAGTGTTTGTGTGTGTATGTGTGACAGTATTTGTGTGCATATGTGTGTGTGTGTGTGCATGTGTGTATGTGTGTGTGTGTGAGAGTATTTGTGTGCGTATGTGTGTGTGCGTGTGTGTGTGCGTGTATGTGTGTGCATGTGTGTATGTGTGATAGTGTGAGTGTGTGTGTGTGTGTGTGTGTGTGCGTATGTGTGTGTGTGTGTGTGTGTGTGTGTGTGTGTGCGTATGTGTGTGTGTGTGAGTGAGTGTGTGTGTGAGTGTGTCAGAGGTTGCTGTTATGAGCATGGATGATCACTGCCTCCCTCTCCCCTGCCCCCCCACACGCCCACACGCCCCCACGCCCCTACGCCCCTGTGCCTCACTTATCTCTGGTGCTGTCGGAGTCCTGGCATTTTGCATTTTGTTGCCATGCTGCTACTAGAAGCAGCATTTTCCACTTTGAGTTTGGACCTGCAGCTCGTCCGGGAGCGGAGCGAAGCATGAACACCCCGCTCTGTAAAATAACCTTCCATTACCGTGGCGATTTTACCCTGGCATGGTGTCACAAAGGCAGGCACGCTGCAACTGACAACACCCCCATGCCCTCACCAGAGCCACTTTCACTCTGTCATCACCAGCCAACTGTCTAATGACAATATGAAAAGATACTGCAATGAACTGCGTGTGTGTATGTATGTGCAGTTTGTGTCTGTAGTTTGTGTGTTGTAGGTGCAGGTGTGTGTGTCTTTCTGTCTGCATGAGATTGAGAGTGTGTGATATATTAAAATAATCATAAAATGAACTGCAGTGTATAGAAGTGTTGTTTTCATCAGACACAGTATCTGGTTTTTCATTAGAAGAGACACTCATGTGAAGTTATATAAGTCAGTACACTCTTCTCTGTAGAGCACTAATCCAGACCACTTTCATTGTGTGGCTGTCAGTTTTCTCGTAGTTAATTATAAATATTAGGTCTTAGCTTGTGCTAGTCAATGTGTGTGTGCTCGCGCGTGCTGTGTGACATCGGCACGCGTCAGTCCGGTACGCCACGCTGTGCTATCGGCGTGTGTCAGTCTGATACTCCAAGCTGCGCTATCGGCGCGCGTCAGCCCGATACGCCAAGCTGCGCTATCGGCGCGTCAGTCCGATACGCCAAGCTTTGCTATCGGCGCGCATCAGTCCGATACGCCAAGCTGCGCTATCGGCGCGCATCAGTCCGATACGCCAAACTGCGCTATCGGCGCGCATCAGTCCGATACGCTACACTGCGCTATCGGCGCGCATCAGTCCGATAGTCCACACTTCGCTATCGGCACACATCAGTCCGATACGCCACGCTGTGCTATCGCCGCATTAGTCCAATACGTCACGCTGTGCTATCGGCGTGTCAGTCCAATATGTCACGCTGTGCTATCAGCGTGTCAGTCCAATATGTCACGCTGTGCTATCGGCGCGTGTCAGGCCGTTACGCCACGCTGTGCTATTGGCGTGCATCAGTCCGATACGCCAAGCTGTGCTATCGGTGTGCGTCAGTCTGATACGTCACACTCCGCTATCGGTGCGTCAGTCCGATACGCCAAGCTGTACTATCAGCGCGTCAGTCTGATACGCCACACTGCGCTATCGCCATGTCAGTCCAATACGTCACGCTGTGCTAACGGTGCGTCAGTCCAATACGTCGCGCTGTGCTATCGGCGTGTCAGTTCAATACGTCACGCTATGCTAACAGCGCGTCAGTCTGATACGCCACGCTGCGCTATCGCCATGTCAGTCCGGTATGCCACGCTGTGCTATCGGCGCGTCAGTCCGGTACGCCACGCTGTGCTATCGGCACGTCAGTCCAATACGTCGCGCTGTGCTATCGCCGTGTCAGTCCAATACGTCACGCTATGCTATCGGTGCGCATCAGTCCGATACGCCATGCTGTGCTATCAGCGCACATCAGTCCGATACGCCACGCTGTGCTATCAGCGCACATCAGTCCGATACGCCACGCTGTGCTATCAGCGCACATCAGTCCGATACGCCACGCTGTGCTATCGGCGTGTGTCAGTCCTATACGCCACGCTGTGCTATCGACGCGCATTAGTCCGATACGCCACGCTGTGCTATCGGCGTGTGTCAGTCCTATACGCCACGCTGTGCTATCGGCATGTGTCAGTCCTATACGCCACGCTGTGCTATCGACGCGCATTAGTCCGATACGCCACGCTGTGACATTGGCGCCAACATCCACCACAGCGCCAACAATACACGTTTACGGCTGAATCATCCGCAGCAAATCGGCCGGAATCATTACTCTGCCCGGCTAGACCCCAGCGGGAGGGCTGTTTATTTCATTCAGGCCTTCCCAGCACCATGGGGGGTGCCCACACCAAACGCAGTCATCGCCTTCATTAAAAATTACCTTTCCATGAAAAACAGAAAGAGCAGCAGATTTTGGCTCACTGTGTGCATTCTTGCATGTGTTTAAGCTGTAACTGACAGCTCTCTGTCAAGGTTTTAGCGATCCTTTGACATGACCTGCACACGCTGTCTGTCAGACTGTAGCCAGACCGTGTGTGTCTGTGGAGCAAAGCTCAGGCATCAGAATGTCATGTGTTACAGTCCACTGCATTCTGTTAGCCAGCTGGGCTTCTAGCTTAGAGCTGTCCTTCTCAGCTGGTGGGTTGTGACCCAAAAGTGGGTCGCAGGATTTGGTCTCGGGTGTGTAGTAAAAAAAAAAAAAAAAAAAAAAAAGTCTTTCTACAAGGTAGCCTACTTTTACTTACTAAGTAGTTCTCCAGACTTTTATTTTTGTTTGTTTGTTTGATTATATTTGTATGTGTTTTTGTGAAGGCGTTATGTATCCTATTAGTGCAATGTTTTTGTTTTTAATTTAAATAGGGAGCTGAGCCTGTAGCTCAGAGGTTACAGTGCAGTATAAAGCAGCAATCTGTGGAGCTTTGGTCGTCATGTTGAGGCCCTCAGGTCAATGACTGAGTCTAAGAGACTCATTGGCTAATTTAACATTGTTCACAGCAAACCCATTCTGTAAACCTGCTGCAGTGATTATGATTTTGGTCATAATGAATCCTTTATCATGAACTCCTTTCCACAATCTATACTTATGAAAATCCTGCCTCTTAAATATCCGCCTCTCTCGATGACACTGACTTTGAAAGAACAGAAAAATGTTAAAAACAATGGGCATAATGAGATTAGTTACCAGTAATGAGCTTTGGAGGGATGCCGTTCGCAGAGGAGCCGGACCCCATTGTGTCTGACGATGTTCTGATTAACTCGCAGATGTAAATAGATGGATCTGGCGCCATTGTGCTCGTTAATCGATTTGTCTCCCTGGAGCTGCACGATGGAGCGCTCTTTGTTCTGGAACACTCTGTGATGTGATCAGCGGAGGCTAAGCTGGAGCGAGGAGTCTGAGCTGACGGCTTACTGTCTCCTGTAAAACATATCTGTGCATTATGCACTCAGAGCACTGTCTCAGCGCTCAAACCAAACGCCTCGTCAGATCAACACACACTGTGCAACAATATCCCATACACTGCGCAAAAGCATCCAAAACACTGCGCAACAATATCCCATACACTGCGCAAAAGCATCCAAAACACTGCACAACAATATCCCATACACTGCGCAACAACGTCCCAAACACTGCACAACACCGTCCCAAACACTGCGCAACAATATCCCATACACTGCGCAAAAGCATCCAAAACACTGCACAACAACGTCCCATACACTGCGCAACAACGTCCCAAACACTGCACAACACCGTCCCAAACACTGCGCAACAATATCCCAAACACTGCACAACAACGTCCCAAACACTGCACAACACCGTCCCAAACACTGCGCAACAATATCCCATACACTGCACAACAACGTCCCAAACACTGCACAACAACGTCCCAAACACTGCACAACAACGTCCCAAACACCGCAGTTAGCTGGCCCTTCTGTTTATGGACTGAGAAATTTCTAGGACCTGTCTGCACTACGCTGCATTAGCCGTAGGGAGTGCACTGTATTAATGTCCTGTAACGAGAAGGGGAAAAAAAAGAAAAGGGAAACTGACATGCGATTTCCAGAGGAAACCAAGAAAAAAAAGCAGGTCTTAAAACCAAACAATTTTCAGGTCATGTTGCATGCCAACGAAACTACAGACACACAAATACTGTCGTATGCCTCAGCATACAGAAATGGTGAGGACCAGATATTGAGATTTCCCCCCCACCAATTTTCCCAACCTGAACTTGCTGACCTCACTGCAGCACCTGCTCTGTTGGCTTTGGGAGGAGAGGCAGAACATGCGACTCCTCTGATTCACATGACGACAATCTTGCTTCTATTCACACTGCAGCCACACCGCTAATTGCACATTGCCTATGATGTTGGAGGTAGACATAGTCAGTGTGCTCTCCGGTCATGCTGGAGACCTATGGCAGCATGACCGGAGAGCACACTGACTATGTCTGTAGCGATGAGGCTAAAAAACTTAACCAGCTTACCCCCTACCATCCCTGGCCAGGCTGGGCCGATTCTGCCTTGCCTAATGTGGACCTCCGGCCAGCACTGGCGAGACCGGGATTTCAGCCCCGACCTCAGGTCCCCCTAACCGGGATTTCAGCCCCGACCTCCGGTCCCCTTAACCAGGATTTCAGTCCCGACCTCCGGTCCCCTTAACCGGGATTTCAGTCCCTGACCTCCGGTCCCTCTAACCGGGATTTCAGCCCCGACCTCGGTCCCCTTTAACCGGGATTTCAGTGACCCCGACCTCCGGTCCCCTTAACCGGGATTTCAGTCCCCGACCTCCGGTCCCCCTAACCGGGATTTCAGCCCCGACCTCAGGTCCCCCTAACCAGGATTTCAGCCCTGACCTCCGGTCCCCCTAACCGGGATTTCAGCCCCGACCTCCAGTCCCCCTAACCGGGATTTCAGTCCCCGACCTCAGGTCCCCCTAACCGGGATTTCAGCCCCGACCTCAGGTCCCCCAAACCAGGATTTCAGCCCCGACCTCAGGTCCCCCTAACCGGGATTTCAGCCCCGACCTCAGGTCCCCCTAACCGGGATTTCAGCCCTGACCAAAGGTGAGCGTCCTGCCCTGTGGGCCACCCGGAGGTCTGGCCCTGATATTGAGGGTTTTTACCCTGTTGGTAGTGAATCTCCTCATTCCCACATCCCATTGCCTGCAGAGGAGAGGGGCTCTCTACACAGTGTAGTTGCTGCCATTTTAAAACACTCAAACTGCTGGTATGCTTCCAATAGTGTCTGACTATGATATGTATTCATAAAAGCATATTTACTCACACTGATGCCATATAAGGGGGAACCTTGGATGATTTTGGGGACCCAGGGCTGGTTGGGTGGGGGGGCAGGTTTAGGTGTCGTATCTCCCCCCCGCAGCCCTGATTTCAGGCTGCACGCTTGTTTACCCATCATCCTCAGCTTCACCTCAGGACGGCATCACAGCCGCCTGTCAGCGAGCGTCTCCCCCGCCGCCCAGCCTGTCAGGGCTTATTAAGAGTGTAACGCAGCTGCGCACAAAGCCAGTAGTTCAGCACTCAGAAACAGTTAAACTCTGACGGCACAGTGCTGCGGTGCTGTCCGCTTCTCTTCTTGGTTATGACACAATATTTTTCAGCTGTAATCATCATGTTCATTTGAAGCAGGGTTGCGTTTTAGCGCAGTAGAATGGTGAATGCTTCTAACAGCAGCAGAGACGTTTTACATCAGTCCTGCATCATATCTGGAATCGGTCACAGAAAACAGCATGATCGCTACGCGCTTTAAAGCCACTCTTGGACTTTGAGTGGAGGAAAGTATGAGGCTATCTCCAATAAAACTTAATTTCTCTAAAATCCTCTCCAGTGCCCAGAACCACTTCAGAAGGGAACGCTGTGAGCTCTGCTCGCCATTCTGAGTGCTTCCTCTTTATCTTCCTTCCCACACCTCCACTTTTCCTCCTCTGTCATTTCAGCTACTCATTCACACCTTAGCTGTTTGAGTCCTGGTGCCATTTTCAACAGTGTAGTGTAATGGTTAGGGAGCTGGGCTTGTAGCTCAGAGGTTACAGTGTAGTATAATGGTTAGGGAACTGGGCTTGTAGCTCAGAGGTTACAGAGTAGTGTAATGGTTAGGGAGCTGGGCTTGTAGCTCAGAGGTTACAGTGTAGTGTAATGGTTAGGGAGCTGGGCTTGTAGCTCAGAGGTTACAGAGTAGTGTAATGGTTAGGGAGCTGGGCTTGTAGCTCAGAGGTTACAGTGTAGTATAATGGTTAGGGGAACTGGGCTTGTAGATCAGTGGTTACAGTGTAGTGTAATGGTTAGGGAGCTGGGCTTGTAGCTCAGAGGTTACAGTGTCGTATAATGGTTAGGGAACTGGGCTTGTAACTCAGAGGTTACAGTGTAGTATAATGGTTAGGGAGCTGGGCTTGTAGCTCAGAGCTTACAGTGTAGTGTAATGGTTAGGGAGCTGGGCTTGCAGCTCAGAGCTTACAGTGTAGTGTAATGGTTAGGGAGCTGGGCTTGCAGCTCAGAGGTTACAGTGTAGTGTAATGGTTAGGGAGCTGGGCTTGTAGCTCAGAGGTTACAGTGTAGTATAATGGTTAGGGAGCTGGGCTTGCAGCTCAGAGGTTACAGTGTAGTGTAATGGTTAGGGAGCTGGGCTTGTAGCTCAGAGGTTACAGTGTAGTATAATGGTTAGGGAGCTGGGCTTGTAGCTCAGAGGTTACAGTGTAGTATAATGGTTAGGGAGCTGGGCTTGTAGCTCAGAGGTTACAGTGTAGTATAATGGTTAGGAGCCGGGCTTGTAGCTCAGAGGTTACAGTGTAGTGTAATGGTTAGGGAGCTGGGCTTGTAGCTCAGAGGTTACAGTGTAGTGTAATGGTTAGGGAGCTGGGCTTGTAGCTCAGAGGTTACAGTGTAGTATAATGGTTAGGAGCTGGGCTTGTAGCTCAGAGGTTACAGTGTAGTATAATGGTTAGGGAGCTGGGCTTGTAGCTCAGAGGTTACAGTGTAGTATAATGGTTAGGAGCCGGGCTTGTAGCTCAGAGGTTACAGTGTAGTGTAATGGTTAGGGAGCTGGGCTTGTAGCTCAGAGGTTACAGTGTAGTGTAATGGTTAGGGAGCTGGGCTTGCAGCTCAGAGGTTACAGTGTAGTATAATGGTTAGGGAGCTGGGCTTGTAGCTCAGAGGTTACAGTGTAGTGTAATGGTTAGGGAGCTGGGCTTGTAGCTCAGAGGTTACAGTGTAGTGTAATGGTCTCTGCTGTTTCCCCTGTCAGAGTTGGTTTTCAGTCCTTTGAGTCCTCATTGGAGACGGAAAGGTGGGGATCATGTGACTTACTGACCTCCCTCCCTCTCCACCCCCCTTCAGTATCTATCCCTTTCCCTCTGTCTTTCTATCTCCCTTGCTTCTCCCCATTTATCTGTCTTTTTCTCTCCCTGCCTCCTCAGATCTCTCTCTTTCTCTCTTGCCCTCCATCTCTCTAGATCTCTCCCTCCCCATCTCGCTCTGTCTGTCTCTCCTGCTCTATCTTTCTGTCCCTCTCTTTGAAACTCTGCCACTCTCTCTCTCCCTTTCTGTGTATTTTCCTGTATATTCTTCTTGTCTTTTTATTTCTCTCTCTCTTGTTCTGAGTCACCCCCGTTTCTTTCCTTAGAAGCATCTCCCTGAGAGATCACCTTGTAGGTATTCTCTGCTGCTCAAAATAAATTAAAATGTAAGAAATGAATATCAATATAAAAATAAAATATAAAACAGTTGAACTTATGTGAAGATCCCAAAACCTCTCTCTGTAAATCCCTACAGGATCTTTTCAATCACACTGAAAGCAAAGCGTGGGAATGGAATAAATGCTCTTAGATAAGTGTATTAGGTACACATTTACATACAAATGGAATTAAATTCAATCAGACAAATAACAGTGAATGTATGTATACCACTTCTATAGAGTAAAATCGATTAATCTGAGAAGAGAAAAAACCATTGACATTTTTCTGCTCATAAAAAAGTGCAAAAATGCAAATTAAATGAAGTCGGAATGGTGTACTTGGTTTGTAGCTCTAAACTTAAGTCTGCAGTAAGCGTAACTTCATTTCAAACTTGAAAATACAGTATTGAATAAACAGCAGAATCAATTTAGCTCTCCATTGAGTCAGACAGTCATCACAACAGAGAATAAACTTTATGTGCAAATCAAAAATGTTCAGATTTATCAGTATCAGGTTCCAGATGAGCTCAGGTTAAACATTTATACTCAAACAAACACCAACCTTAAAACGAATGAAAGCAAGGAGCAGATGACAATGGACAACAATATCCCATGACAGTGTGCTCAATACATGAACAATCACGTTCACACACAACAATCACGTTCACACACAGCAAACACGTTCACACACAGCAATCACGTTCACACACAGCCATCACGTTCACACACAGCAATCACGTTCACACACAACAATCACGTTCACACACAGCCATCACGTTCACACACAGCAATCACGTTCACACACAGCAATCACGTTCACACACAACAATCACGTTCACACACAGCCATCACGTTCACACACAGCAATCACGTTCACACACAGCCATCACGTTCACACACAGCAATCACGTTCACACACAGCAAACACGTTCACACACAGCAATCACGTTTCACACAGCCATCACGTTCACACACAGCAATCACGTTCACACACAGCAATCACGTTCACACACAACAGTCACATTCACACACAGCCATCACGTTCACACACAGCAATCACGTTCACACACAGCCATCACGTTCACACACAGCAATCATGTTCACACACAGCCATCACGTTCACACACAGCAATCATGTTCACACACAGCCATCACGTTCACACACAGCAATCACGTTCACACACAGCCATCACGTTCACACACAACAGTCACGTTCACACACAGCCATCACGTTCACACACAGCCATCACGTTCACACACAGCCATCATGTTCACACACAGCAATCACGTTCACACACAGCCATCACGTTCACACACAGCAATCACGTTCACACACAGCAATCACGTTCACACACAGCCATCACGTTCACACACAGCAATCACGTTCACACACAGCCATCACGTTCACACACAGCAATCATGTTCACACACAGCAAACACGTTCACACACAGCAATCACGTTCACACACAGCCATCACGTTCACACACAGCAAACACGTTCACACACAGCAATCACGTTCACACACAGCAATCACGTTCACACACAGCCATCACGTTCACACACAGCCATCACGTTCACACACAGCAATCACGTTCACACACAGCAATCACGTTCACACACAGCCATCACGTTCACACACAGCATTCCATTTCAGCCTTTAGCAGAGAGGCTTACAGTTCTGCATGTCACACTTTATCCATTCATGCAGCTGTGTGTTCACTGTGGCAGTTGAGCTGAGGCACCACGCTTAATGATATGATGACTGTATCTTAGCCGGGAATTGAACCTGCAACCCACAAGTTACAAGACCAGACCCACTGAAGCAGTCGTACAGTGCTGCTGTAATCATGTCTTCTGTCATGTTGTTTCATAATACCACAGTGCTTCCTCAAGAATTGACCTGTCTTGTTGATCCTGAGATGGTTCTTTAGGATATAAAGATTTTGACTAATTCTCCTGAACCAGTGTATGGCTGTCTTCAAAGTTACATTCTGTGTTTTCAAATAAGGACTAACAGTGTGGAATTAGACAGATCAGCAGAGATACTGTCATGGTGCTGTCTTTTGTAAGGCTGCAGCTACAGCGGTTCAGTATATATTATACTGCAGTGCACATGACATGTTGAATCAGGCTCACCTCATGTCATCATAATCAACAAGTCATTATTACACTGCAAGCAGAACGGATAAACACATACCACCAATCACAGTGACTGCTTTACCACAGAAAAATCAACATCTATTTATTAACATGTGACAGGAGAGCTGGTTGGTTTGATTGAAGTGGCTCAGTTAGCCCAGATGAGCGCCAGTATCTGTGATTCTCAGTGTGAACGCCAGGCTGGAATTGCCCTGACAGATCCCGGAGAGATTGGGAAACTCAGCCAACCGTGCGTTTCATATCAGCCTTTTTCCATTGGCTGACTGCGGTCACTGAGCCTGCACGATGTGAGAAACTGCCCCTGCTCCATGTCTGTGATGTTGAAGAGATGCATTATGGGTGTGCAGTCATGTTTTTGGGGGCCGATAGCAATCCCGTTTGCTCTGAGATTTAATCTCGTTTTGCCAATGTTCCAGACGATATTTCTGTGGCGTGTTTCAGATTGGATTGATTCAGATTTGGAGTGGCGTGTCGGCAGACCTGGTTCATATTGCTGTAGATGACAGTTTTGGTTTCTCTGGTTATTTAATTAGTGAGCACTGAGACCACATGCCGCAGGGAACTATTCTCAGGATACTGCTCAGGTTTTATTAAAACTGTAAACTCTAGCAAGTCTCAGGAACTTGCTTTTTAGATGCTTTCAGAATTTCAGGGCACAATTGTATTTATTTATTATTAATAGGATCCAGAAAATTCTGCTCTATCTGCATTATTTGGAGTTCTCTTTGGAACTTGTAAAATATGTCTGCAAATTATGCTTCTGTTCTTCCTCTCTCCTCTCTCTCTCTCTCTCTCTCTCTCTCTCTCCCTGCTTCTGGATGGCTCCCAGAAAAAATAACAGCTATATTTTATGAGGAGGGACAGAGACAGTCAAAATATGGTATTTCTGTTTCAATTGTGTATCAGTTGCTTGAGTCTATAAATATCACATTTTGCAAAAGGTTTTTCACTGTCACCTGCAAACATGGAAAAAACCTCAGAAAACAGGCTGAGTTGGTGGTCCTTTTTAAAGAAGGTAACGATGTTGGTTCGGTCGATTAGGCAAAAACTCTGTCGTTCCACAGTGTTTCATTTCTCATCCAGATTAAAAATGAGTTCATTAAATGTAAGGCAGAGCAGTTCTGTAAGAGCGTGCGTTAGTGACAGAGAGGTTCAATAAGCTTTGATCACTTTGATGGCTGCTTCACCATTTCTGTTTCTTGGTTCCATTTTGGAAATAATTTGAGGAAGATGGAAGTGGCCTGAACAGGCTACAGGCAGTGATATTTCAAATCTGGATATTCTTTTTTTACTTTCTCAGTACTTTGCTGGCCCATGCTTCATCTTGTGCTATATTTTAATACAAGGAGTTTATAAAGTTTTTTTTTCCAATCCTTCTTGGAAAGTTTAGAAGCAGTTCTCGTGGTGTATTGCCTGCTGTTCAGGAGGATGTGGCTCCAGCTCTGTGAAGGCAGTGGCCTCTAGGAGCTTATCGTAAAGCTGCAGTGAAGTGAAGGTGCCATGGAAGGTTCTTCCTGCTGGTCAGGCAGTCGTCTTTAAGCAGTGTGCTTGGGAATGTGGAGGGTTAGGGTTAGGGTTAGGTCATGAGGGAGCTGTGTTTTCACCACAGGGTGCACCTGGTCTCCTAAAATGGCTTTGTATCTTCTACCAGGCAGAGTAATAATAGTTCCCAAGGATGCCCATGAAATGGCTGTCCATGCTGTCCATGTTTAACAATAAGGATAATGCTAATGTTCTCCGCACTTTGGCCGTTGATTGACACATGATATTCCAGCACCAAATATTTTCCCTCTTTCACAATCTGCTATATTTTTTATGTTGGTTTTGAGACTCACAGACCCAGCTG
Source organism: Albula goreensis (assembly GCA_022829145.1). Lineage (NCBI taxonomy): Eukaryota > Metazoa > Chordata > Actinopteri > Albuliformes > Albulidae > Albula > Albula goreensis. Next base: position 803,520 of record CM040749.1, read on the forward strand.
CTGGGTTACCCAGTCCAGCCAAGTGACAAAGAGTCAGGAGCCAATCAGATCAGTGCTTCTCTATACTCAGCTCTCTCACATGCCCTGAACGAGTGCTTTTCCCACAAGGAAGACAAACAAGACTGTGTGTGTGTGTGTGTGTGTGTGTGTGTGTGTGTGTGTGTGTGTGTGTGTGTGTGTGTGTGTGTGTGTGTGTGTGTTCCCAGTGTGTGTGTGTGTGTGTGTGTGTGTGTGTGTGTGTGTGTGTGTGTGTGTGTGTGTGTGTGTGTGTATGTGTGTGTGTGTGTGTGTTCCCAGGGGGTGGGGGGGGTGTTGGAATGATCTTCTTTATTGCTCAAGTTTTATCATTGAAAGTAGTAATTTATGTTTTTTAAAAACATCTGCAATGAAAAAAGACAAAGCAATAATGATTGAAGAGTTCAGTATTACAACTACCAAGTAACAAAAAACGCTTGTGTTCATGTGTTCAGGGGTTTTCCAGAAATATGCTTGTAAGTATTATGTCCCTAACTCAAACATCCCTCCAGCTAAACCTGAGATACTTTGTAAACATCTTGTTTTTGATCTAGAGTCTCTGGCAAACACTGAGCTCCAGAAAAATAAATATTAAACATTTTTAACACGACATAATAAATTGAAACATGGCAGTGTGCCTTGCATGTCGTGAGAGGTGATATAAAGTACCTTCCCAGGGTGCCTCCTGTCACAGAGAGCCTCGCACACCTCCTCCAGACTCTCTCCTAAACGCCTGACTGCGTGTAGAAAAAAAATGCCTGACTGCGCAGATCCTGGGCTGGAGCAGGCTGTGCATATGGACAGCATCAGTTTCACTCTGATCTGACCACTGGGAGAACTCCTGAAAGACAGCCGTCTCTGTAGGACAGACATGCTGTGACAGGATGAAGATCAACGCTGTTAGATAATGATTAGCATGAACCGTGTGGTTTAAAGGTTTGAGTGTACCCAGTGACATACACACTAAGGGTTTGAGTGTACCCAGACTCTGGCAGTAACATACACACTAAGGGTTTGAGTGTACCCAGACTCTGGCAGTGACATACACACTAAGGGTTTGAGTGTGCCCAGACTCTGGCAGTGACATACACACTAAGGGTTTGAGTGTATCCTGACTCTGGCAGTGACATACACACTAAGGGTTTGAGTGTATCCTGACTCTGGCAGTGACATACACACTAAGGGTTTGAGTGTACCCAGACTCTGGCAGTGACATACACACTAAGGGTTTGAGTGTACCCAGACTCTGGCAGTGACATACACACTAAGGGTTTGAGTGTGCCCAGACTCTGGCAGTGACATACACACTAAGGGTTTGAGTGTGCCCAGACTCTGGCAGTGACATACACACTAAGGGTTTGAGTGTGCCCAGACTCTGGCAGTGACATACACACTAAGGGTTTGAGTGTGCCCAGACTCTGGCAGTGACATACACACTAAGGGTTTGAGTGTGCCCAGACTCTGGCAGTAACATACACACTAAGGGTTTGAGTGTACCCAGACTCTGAGAGAGAGACATACACACTAAGGGTTTGAGTGTACCCAGACTCTGGCAGTGACATACACACTAAGGGTTTGAGTGTACCCAGACTCTGGCAGTGACATACACACTAAGGGTTTGAGTGTACCCTGACTCTGGCAGTGACATACACACTAAGGGTTTGAGTGTACCCTGACTCTGGCAGTAACATACACACTAAGGGTTTGAGTGTACCCAGACTCTGGCAGTGACATACACACTAAGGGTTTGAGTGTATCCTGACTCTGGCAGTGACATACACACTAAGGGTTTGAGTGTATCCTGACTCTGGCAGTGACATACACACTCAGGGAAATTAATTACACACTGAATCACATCAACAGTATTATTGTAGAACTCTACGAGGTAAAAGGAGGAAATGGGGAGTTATTTACCCCTCGGAGGACTCCATGGCCCTGCCTGTTACTGTATATAAGCTTTCATGGAACTGCTCCTCTAAATCCTCTCATTTTCTTTAGCTTTAAATCCTCGTCTACAAACCGAGCTGCTGAAGTGTAAATGTTTAATCAATGGGAAAGAAGCATGCTTCAGCTGAAACCATTTCACACGCCTTAACTCCCTGTAATTCCACATCATTTCAGGGCAAAATTGGCTGGTTGTTCCACATAGTGAGTCTGGTTTTCAAGCATTGATTTTGCTGTTAGCAATGTTTCATAGCAGTGTAGCATTGTACCAGTGTTGTATTTTAGCACTGTAGCATTGTAGAATGGTAGTACTGTAGCAGCACACCTTAGCAGCTTCACACTGTAACAGGGTAGCAAGTACCATTGTAGCAATGTAGTATTCTTTCTGTGTAACATTGTAGCAGAAGCAGTGCGGTTGCAATGTAGCATTGTATGTTAGTAGCACTGTAACAAATAGCAGGGAATTGGTGAAGCAGTATACCAGTGTAGTGTATTAGCTGTTTAGCTATGGAGCACGATAGAAGTGTAGCCTTTTTGCAGGTTAACAATATTGCATGGCTTATTTTATACCTGTCCTGAAGTTTTTTCATCTTGCAACACTTGCTGTGTGCTACATTACACGCTGAAGCATTCCATTAGTTGGAGGCAGGATGGATTTTTGAGGGTGTGTGCAGAGTGTGAAAGGCGGGTGTGTGGTGCACCGCAACGCTCCGCAGGCCGTGTCTGAAACTCACAGAGCCCACAGGGGCCTGGCGGCCACTGAAGCCTGCTGTGTGCTCGTTTGGCCACTGATTGGAGGGAACCCCTCTCCCCTCCCAGCCCTGCTGCCCCCATCCAGCTCACTTAACACTGTCACATGGGAGCTAGGCTGGACCCTTCATTCCTCCTGCTCAAGACAGACAGAGAGAGAGGGGGAGGGAGGAGAGAGAGAGAGAGAGGGGGGGGTAGAGAGAGAGAGAGGGAAAGAGAGAGACACAGAAAATGGGAGAGAGAGAGTGTGAATGAGTGTGTCACGTAACTGTATGCAGGAATGCATTCAGAGAAAGAGAATGTCTGGATGTGGTCTGGGTTCTGATGTTTGCTGTGTATGTACAGCTGCCCTGTGTCTCATTCTCAACATGCTGCCCTTTGGGTTCATGGGTTTTCCCAAAAAGCGGTCCGACCCCCAGTCACAATAGAGCACAGAACCCGGAGTAACTTCTGCTGTGTTTATTTCAAACCTGCGGCAGCGATGTCACAGTTACGAAGCTGCAACAGCGCCATGTCAAACAGCTGAAAAATGAACTTCACTCCGCAACAGATATCAGGTGAATCTGGTTGTTCAAATGAATGATTCACAGATTATTCAGCACAGTATTGTCTTTTTTTTCATTGCAACATGCGTTTGTATAGTCAGAGTAGAGCCCATACTTCTCACATAATCCCATAAAGAACCACTCGAAACTTCGTATTGTGTGCATAAATGGAAAAACATTTGGTGTTTTTCGTGTTTTTGCTTGTGTTTTTCCATTCACTCATCTTGTATTAGATTAATAGAGTGGCAAATTATCTGGTAGTAATATAGTAATATTATAACGACTCGAATTGTTATATAAAATCACAACTGGATTCAACATTAAAACAGGTGATGCTTCATTTGTGTAATCCTAATTAATCAAATTAATTCTTATTGGGAATTTCACATGAATTCCACAAAACACGTGAACGACGTTTGCTATAAATAAGGAGCAGAAACCATTGCTAAGGTCTTCATTGCTATGGCTGACCTCGCTCTATTAGAAAACCTTAAGCAGTCAACACGTCTCCGAAACAGCGCAGAAATAGGACTGTCATAATACATTTACGTTTTTATTTAATAAACATACGTTCTTATGTTATTGGACTAATATAGCCAGCTGATTGGGCCATTTACTGTGTAGGAATTCGCGATCTAATTTTCTCCCGTCTTTGAAAAAAAAATCTAAATATTACAATTGTTGTCATTTTTGTACAAGGTCAAATGACGTTAGAGTTTGCATTTGAAAAGGAATTATATTACTTGGCATTCGTTCCAAGCTGATTTAGGAAAAACATGACAGCCCTAGCGATGTGTTCATTGTGTCATTACCTCTTTGGCCCACCATGCCCCTCCTCGCTGGCCCGGGTGCAGTTGCCCCCCAGGATTTATGGCAACAATAACGCTGGTATTCAAAAACTTACCTTCAGAGTTATACCTTCAGGAGGGTGATTGACCCAAGACGAGGGAAAACAGATCGCTGTCATCCTCCACGGAAATTCCAGCCAACTACGTCTCTCTAATAATTCGCCTCCAGTTTCATGTCGAACCATTTTCTTATAACCTGTTGCGTCGTATGCGGAACTTTTGCCACCGAATTTACTGCAACAGTTATTTCTTGCCAGGCTTTGGTCTTACCCGGCCCTGACACTCCTGCAAGATTTTTTTTATTCTACTTCCATTAACAAAACTTCAGTCGCTGCTTCAGAAACGTTTTTTTTCTTTTTCCTTTTTTCTTCCATCTCTTTATATTACCAACGAAGGGATTCCAAGCTCTTTCTATGGTTTTTCAGGGGTGTCGATTTATGCTAATCGAAAATTATGGGAACGTGCTTCTCATTTGCGATTGATTGGTATTTATCAACATACGCACGAAATACGAACAAATGCTGTGTTAGTTCATATCCGTTGACACGTAAATTTACGCACAGTTTTACAAAAATATTGATAAATGAGTCCCATTCTGTGTACATATCTGTGTATGAGGGTGTGTTCATCTAAGTGCGTGTGTGTGTGGTGTGTTCATCTAAGTGCGTGTGTGTGTGTGTGTGTTTATCTATGCGTGTTTGTATGTGTTGAATTATTGAGTGATAAAGCGACAGACAGCTCTGTAATTGTGTGCTAAGCAATGAAGAGCTTTTCTTCATAAAGCTAATTACACCCGGCCTTCATCTCCGCGCTGTGAGCCTGTTCTCCCAGAATGCATTGCTGTGTGATCTCTCTCCTTCCCTCTGAGAGTTTCCCTGAATCAGTGTGCAAACCTCAGAGAGCAGTCTCATTATGCTCCATCTGTAATACAGACCCAACCGCTTTTTAACACGACTGTATGAATAACCAATATGAATAACCAAACCCATCAAAGCTCTTCCTCTCATCCACACCGCTTTTACCACGTCCCCGATCTGCCACTCCCGCTCTTTCTTATGTTGGGCTCAGATTTCCAAAGAGCTGGGGGTAGGATTAAGTTGCTAATAACCACTTGAATCGGAATAGAGATTAATGGAAATCATTTACTGTAGGGGTTTCTTAGCGACCAGCGCTAACGCAGGGCGATTGAAGAGGACTGCAGCCTGGGTAATAGGCTAAGGTTTCACGCAGCTCCTTCCTAATTGTCTGTTAATCATTATGGAGGAGATCGCCCTCTTTTCTGCGCTGCACTCTGTCAGTTTCATGGTGTTTAGAGAAATTCAGTAAGTGAATGTATGAAATACTTAATTGCATTTAAAAAAGAAAAAAATAAAACACACGTTTTATTGCAGTGCTATTGATTGCTCATTTCTGTCCAAACACTCATTATTGTAGTAGTACAGGTTTTATTTGGGCACTGACAGGCAGACAGTTTATTGCCAGAGCGTTTTAGAGGCAATAATGTAGATGTATTAGCCCAACAGCTCGCTGGTTCATATCCAGAGTGAGGCAGGGTGTAAATGAGTTAAAGTTAAGCTGGTAACTAATGTGGCAGCCCAATATGAGGGAAAGGCAGTGGCATACGCCTCTCTGCCCGTCTCTCTGCCAGTCTCTCTGCCCGTCTCTCTGCCCATCTCTCTGCCCGTCTCTCTGCCAGTCTCGCTGCCAGTCTCTCTGCCCATGTCTCTGCCAGTCTCGCTGCCCATCTCTCTGCAGTCTCTCTGCCAGTCTCTCTGCCCGTCTCTCTGCCAGTCTCGCTGCCCGTCTCTCTGCCAGTCTCTCTGCCCGTGTCTCTGCCAGTCTCGCTGCCCGTCTCTCTGCCAGTCTCTCTGCCCGTGTCTCTGCCAGTCTCTCTGCCCATGTCTCTGCCAGTCTCTCTGCCCATGTCTCTGCCCGTCTCTCTGCCAGTCTCTCTGCCCATGTCTCTGCCAGTCTCTCTGCCCATGTCTCTGCCCGTCTCTCTGCCCATGTCTCTGCCAGTCTCTCTGCCAGTCTCTCTGTCCGTCTCTCTGCCAGTCTCTCTGCCCGTGTCTCTGCCAGTCTCTCTGTCCGTCTCTCTGCCTGTCTCTCTGCCCGTGTCTCTGCCAGTCTCTCTGTCAGTCTCTCTGCCCATCTCACTGCCCATCTCTCTGTCCGTCTCTCTGCCTGTGTCTCTGCCCGTCTCTCTGCCCGTCTCTCTGCTCGTCTCTCTGTCTCTCTGCCCATCTCTGTTTCTCTTCCTATCTCTCTTTTTGTTTTTCTGTCTGTATCTCTCTCACATACAGGCAGACACCCACACACACATACACACGCACACCGTTGAGCTGTGTCTAGGCCAAAGCATAATTAGTTACCAATTAAATGCCAGCTGTGCCACTGGCTGTATACTGTGGGTACATGCCTGCACACACAGGACAGCTGCACTGCTCCATCTAACACACACACACACACAGATGGAGTCTTTACAGTACTGATTGAGAGCTGGCAACATGATGTTGTCTTCCATTTCGCCTCCTAGTGTCTGTGTGTGGTAGTTTAGATTCCTGGCAATGGTCTGTTTCTTCCCAGGGTTTTTCTGTCTCTCCCAGAGGCCCCGCCCTCTCTCACTGTCACTCCCAGAGGCCCCGCCCTCTCACACTGTCACTCCCAGAGGCCCCGCCCTCTCACACTGTCACTCCCAGAGGCCCCGCCCTCTCACACTGTCTCTCTCAGAGGCCCCGCACTCTCACACTGTTGCATCACAGACTAAGGGAATTTGGAAAACCAAAAAGGGCCGGCTTGGAGAGCTGAGTCTCCATTCACACAGGAGACTCTTGTGAGTGAGCTGAAGTAGCAATATTAGCCAAACGTAAAACACAATGAATTAAAAAAGATCATTTTAGCCAATTCAGTGAAATACATTTCCATAAAACAAATGTGCATTTGAAAGGACTTTTTTTGAGACACGCTATGCGTTACATGACAGTCTGGGGGCACCAGGCTGTACGGCCCTGCTTTATGAGCTGCTCAGTACTGCAGTGCTGTATGTGTGCTGAACAGTCTGGGGGCACCAGGCTGTACGGCCCTGCTTTATGAGCTGCTCAGTACTGCAGTGCTGTATGTGTGCTGAACAGTCTGGGGGCACCAGGCTGTACGGCCCTGCTTTATGAGCTGCTCAGTACTGCAGTGCTATGTGTGTGCTGAACAGTCTGGGGGCAGGTGAGTCCTGTGGTGTAGCTGAATGCCAGCGCAGGTCTGATTTTCTCACCAGAGAATATTACACGTCTTACTGGAGCAGCACTTGCTGGGACGAGCTTTGATGTGATTGTGGGTGTGTGTGTGTGTGTGTGTGTGTGCGTGTACGTGGGCGTGGGCGTGTGGGTGTGTGTGTGTGTGTGCATGTACGCATGCGTGGGCGTGTGTGGGTGTGGGTGAGTGTGCGTGTGCGTGTGTGTGCGTGTGTGTGCGTGTGTGTGTGTGTGTGTGTGTGTGTGTGAACATATGTATGTGTCTTTGAGTGAGAGAGTTTGTGAATCTGGGTGTCAGTCTCAGGAAGTCGTCTCTCTTCTCTTTATTCTATGAGAGAGAGTTCTCTTCTCCAGGGGCTTTAGGTGGTGGTAGTTGACAGGCCGGTAGTGGTATTTGACAGGCTTGCCGAGGCTAATATCTTTAGTGTGACTTTAAGTGTCAGTTGACATAATGCGTCCTGTCACTCAGCGGTCTGGCCAGGTCTGACCCGCCCACTGGGGGAGACAGTCCCTCTTAATTAGAAAGATCACATCTCCACACTGCCAGTGTCGCTGCCTGGGACAGGACATCACGCACAAACACACATACATGTATAATATATAAATACTCCTGTGTGTGTGTGTGTGTGTGTGTGTGCATGTGCGTGCGTGCGTGCACGTGTGTGTGTGTGTGTGTGTGTGTGTGTGTGTGTGTGTGCGTGCTGTAACTGAGATGAGCTGGTTTGTGTGCTTTCTTAACTCTGACTGGTTTTTACGATTATGTTTCTGTAGAAAAGAGCTCATCTTGTGAGGACCACCAAAGTTCTGTATTTAAACATCTGTGTGCTCATTTAATCACAAAGCCAGTTTAACTCGGTCGTGTTGTGAGTAATGTAGCCTGATCCAGTAAGCATATGGTGAGTGATGACGTGGTTGTGATAGCACGCAGTGTGAGGCTCACTGGGGTTGGTGTTGGTTTCTCCTGCTGCTATGCTGGGCTGCTCTCCTGATTCAGTTTCAATGGCCATCAGTATTACATTGGCTTTAAACAGGTGGACTGGGGTAACTAACAGCTCTTTATATGCTCTCTGAGAACACAGCAAGAGCTTTCAAACCTTTTTTGGTGTGGGCGTGTGTGTTTTGAGTGATGCCCCACACAATGGAAGAAATTACATGGAGGAAAGGCAAAGGCAAGATAAGGTTTCCTCTGTCCATCCATGCACCCAGTCTGTCTATACCTATCTTTCCAACTCTCTCTTCTATCTATACCTGCCTCAGCTAATATAGGGGGCACAGAGGTCTGGGGCCTGTCCCAGCACACATTAGAGGAAGAGCAGGTGGATTTCCTCAGCAGCTGTCCTGTCCATCACAGGTGGTTTGTTCCAACAATCCTAAAATCCTCTTTGTCTGCACCAGAAACACAAAGTAAAACAATGAATCTCAGGACACTGAGTTCTGCCCATTTCCCAGTGAGCTGCAGAAATCAATAATTCTTGTTACACCTGCAGACACTGCGGCCCTCCAGGACTGGAGTTAAACCTGCAGACACTGCGGCCCTCCAGGACTGGAGTTAAACCTGCAGACACTGTGGCCCTCCAGGACTGGAGTTAAACCTGCAGACACTGCGGCCCTCCAGGACTGGAGTTAAACCTGCAGACACTGCCCCTCCAGGACTGGAGTTAAAACCTGCAGACACTGTGGCCCTCCAGGACTGGAGTTAAACCTGCAGACACTGTGGCCCTCCAGGACTGGAGTTAAACCTGCAGACACTGCGGCCCTCCAGGACTGGAGTTAAACCTGCAGACACTGCGGTCCTCCAGGACTGGAGTTAAACCTGCAGACACTGCGGCCCTCCAGGACTGGAGTTAAACCTGCAGACACTGCGACTGTAGTTTGTAAGGGTTATAGATCCCTCCTCTGCAGGCACACTCTACTCCGTGCATTCTGAATGACGGGCACAGTTATAAGCTGTGTCTCTTTCTTCCAGACCTCACGGGCCACAGTGAACAGGACTTTGACGAGAGCCAAAGTGTTTTGTGGGGGATAATGAAATCCCCAGAATACAAAAGCCCTTCTCACTAACATGCTTTTCTGATGGCAGCTGGGTGAAAATGCTGTCTCACTGTTCTCTCCTATATCAACAATAAGCGAAAACTTTGAAAAAGTTTGTAGCTGAATGCAGCTGTCTTAGGTGAGCTGAAGTATGGAACACGCTGGAGAATGATCTGGCTGAGATGAATGAGCTTCATTTTGTTCGCTACATTGTCTGTACCAAAGATTATTGCTGTGTCTTCTCTTTCATTAGAATTCTTATATTTGTTCATTTGGACCACGGCACACAATTTCTTCAGCCAAGACGTCTGTCTGACTCATTGTGAAAACAACCCTACCATACAGAGCAGTGTTACTGTTTGAGTACCCAGTGCAGTGCCAGTAGCACAGTGTTACTGTTTGAGTACTCAGTTTAGTGTCTCTGGCACAGTGTTACTGTTTGAATACTCAGGTTAGTGTCTCTGGCACAGTGTTACTGTTTGAATACTCAGGTTAGTGTCTCTGGCACAGTGTTACTGTTTGAGTACTCAGTTTAGTGTCTGTAGCACAGTGTTACTGTTTGAATACTCAGGTTAGTGTTTCTGGCACAGTGTTACTGTTTGAGTACTCAGTTTAGTGTCTCTGGCACAGTGTTACTGTTTGAATACTCAGGTTAGTGTCTCTGGCACAGTGTTACTGTTTGAGTACTCAGTTTAGTGTCTCTAGCACAGTGTTACTGTTTGAGTGCTCAGTTTAGTGTCTCTGGCACAGTGTTACTGTTTGAGTACTCAGTTTAGTGTTTCTAGCACAGTGTTACTGTTTGAGTACTCAGTTTAGTGTCTGTAGCACAGTGTTACTGTTTGAGTACTCAGTTTAGTGTCTCTGGCACAGTGTTACTGTTTGAGTACTCAGTTTAGTGTCTCTGGCACAGTGTTACTGTTTGAGTACTCAGTTTAGTGTCTCTGGCACAGTGTTACTGTTTGAGTACTCAGTTTAGTGTCTCTGGCACAGTGTTACTGTTTGAGTACTCAGTTTAGTGTCTGTAGCACAGTGTTACTGTTTGAGTACTCAGTTTATTGGCTGTGAATTAGATGAACCAGAAGCCGTCAAACACGTCCCTGTGACTCAGTTGTTTTAATTCTCATTTTTCATTGGCAAGAAAGCACGGATACACAGGATAAAAATAACTCTGTGATTCATTCTGTATTAAAACTAATAATTATATCAGCTCCTTCTAACTCCAAGCTATGGGAATTAGGCTCCATTTGCATAGATATTCTGTGGCCTGGTGAGCCAAAGGGAGAATCATCAATAGACGGATTTCCTCTGGGGCCATAAGCTGTGGGGCTGGGGGGAACTGCAGACTGCAGACAGGAAGAACTTAAGCCTGCGCTCAGGAAGTCTCAGTTTATTTGCACTATCTTTCCTGAAGCCTGAGCCATGGCATTGAAGCTGAGCATGGAAGCCAAATCTCGCTTTCCCTTTAATATGACTGATCCTGACCTAATTTCTGTTAAAACACACGACAAATGCATGAAACCAGAAATGAGATGTATGCTTAAGATATTTAATCTTTCCTCCATATATGGAATATGAACGATCAGCTCTGATCAGCCACGGGCATACCCTGCATAATCCCAGCTGTGCGGATCATTTTAGTGCTCTGAGTTTTGCACCCGGTACCTTCCTCTTACTCACAGACCAGTGCTGGCCTTGCCAAAGTCTCACCCTGATAAAGAGAGCACCCTCACCCTCACACAGAGCCCTGATAGAGAGAGCACCCTCACCCTCACCCTCACACAGAGCCCTGATAGAGAGAGCACCCTCACCCTCACCCTCACCCTCACCCTCACCCTCACACAGAGCCCTGATAGAGAGAGCACCCTCACCCTCACCCTCACACAGAGCCCTGATAGAGAGAGCATCCCCTCACCCTCACCTCACACAGAGCCCTGATAGAGAGAGCACCCTCAGAGCCCTGATAGAGAGAGCACCCTCACCCTCACCCTCACCCTCACACAGAGCCCTGATAGAGAGAGCACCCTCACCCTCACCCTCACCCTCACACAGAGCCCTGATAGAGAGAGCACCCTCACCCTCACCCTCACCCTCACACAGAGCCCTGATAGAGAGAGCACCCTCACCCTCACCCTCACACAGAGCCCTGATCACCCTCACCCTCACACAGAGCCCTGATAGAGAGAGCACCCTCACCCTCACCCTCACCACCCTCACACAGAGCCCTGATAGAGAGAGCACCCTCACCCTCACCTCACCCTCACACAGAGCCCTGATAGAGAGAGCACCTCACCCCTCACCCTCTGATAGAGAGAGCACCCTCACCCTCACCCTCACAGAGCCCAGAGCCCCTCATCAGACAGAGCCCCTCACCCTCACCCTCACCCTCACACAGAGCCCTGATAGAGAGAGCACCTCACCCTCACCCTCACACAGAGCCCTGATAGAGAGAGCACCCTCACCCTCACCCTCACCCTCACACAGAGCCCTGATAGAGAGAGCACCCTCACCCTCACCCTCACCCTCACACATAGCCCTGATCACCCTCACCCTCACACAGAGCCACACAGAGCCCTGATAGAGAGAGCACCCTCACCCTCACCCTCACACAGAGCCCTGATAGAGAGAGCACCCTCACCCTCACCCTCACACAGAGCCCTGATAGAGAGAGCACCCTCACCCCTCACCCTCACACAGAGCCCTGATAGAGAGCATCCACCCTCACCCTCACCCTCACCCTCACACAGAGCCCTGATAGAGAGAGCACCCTCACCCTCACCCTCACACAGAGCCCTGATAGAGAGAGCACCCTCACCCTCACCCTCACACAGAGCCCTGATAGAGAGAGCACCCTCACCCTCACCCTCACACAGAGCCCTGATAGAGAGAGAGCACCCTCACCCTCACCCCCTCACACAGAGCCCTGATAGAGAGAGCACCCTCACCCTCAGCCCTGATAGAGAGAGCACCCTCACCCTCACCTCACACAGAGCCCTGATAGAGAGAGCACCCTCACCCTCACCTCACCCCACACAGAGCCCTGATAGAGAGAGCACCCACCCTCACCCTCACACAGAGCCCTGATAGAGAGAGCACCTCACCCTCACCCTCACCCTCACACAGAGCCCTGATAGAGAGAGCACCCTCACCCTCACCCTCACACAGAGCCCTGATAGAGAGAGCACCCTCACCCTCACCCTCACACAGAGCCCTGATAGAGAGAGCACCCCTCACCCTCACCCACAGAGCCCTGATAGAGAGAGCACCCTCACCCTCACCCTCACCCTCACACAGAGCCCTCACCCTCACCCTCACACAGAGCCCTGATAGAGAGAGCACCCTCACCCTCACCCTCACCCTCACACAGAGCCCTGATAGAGAGAGCACCCTCACACTCACACTCACCATGACACAGAGCCCTGATAGAGAGAGCATCCTCACCCTCACCTCACCCTCACACACAGAGCCCTGATAGAGAGATCCTCACTCACCTCACCCTCACACAGAGCCCTGATAGAGAGAGCAGCCCTCACCCTCACCCTCACACAGAGCCCTGATAGAGAGAGCATCCTCACCCTCACCCTCACCCTCACACAGAGCCCTGATAGAGAGAGCACCCTCACCCTCACCCTCACCCTCACACAGAGCCCTGATAGAGAGAGCACCCTCACCCTCACACAGAGCCCTGATAGAGAGAGCACCCTCACCCTCACCCTCACCCTCACACAGAGCCCTGATAGAGAGAGCACCCTCACCCTCACCCTCACACAGAGCCCTGATAGAGAGAGCATCCTCACCCTCACCCTCACCCTCACACAGAGCCCTGATAGAGAGAGCACCCTCACCCTCACCCTCACCCTCACACAGAGCCCTGATAGAGAGAGCACCCTCACCCTCACCCTCACCCTCACACAGAGCCCTGATAGAGAGAGCACCCTCACCCTCACCCTCACCCTCACACAGAGCCCTGATAGAGAGAGCACCCTCACCCTCACCCTCACACAGAGCCCTGATAGAGAGAGCACCCTCACCCTCAGCCTCACACAGAGCCCTGATAGAGAGAGCACCCTCACCCTCACCCTCACCCTCACCCTCACCCTCACACAGAGCCCTGATAGAGAGAGCACCCTCACCTCCTCCCTCACACAGAGCCCTGATAGAGAGAGCATCCTCACCTTCACCCTCACCCTCACCCTCACACAGAGCCCTGATAGAGAGAGCACCCTCACCTCACCCCTCACACAGAGCCCTGATAGAGAGAGCATCCTCACCCTCACACAGAGCCCTCACCCTCACCCCCTCACACAGAGCCCTGATAGAGAGAGCACCCTCACCCTCACCCTCACCCTCACACAGAGCCCTGATAGAGAGAGCACCCTCACCCTCACCCTCACACAGAGCCCTGATAGAGAGAGCACCCTCACCCTCACCCTCACACAGAGCCCTGAGAGCACCCTCACCCTCACCCTCACCCTCACACAGAGCCCTAGAGAGAGCACCTCACCCTCACCCTCACACAGAGCCCTGATAGAGAGAGCATCCTCACCCTCACCCTCACCCTCACACAGAGCCCTGATAGAGAGAGCACCCTCACCCTCACCCTCACCCTCACACAGAGCCCTGATAGAGCACCCTCACCCCCTCACCCTCACACAGAGAGAGCACCCTCACCCTCACCCTCACACAGAGCCCTGATAGAGAGAGCATCCTCACCCTCACCCTCACCCTCACAGAGCCCTGATAGAGAGAGCACCCTCACCCTCACCCTCACCCTCACACAGAGCCCTGATAGAGAGAGCACCCTCACCCTCACCCTCACACAGAGCCCTGATAGAGAGAGCACCCTCACCCTCACCCTCACACAGAGCCCTGATAGAGAGAGCACCCTCACCCTCACCCTCACACAGAGCCCTGATAGAGAGAGCACCCTCACCCTCACCCTCACACAGAGCCCTCACACAGAGCCCTGATAGAGAGAGCACCCTCACCCTCACCCTCACCCTCACACAGAGCCCTGATAGAGAGAGCACCCTCACCCTCACCCCCACCCCCTGCAGTCTCTGCTGCCACAGTTTCTTCTACTGTGAAATTGTCTTTTTAAAGTGGAGGAAAGGAAAAAGAGAAAAGAAATTATTGATGTGATCTTAAAGGTATCTGTTAAAGGTAATATGTGAGCACTTTTCTGAAAGCTATTATCTGTAAAGACATGCTCCGTGTCTCTTTTGTGTGGCTTATCAGGGGTCAGAGCTAATCACCATGAGGAATATTTAAAAATCACTGTGTATTTACTGAAGCTCATTGGACTCCCTATCAGGGTCACTTTTGCTCTCTCAACTGGGGCTGTTTTATATGTAAAATATCATCCAAATATTACTAATATACAATATACTAAAGTGAATAGTTCCTGCAGGTGCTGAATATGATTAATATATTTATGTGATTGTCATGTTTAAAAACCCTCAGACTGGAGGTCCACATTGGCCATTTAGCATCACAGTCACTTTTACTCCTAAAATATGCAGAGCAAAACGTGCTGCTCTGTGTCTCATTAGCATGTGCACTTTAATGACCTTTCATCAGATTTTCCACAAATGCTTTCCAGCGTAGAATATTGCCACATTACATGCTTGAAATTCAGTCAAAGCCACGTAACAAGCGTGTAAATTGATGGTTGCAGCAGTCACGTTCCAAGCTTGTCATAGTAGTTGTTGTTTATGGCCAAATATATTTTTGTGTTATGATCATGTTGCAAAGTTGTAATTAAAGTCATGGTGCCATTACCTTCCAGGTTTGTCATGTAGTTGGTGTTGTGGGCTTGCTGTGAGTGCCCAGTCACTGTTACCAGCGTGTAATGAGCTGTCAGAGCTGGATGCATGTGCTGCATTACTGTCGTGTTACTCTCATAATGCAGTCCTCTTTACTGCCTCCTTACGAGTGCTTTAAATCAACATTATGACCCCTTTACGAGATGCCGGTGCCGCAGGGCAGCAGCCCCACGCTCTCCACGCTGCACAGGAAGTCAGAGCGAGGGAGGAGCAGCCCCACGCTCTCCACACTGCACAGGAAGTCAGAGCGAGGGAGGAGCAGCCCCACGCTCTCCACACTGCACAGGAAGTCAAAGCGAGGGAGGTGAAAAAGGTGAACCCTGATAGAGTGGGATTTTTTATGGATGTTTGAGTCACTCACTGCTAAGGTCTCCATGCACGTCTGTCACAGACACAACACCCAATCATACACAGACACATCACCCAATCACACACAGCACCTCTCTCACAGACACATCACCCAATCACACACAGCACCTCTCTCACAGACACATCACCCAATCACACACAGCACATCATCCAATCACACACAGCACCTCTCTCACAGACACATCACCCAATCACACACAGCACATCATCCAATCACACACAGCACCTCTCTCACAGACACATCACCCAATCACACACAGCACATCATCCAATCACACACAGCACCTCTCTCACAGACACATCACCCAATCACACACAGCACATCATCCAATCACACACAGCACCTCTCTCACAGACACATCACCCAATCACTCACAGCACATCATCCAATCACACACAGCACCTCTCTCACAGACACATCACCCAATCACACACAGACACATCATCCAATCACACACAGCACCTCTCTCACAGACACATCACCCAATCACACACAGAACATCACCCAATCACACACAGCACATCATCCAATCACACACAGCACCTCTCTCACAGACACATCACCCAATCACACACAGACACATCACCCATTACACACAGCACCTCTGTCACAAGAGGAGCACAGAGACAGTTCATGCTCAGGGAATACACCTGCAGATCCTCAACAGGCCAGTAGGGGCCGCTAGAGAGCAGTCAGATTGATGAGCTGTCACAGGTCCCTATCTGTCCCTGGTGAGGCTTAGCCAATTGCTGCCTCTCCAGTGACCTCTGACCCTCCAGTCATAGCCTGGCAGGATCTCAAACACCCAGTCACAGGATTCATAGCTGCGCCACTAACAGGAACGCTTACTGAGCCAGCCATTAAGAGGCCCACGCTAACTCACCTGCAGATTCAACTGCGTGTTGTTGTCATGACAGGAAAAATCCACATTGCTGAAGCATCAAACACAGAGAAAATGTGGACAGTGATGCAGTAATGACACCCACAGACACACCAACCCCATTTCTGACTCTGTTCCGTCTGTTCCTCCCTCTCTGTCTGCCTCAGTTTAGCTGAATTCAGGGGGCTTCGTTAGCATGGGCTCATCCTCATTCTGGCACAGTATATTCTGATATGAAACGCTAACAAACAAGCAGCAGCTAAATGAGTTACAGCGAGAGCATCTCTTATAATGAGAGGAAGAACATTCTGCGTCTGAAAGATGTGCCTCTCCCGCTCAGCACTGCGGTGGCAGCGGTGGTCTGCTCCCTGACATTCTGTCTCGGTGGGACGTGTGAGGTGACCCCTCCCCCTCCTCTGTCTCAGATGTGACCCCTCTCCTCTGTCTCAGTGGGGCGTGTGAGGTGACCCCCTCCTCTGTCTCGGTGGGGCGTGTGAGGTGACCCCTCCCCCTCCTCTGTCTCAGTGGGGTGTGTGGACCCCCTCCCTCTGTCTCGGTGGGGTGTGAGGTGACCCCCTCCTCTGTCTCTCTGTCTCTGTCTCGGTGGGGCGTGTGAGGTGACCCCCCCCCCTGTCTCCCCTCCTCTGTCTCAGTGGGGGTGAGGTGTGAGGTGACCCCCCCCCTCAGTCCTCTGTCTCAGTGGGGCGTGTGAGGTAACCCCCTCCCTGTCCTCTGTCTCTCTGTGGGGCGTGTGAGGTGACCCCCTCCCCCTCCTCTGTCTCAGTGAGGGACCCCCTCTGTCTCAGTGTGAGGTGACCCCCCCTGTCCTCTGTCTCAGTCAGGGGCGTGTGAGGTGACCCCCTCCTCTGTCTCAGTGGGGCGTGTGAGGTGACCCCCTCCCTCTGTCTCAGTGGGGGGTGTGAGGTGAACCCCCTCTCGGTGGGGGTGTGGGAGGTGACCCCTCCCCCTCCTCTGTCTCAGTGGGGCGTGGGGCAGTGTGAGGTGACCTCCCCCCTCCTCTGTCTCAGGGGCGTGTGAGGTGACCCCCTCCTCTGTCTCAGTGGGGCGTGTGAGGTGACCCCCCCTGTCTCAGTGGGGCGTGTGAGGTGACCCCTCCCCTGTCTCAGTGGGGCGTGTGAGGTGACCCCTCCCTCTGTCTCAGTGGGGCGTGAGGTGACCCCCCCTCCTCTGTCTCAGGTGAGGTGACCCCCTCCCCCCTCCTCTGTCTCAGTGGGGCGTGTGAGGTGACCCCCCTCTGTCTCGTGAGGTGACCCCTCCCCCTCCTCTGTCTCAGTGGGGCGTGTGAGGTGACCCCCTCCCCCCTCCTCTGTCTCAGTGGGGCGTGTGAGGTGACCCCCCCCCTCCTCTGTCTCAGTGGGGCGTGTGAGGTGACCCCCTCCCCCCCTCCTCTGTCTCAGTGGGGCGTGTGAGGTGACCCCCTCCCCCTCCTCTGTCTCAGTGGGGCGTGTGAGGTAACCCCCTCCCTCTGTCTCAGTGGGGCCCTCCTCTGTCTCAGTGGGGCGTGTGAGGTGTGGGACCCCCCTCCTCTGTCTCAGTGGGCGTGTGAGGTGACCCCCTCCTCTGTCTCAGTGGGGCGTGTGAGGTAACCCCTCCTCTGTCCCCCCTCCCCTCCTCCTCTGTCTCAGTGGGGCGTGTGAGGTAACCCCCCCCTCTGTCTCAGTGGGGCGTGTGAGGTGACCCCCTCCCTGTCTCAGTGGGCTGAGGTAACCCCTCCTCTGTCTCGGTGGGGCGTGTGAGGTGACCCCTCCTCCCCCTCCTCTGTCTCAGTGGGGCGTGTGAGGTGACCCCCTCCTCTGTCTCAGTGGGGCGTGTGAGGTGACCCCCTCCCCCCTCCTCTGTCTCAGTGGGCGTGTGAGGTAACCCCCTCCCTCTGTCTCTGTCTCAGTGGGGCGTGTGGGTGACCCCCTCCTCTGTCTCAGTGGGGCGTGTGAGGTAACCCCCTCTCTCTGTCTCAGTGGGGCGTGTGAGGTAACCCCCTCCTCTGTCTCGGTGGGGCGTGTGAGGTGACCCCCTCCTCTGTCTGTCTCAGTGGGGCGTGTGAGGTGACCCCCTCCTCCTGTCTCAGTGGGGCGTGTGAGGTGACCCCCCCTCTCTGTCTCAGTGGGGCGTGTGAGGTAACCCCCTCCTCTGTCTCGGTGGGGCGTGTGAGGTAACCCCCCTCTGTCTCAGTGGGGCGTGTGAGGTAACCCCCTCCTCCCCCTCCTCTGTCTCGGTGGGGCGTGTGAGGTGACCCCCCCTGTCTCAGTGGGGCGTGTGAGGTAACCCCCTCCTCTGTCTCAGTGGGGCGTGTGAGGTGACCCCTCCTCTGTCTCGGTGGGGCGTGTGAGGTAACCCCTCCTCTGTCTCAGTGGGGCGTGTGAGGTAACCTCCTCCGTCTCGGTGGGGCGTGTGAGGTGACTGTCCTCTGTCTCTGACCCTCCTCTGTCTCAGTGGGGCGTGGGGCGTGAGGTGACCCCTCCCCCTCCTCTGTCTCAGTGGGGCGTGTGAGGTGAGTGACCCCTCCTCTGTCTCAGTGGGGCGTGTGAGGTGACCCCCTCCTCTGTCTCAGTGGGGCCCCTCCTCTGTCTCTCTGTCTCAGTGGGGCGTGTGGGTAACCCCCTCCTCTGTCTCGGTGGGGCGTGTGTGAGGTGACCCCCTCCTCTGTCTCAGTGGGGCTGAGGTCTGTCTCAGTGGGGCGTGTGAGGTGACCCCCTCCTCTGTCTCAGTGGGGCGTGTGAGGTAACCCCCTCCTCTGTCTCCTCTGTCTCGGTGGGGCGTGTAACCCCTCCTCTGTCTCAGGTGACCCCCTGACCCTCTGTCTCAGTGGGGCGTGTGAGGTGACCCCCCCCCCTCCTCTGTCTCAGTGGGGCGTGTGAGGTAACCCCCTCCTCTGTCTCAGTGGGGCGTGTGAGGTGACCCCCTCCTCTGTCTCAGTGGGGCGTGTGAGGTAACCCCCTCAGCCCAGGGTTGACATGGAAAGGGAGCCACTCATTAGCTTCATGGCTTTGCTGGACTCAGCTGGTAATGGCCGTGATTTACAGACGAGGCACTGGGCCGTAAAACGCTGTAGCTGTGGACATGCACTGATGAGAAAACAGCTCTTCATTTATGATGTGCTTTTATCTCTCTCTCCCTTTATCTCTCTCTCTCTCTCTCTCTCTAAACAAACATTCCATCTTTTTCTCAAAGCTGCTGGATATTGTTTCTTTTGACCTGCTGAAGTCCTCGTGGGGTCGCCTTAATTACACGCTCTCCTATAATTCTGAAATCCTAAATGTTCAACTCTACCCTGACTGAATGGCTGATCAGTGGAAGCTCTGTACCACAGGTCAGTGGTGAGCACTCAGTAAAGGTTAAAGTAATTATAACATAACTATCTGTATATGCCAGATTATATGCCAGGTTATGTTTAGCATCCTAAATTGAGGACTGCAGTATGCTGCGAGGTTTGTTGGGTTTTGTTTTTGGTGAAGCATTAGGAGATGAGAAGCACACACACTCTGAACATGTTTGTCAGTCATTGAGCTGCTAGTATTAGCAGGCCAGAGCGACCTGGCAGGGGTTCAGGGTATAACACTGACTGAAGGCGTGTCCATGCTGCTCTGTAGGATGCGCCCGGGTTTTAAATGTGAGCTGTAACAGATATCCAGTGGAGGGAGGCGGAGAGGGGTGCAGCGTGAGCACGCTGGGGAAGGATGAGCTGAAGTTCTTCAGCAGCATTCTGAATCAGCTGCAGGGGTTTGGAGGGAGCAGCTCAGGTACGGGACAGCACGAGTCTGGACCAGAACCAGCGCCGCATACATGGGGAGGAAGAGGAGGACTTCTTCATGAAGGGCCAGTTTGTTTGGATGCTACATAGAAAGAATCTGCAGACACAACTCAGCACCCCTATGTGAGATGAGAGAGTTTCTCATCTAGGCTTACTCTTTGGCTGCTCACAGTGAAGGTGATCTCAATGGATGTTCCTATGACCAAAAGACTGAGGCAGAATTAAGACAGAAATAAGAGGTGAAGTCACTGGACACCGTGTGAAATCTCTTTTTTTCTGTGTATAACAGAGCAGTCGCGGAAGGGATAAAAGCATCTTTATATCTTTGGCTTTTGAGCCTGGGGACTCGGGTGCCTCAGAGGAGGAACCTGGGATGGGGGTGTACGGGGGGATCCAAGGACAGGAGTTCAGCTCTGTCAGCTCTGCGCAGTGTTACAGTTCAGAGAGATCACTCAGCGGCCCCCCCAATCAGCCCGGACACTCAGCTTCACCATTCCATTTCATTTCCTTTTTCTTTCTAATTCTCAAGCTTCCAAAAAAAAAAGATATTCTTTGAAAAAAGTTTAAAACGAACTAAATAAAACATCTACAGGAGAAAGTCATTGCAGCTCTGTTAACTTAACATTGACTCATGTTTCTGTGTGAAACAAAGAGAAAAGGAAAATAAAATCTGCCATTTTTGACCCGTCTTGCAAACATTACCTGAGACAGTCCCTGAAATTTGCAGCTGTCACCAGAATTCCACCTGCTGGTCTTTCATGCCTGTTAGCCGTGGGGATTTGGATGTTTTTCTCAGTCAGTGGTCAGGTCTTTGATTTCTTCCTTACATGTTGGAGAAATGAGCTGCCAGTTTTTACAAGATACTCCAAAACAGCCAGACTCGACACTCTGAAAATAACACCGAGCAGTCTGCAGAGATTAGCACACGCCTTTACTCAGTGCGCTTATGTCGGTATCTCTGTAAAGGTAGACAATAGCTCACAGAAACTGCCGTCATTTTTACATATCAGTGTGAATGATGTTAGGCATTGGTGGGTTGACTGTATATGTTTACAGCTAATTTTGTAAAATGTCTTTGCTGGATGCACAGAGCATTGTATTCAACGCTGAAACGGATATGTTGACTTTAGGTAAGATATTACTTTGAATGCCCACTCAGATGAACTCCCTTCCTTCCTTCCTACTTCGTACTTCTTGATTATGCTCCAACAAAACAGAGGAGCAGAGAGTGGTGACACATGAGTCACCTGCACCGCTGTAACACCTGTGGTCTACACCTGTAATACTGTAGTATATGTGAGAATCACAGCACATACGAGGTAGTGAGAAAATTGATTGCAACTGATTGATTGCTTTTTCCCTTAATTTTTGGATTTGCATAACTGCAGACAGGTACACATCAGGGTTAAAGGTCACTGCCAGGAAAGTCATTCAGCTGAGCAAGGTCAGTCTGCCCTTGGCACTGGAGTTTTGCTAAACTGCTAAACCCATGAAAAAATTCTTATCAAAGTTGGCAAAGAGTCAATATGTATTTTTGCTGACAGCATCACTGTGGTTGTTGTTGCTGTTGCAGCTGGTTTTGTTTGTTTGCCATGTTTCTGTCATATTTTTTCCATGCATGATTTTATATGCCAATCAAGGCAAGTTGAAATGAAATTCAATGAGGAGACAGTAATGTACTGGCACTTAAAAAAATCCTTGCATAAGGTTTCTGGTCATCAAGGTGCTGATGTGGAAACAGGAGGCTGTGTTACACTTCTGTATTTTACTCATCTGTCACACTGTATATGGATTAAGTCCATTTATGATTCGTCCTTTCCTGGCTGGTCTTGCAGTCGTGGTGGGGAGGGCTCTGACACTCGTCCCTGTCCCCTGTGGCTCTCTGCAGGTTCAGCGGCTCCAGCCTCCCTCCGCCCATCATCAGCAGTAAGAACTGGCTCCGGCTGCACTTCACCTCTGATGGGAACCACAAGATGGCTGGATTCAGGGCTCAGTACCAAGGTAAGAGTGTGTGAAACCTGCACAGAACTCTCTCACACACACACACACACACATGCTCACACACACTCTTTCTGTCACACACACACACACACACCTCACACCTTCACACACATGCACACTCTCTCTCATACACACACACTACACACACACTCTCATACACACGAACACACATTCACACACTCTCTCACACACACACAAGCATACATGCATACACACACACACACATGCATACATGCACACACATACACTCTCACACACACACACACACACACACACTCTCTCTCCCTCTCAAACACACACACACATGCACATACATTCTCTCTCTCTCTGTTTCTCTCTCTCGGGCCATGGGCCACATGCTATCCTATTAACAAATGAATTCAATTTTTTGGTAAAAGGGAAATTTCCCCCTGCCAACCCATAGATAAACTTATGCTGTGTGTTTTTGTGCATCCAAGAGTTCAGCTCATTAGTGTAAATATTCATTCAAATTTTAGTAATTAATTAAAGCGAGAAAACATGCACAGACTCCCAAAAAGTGCAATCTGGGAGAGACAGAGAGAGACAGTTTATTAGGGAGGGACAGTAACATTAGAGAGAGACAGTAACATTAGTGAGGGACAGTAACATTAGAGAGGGACAGTGACATTAGAGAGGGACAGTGACATTAGAGAGAGACAGTAACATTAGAGAGAGACAGTGACATTAGAGAGAGACAGTGACATTACAGAGAGACAGTGACATTAGAGAGGGACAGTAACATTAGAGAGAGACAGTAACATTAGAGAGGGACAGTGACATTAGAGAGGGACAGTGACATTACAGAGAGACAGTGACATTAGAGAGGGACAGTAACATTAGAGAGAGACAGTGACATTACAGAGAGACAGTGACATTAGAGAGGGACAGTAACATTAGAGAGAGACAGTGACATTAGAGAGAGACAGTGACATTAGAGAGGACAGTAACATTAGAGAGAGACAGTAACATTAGAGAGGGACAGTGACATTAGAGAGAGACAGTAACATTAGAGAGGGACAGTGACATTAGAGAGAGACAGTGACATTACAGAGAGACAGTGACATTAGAGAGAGACAGTGACATTAGAGAGGGACAGTAACATTAGAGAGGGACAGTGACATTAGAGAGAGACAGTGACATTAGAGAGAGACAGTAACATTAGAGAGAGACAGTGACATTAGAGAGAGACAGTAACATTAGAGAGGGACAGTGACATTAGAGAGACAGTGACATTAGAGAGAGACAGTGACATTAGAGAGTAACATTAGAGAGAGACAGTAACATTAGAGAGGGACAGTGACATTAGAGAGAGACAGTGACATTAGACAGTAACATTAGAGAGAGACAGTAACATTAGAGAGAGACAGTAACATTAGAGAGGGACAGTGACATTAGAGAGAGACAGTGACATTAGAGAGGGACAGTGACATTAGAGAGAGACAGTGACATTAGAGAGAGACAGTGACATTAGAGAGGGACAGTGACATTAGAGAGAGACAGTGACATTAGAGAGGACAGTGACATTAGAGGGACAGTGACATTAGAGAGACAGTGACATTAGAGAGGGACAGTGACATTAGAGAGAGACAGTGACATTAGAGAGGGACAGTAACATTAGAGAGAGACAGTAACATTAGAGAGGGACAGTGACATTAGAGAGAGACAGTGACATTAGAGAGAGACAGTGACATTAGAGGGACAGTAACATTAGAGAGAGACAGTGACATTAGTGACATTAGAGAGGGACAGAGAGAGACAGTGACATTAGAGAGACAGTGACATTAGAGAGGACATTGACATTAGAGGACAGTGACATTAGAGAGGGACAGTGACATTAGAGAGAGACAGTGACATTAGAGAGGGACAGTGACATTAGAGAGAGACAGTGACATTAGAGAGGGACAGTAACATTAGAGAGAGACAGTAACATTAGAGAGACAGTGACATTAGAGAGAGACAGTAACATTAGAGAGGGACAGTGACATTAGAGAGAGACAGTGACATTAGAGAGAGACAGTGACATTAGAGAGAGACAGTGACATTAGAGAGGGACAGTGACATTAGAGAGAGACAGTGACATTAGAGAGAGACAGTGACATTAGAGAGGACAGTAACATTAGAGAGAGACAGTAACATTAGAGAGGGACAGTGACATTAGAGAGAGACAGTGACATTAGAGAGGGACAGTGACATTAGAGAGAGACAGTGACATTACAGAGAGACAGTGACATTAGAGAGAGACAGTGACATTAGAGAGGGACAGTAACATTAGAGAGGACAGTGACATTAGAGAGAGACAGTGACATTAGAGAGAGACAGTAACATTAGAGAGAGACAGTGACATTAGAGAGGGACAGTAACATTAGAGAGAGACAGTGACATTAGAGAGAGACAGTGACATTAGAGAGAGACAGTAACATTAGAGAGAGACAGTAACATTAGAGAGAGACAGTGACATTAGAGAGAGACAGTGACATTAGAGAGGACAGTAACATTAGAGAGGGACAGTGACATTAGAGAGAGACAGTGACATTAGAGAGGGACAGTGACATTAGAGAGGGACAGTGACATTAGAGAGACAGTAACATTAGAGAGGGACAGTGACATTAGAGAGAGACAGTAACATTAGAGAGGGACAGTGACATTAGAGAGAGACAGTGACATTAGAGAGAGACAGTAACATTAGAGAGAGACAGTGACATTAGAGAGAGACAATGACATTAGTGAGGGACAGTGACATTAGAGAGGGACAGTTACATTAGAGAGAGACAGTGACATTAGAGAGAGACAGTGACATTAGAGAGAGACAGTGACATTAGAGAGAGACAATGACATTAGTAGAGAGAGACAGTGACATTAGAGAGGGACAGTGACATTAGAGAGAGACAGTGACATTAGAGAGAGACAGTGACATTAGTGAGGGACAGTGACATTACAGAGAGACAGTGACATTAGAGAGGGACAGTACCATTAGAGAGAGACAGTGTGTTATAGAAAGACAGTGTAATCAGAAAGAGCCATTTGTTGGAAATTGAGCATTTATGTGGCCCTTCACTTAAGATGTCCTTAGAGAGTAGGAGGCGTCATTCTGGCGCTGGGAACACCATTTAAACTCTTTCCTCTCCTCTGATACAGTGAGAGCAGCTCTTTCCTCAGAGTAACAGTCTGAGCGTTGGTGATGTAATGAGGGGCCCTTACTAAGCTGTTTTCCTCCGCACGGCCATCTCTCTGTCCTGTGCAGCGCTGCTGGTCTTCTGAAGCTGGCTTAGGAGTGAAAGTGCCTTGCAGATACTCTATCTGTACAAAAGTGTGGCTTTAAGATTCATTTTCAATCCCCAGTTTACTCTCTTCTCTTTGGTGTTACCATGTATCTGTCTGTTTCTACGCAACAAAAGAGAAAACAGACACACAGTCGGAGCAAACAAACCACTGGCAGAACTGTGAAGCGGTGCTTTGCTGTATTTAAAGACAGGGAGCTGGTAGGAGAGTGCAGCACTGGACAGGGTTTCCATCAAAAAAGGAAAACTTCATTTATAAGCAACGCACACGACTTACCTACACACGCTGGAGACTCAGAGGTCTTTATGACGCACACACGCGCACGTGCGTGCAAACACACATCCTGTGATGTCTCCCTCAGTTTTGTGTTGGACGTGGTGAAAGGGTTCCATTATGAGTCCAGGCTGCCGGTCTTTAGTTTCGGCACTTGCTGTGTTCAGACTTGCCGCAGTCCTGGGATTAGATTACATGGGACCTTGCTTGGGCCAAATGTTCTGGTCATAACATGTCCTCATGTTCTCATTATGATGCAGATGATAGAATAACCAGTAGGGGCAGCATGACCACCACCCCTGGGTTAGGGTAGGGGGATCTGGTCTTGAACCCCCTACCCTACTGAATTGTTGGTACTGAATCTGCAGTGTTGATTTGATACTGTCTCTGTGGAGATGCTGATGCTGTGGTGTTGCCATAGTGATGCTGATGCTGTGGTGTTGCCATAGTGATGCAGATGCTGTGGTGTTGCTGTTGTTGTGTTGAAGCTCAGGCTGTACAGTAAGTGAGGTGTTTTTCTCTCTGCAGTGAAGAAAATGAATGAGCTCAAGTCCAGAGGAGTGAAGCTGCTTCCCAGCAAAGACAACCAGCAGAAAATATCTGTGTGTGAGTCACCCGTATCTTACACACACACACACACACACACACAGGGAGAAGGGGGGGGGTGTAACTCTGAGGTAGTGTCAGGCAGGAGAGAAACACAGAGTGCTGGGTAATTGGGTGACAGAGAGCATGAGCTTGTTTGCATTGTAGGCAGGATCAGTTTGTTCTTGTGAAGGAACTTTGTTATTTATTTTCCTTTGAGTGCAGATCATTGTGTGGAAATGTCACTTTATCTCCAGAGATGGCAGCTAAAACTGAGCGCTGTAACATTTCCCACCCTGCCCCCCGCCCCCGCCGCCCCATACCCTGGCGTTTCCACATTACTGCCGCTGTGTCTTAGCTGTCTGCCCTTTGCCCTGTTATTCATGTGCGTGATGATCCATATTTATGCTCCATTTAAATTCAGAGGGATTTCACAGAGCTGCTGGAGATTTGGCCCCTCCATTGGGCCTAACGTGCCAGCCTCTGACCCAGTGTCACTTCCTCTCTGACCCAGTGTCACTTCCTCTCTGACCCAGTGTCACTTCCTCTTTCTTTACCAGCATCATTGGGGGTGTAGCTGGGGGTCACAGCAGGTCCAGGCTGTCAGTGCGTATTCAGACTGTGTCACTGAGGATGATTAGAGAGTGCTTAACAAGTGTGAGCCCCGGGCAGGAGCGCAGCCGAGGGTCTGCCCACACCGTGTGCCTCAGTGTCCCAGGGCAGGGTGCACAGCCGAGGGTCTGCCCACACCGTGTGACTCAGTGTCCCAGGGCAGGGTGCACAGCCGAGGGTCTGCCCACACCGTGTGCCTCAGTGTCCCAGGGCAGGAGCGCAGCCGAGGGTCTGCCCACACCGTGTGCCTCAGTGTCCCAGGGCAGGATAGGCTGAAAAGCCCAGTCAGAGCAAGAAGGACCTCCCTCAGGGCAGGGTAAATACCCCATCTGCCCCAGGGCAGGGTAAATACCCCACCTGCCCCAGCGCCCGGTAAATACCCCACATGCCCCAGCACTGGGTAAATACCCCACCTACCCCAGCACAGGGTAGATACCCCACATGCCCCAGCACAGGGTAAATACCCCACCTGCCCCAGCACAGGGTAGATACCCCACATGCCCCAGCACAGGGTAAATACCCCACCTGCCCCAGCACAGGGTAGATACCCCACATGCCCCAGCACAGGGTAAATACCCCACCTGCCCCAGTGCAGGTATACCCCCCTGCCTGTGATGTACGGGACACATAAATGTAAGCTGAGCAAGTCACTCTGCATACGGGCAGGTATGTTGTATACAGTAATGTTGTGTACTATAATGTGTACTGTCATGTTGCAGTATTCATGTAACTCACTGTTTCTAAGCCCCTTCATCTGTCTGTGTCCACATGTTTTCCACAGTCTTCAACTTCTGTCTTTCATAGTTTTTCTTTGCTTCTCATTAGTTACCGTATTTATTCGTTTATAATGCACAATTTTTCCCCCAGATTTTTAAATCTAAAAATCAGGGATTCACATTGTACATGAGACCTAAATGCTGCCTTTTCCCCAACAAAATGCGTGGCCATACTGGGATGGTGCGTCCGGATGTAAGTTAGATTTATTGTCCAAGCTAACTGATCTGTAAAGAAGAATTAAATCACCGTAATAAAAATATGGTTCCGCATGATGTTCATTAATCTTCACACACAAGCTACCATGTACTCTCCACACAACTGCATGCACCGTACCGTAACATCCATACTGTTACAGTTCGGGATGCATACCCGTACCGTTATCCCTAGTGATGACCCAAATATGATTTCGTTCATAATTTATTTTTCAGGAATCATAATAAATCTGACGAAACATTCCTTTTTCTACGACATGGCCTGCCGCTGCGATCTCCACATCTGACTGTCTGAAATGATACAAAGGAAATACTAAGAATACACGAGAGATATTTTTCCAGGATTTCATTGCCCATAATTAGGGTGAACATTATATATGGATGGGTGTTATACACCAATAAATACGGTATTTATGATGTCCTTATTTCTCCCTTTTCTCAAAGTTCTCCTCCAAAACAAGATGTAACAATCAAAACCAAATGAAAGTTGGCTGCGGTACCAGCCGCTGAAACACCGGCTTTAATTGTGTGAATATCAGAGGAAAGACCCTGGCATGCGGTTTGTGGTTATTAGAGTGTAAAACAGGAGTCTGTGTTACTCTTTCATCATCTCTCATTCAGTACTGTGGTAGCAGTGCATTGTGGGTTATGAAGCTGCGTTTTGTACTCCTTTATTATTTCTGTCCTTACTCAACCTCCCACAGACTGCCTGGTCTGATCGCTCCTCTCTGTGTCCTCCCCTCCTTCTTTCACACTCTCTCTCCATCTCTCTGGCCCCCCTTCCCCCAGTGTCCCAGATGGGCGTGGCTCAGACCCACAGTATGTGTCCAGATCCTGGGATCCCGGAGCGAGGGAAGAGGAAAGGGGAAGACTTCAGGTGAGGCTGGCGCAGGTGAAATGCAGCTGAAACACAGCTGAAACGTGGTTGAGATGTTGGGTTTTGGGAGACAGATGGTCCGCAGTGAAAGCGTCAGCGGGGCGTTCCGCACGCGCTGGCTGTAA
>CM040749.1:837500-887500 GCA_022829145.1 Albula goreensis
TCAGGCGGCCTCTCTTAGTCAGCTGAGCGCCTGCAGATACACAGACTGTGGAAAGTTTGGCTTAATAATCCTCTGGTGACTTGGGCAGTGTGAGGCTGGTGCTGTGTCTGCAGTGAGGGCGTTTTGATAACTTGGGCAGTGTGTGGCTGGTGTAGTGTCTGCAGTGAGGGCGTTTTGATAACTTGGGCAGTGTGTGGCTGGTGTTGTGTCTGCAGTGAGGGTGTTTCCTTCCGTGAGGAGTCCCATGCACACAGCAGCAGCTGGTGGGGTGCTAAGGTTGACTAAACAGTTGAGCAAAGAGCAGGGTGGGAAGATGAGAAGGAATAAAGGAAACTCAGCGCCTCTCCTCACTGCTGGATGTGTCTCTCTTTCAGCACCCATGTGTGCAGTGGACAGTTTGTTTGGCTCATAGGTCTCAGGCGGCCTCTTAGTCAGCTGAGCGCCTGCAGATACACAGACTGTGGAAAGTTTGGCTTAATAATCCTCTGGTGACTTGGGCAGTGTGAGGCTGGTGTTGTGTCTGCAGTGAGGGCGTTTTGATAACTTGGGCAGTGTGTGGCTGGTGCTGTGTCTGCAGTGAGGGCGTTTTGATAACTTGGGCAGTGTGTGGCTGGTGTAGTGTCTGCAGTGAGGGCGTTTTGATAACTTGGGCAGTGTGTGGCTGGTGTTGTGTCTGCAGTGAGGGTGTTTCCTTCCCGTGAGGAGTCCCATGCACACAGCAGCAGCTGGTGGGGTGCTAAGGTTGACTAAACAGTTGAGCAAAGAGCAGGGTGGGAAGATGAGAAGGAATAAAGGAAACTCAGCGCCTCTCCTCACTGCTGGATGTGTCTCTCTTTCAGCACCCATGTGTGGTGGACAGCTCCGCGGGCCCCGTGGAGTCATCACCTCCCCCAACTTCCCCGTCCAGTACGACAACAATGCTAACTGCTCCTGGGTAATCACCGCCACCGACCCTTTCAAGGTGAGCACACCTGGGACAGGTCCATCACACCGCAGGGCGGCTGACCATCCCAACATTAACATGTCAATGTTCAGCCAGGACAGTCTTCTTCCCCATGCCTGGGATGGCAGTGCAGAATGATGCCGAGAGAACTGGCTGCCCAGCGGCTCTCAGTGTGGCTGATGGGGAGTAAATCATAATTTGAAGTGAGAACAATTTTTAAAGGGAAATACACTGTCAATCACAAAGCGACGTCTCACCACAAGCCCCAAACCTTTCATCATATAAAACTCTTATATCCTCTTATAAATAAATATAAATCCTCTTATAAATGGCGCCCACGAGCCCCTCCTCTTGTGAAAGTGCCGTGGGGTCTGAGAGCGTGCCAGCGCGCTCTCGTGTTCCGCCACCGCATCCTGCAGCCACGCCGCTAAGGAGCCGTAAAGAGCGGAGCTCAACCAGCCATCTCTGACAGCGGCTGGGGGCTGGGGGGTGTGCAGGGCTCTGACAGCGGCTGGGGGGGCTGGGGAGGGCTCTGGCTGCCTGACAGACACGGAGACGCAGAGAGAGGAAGAAAAAACCACCACTTACACACTTAGTGACTTTAGCACCACTTATACAGCTGATATTGTTGAATTTCATATGAATTATTGCTTTGGCAATACTGTCAATGTATGAAAATGCCAATAAGAAGTACTTAAACTTGAGAGAGAGAGAGAGAGAGAGAGAGAATGAGGGAGGGGGCAGAGAGTGAGAGAGGGGGATGGGGAAAAAGAGATAAAAGGAAAAGTTGTGGGAGAGAGGATTATACAGAATAAAAGAAAAAAAAAGACAGAAAGAGAGGAATGGAAAATTGGTGAGAAGACCATGCCTGGCCTGCGTTGAAGGACATCATGTTCCTGGACTCTGTTCCTCACCAGCCTGGTGCCCATCCTGTACCCCTCTCTCAGACTGGCACACTCGCCTCTGCTCCCACCCTGTACCCCTCTCTCAGACTGGCACCCTCACCTCTGCTCCCACCCTGTACCCCTCTCTCAAACTGGCACCCTCGCCTCTGCTCCCA
Source organism: Albula goreensis (assembly GCA_022829145.1). Classification (NCBI taxonomy): domain Eukaryota; kingdom Metazoa; phylum Chordata; class Actinopteri; order Albuliformes; family Albulidae; genus Albula; species Albula goreensis. The sequence continues at coordinate 839,504 of CM040749.1, forward strand.
CGCCTGTCTCTCTCTCTCTCTCTCTCTCTCTCTCTCTCTCGCCCCACAGCTCCCTCAGAGACAGGACCGCATTGCTCACGGCAACTGTGTCACGGCAACCACATCCTTTCTCATGAATGTTGTGTTGCTGCAGTGAAGGTTGAGTGAAACTCTTTTTGTTTTGTACTGCTTGTGGATCTTGCACACCCACACCAGTGTCCTTGAAGAGATGAGTGATCAGGGCCTAGAATTTATTAAACGCCTCAGAGTAGCAGTGCAGATCTGGGGTCAGTTTCTCCTGTCTACATCCTCACATTTTCCATGAGGAGACGGAAGGTGGAACTGATCCCAGAATAGGGCCTTAATTCCATAAGCATCCGAGAGAGCGTCTCAGAGATCGTCTCAGGGATCGTCCTCGGTGCGGTCGCCCGAGGCTTGCTCTGGATCTCAGGCCTGAGCTCTGTGTAAAGCAGCTTATTTCTCCTAAAAATGTCACATAAATAAGCTTGCATTGAAATGGAAATGAAACAGGGTAAGTGCTGGTGTAGGCCTGGTTTCCCCTGTCAGAATAACCTCATACATTTAGCAGATCAAATGCACATAACAGAGGCTTGATTAGGGTCTGTACTCGGTTAGATGGCTGATCTCAGATCAGTTTTTATCAGGTAGAGTCTGGCTGTTCAGATTGCACTAACGCAGAGCAGGCAGAGAGAGCGGCCCAGATGAGCGGAGGCCGTTTATCCAGCGCTGGGGCTGCCTTGTGTTTGAGTCCAGCCTCTCAGAGACAGAGCGACTGAGCAGCACCTTCTGACAGCCTAAATGGATCAGTACAGCTTTGTCCACACAGCACAGATGCACACACACACATACACACACACACACACACACACACACACACATACACACACACACACACACACACACACACACACACACACTCATGCACACACACATACACACACACACACACACACACTCATGCACACACACACACACACACACTCACACACGCACTCACTCATGCACACACAAGCCATTATTTCTATTACAGTAATAACCTCAGTATGAGGTTTTATTCTGATTTCCAATGTTCAGTTTGGGCTTTAGACATATTCATATATTGGAGTTCCAGAGATGTGTTTAAATGGCTCTGAAGCCTCACCTCCTCCTCCATCAATATATCCAACTTTATTTAAGGGTCTTAAATACCGTAAAATAGCAGTTACACACATTGGTTGTTGTAATTTAGGAAACGAACAACATAATTCCAATTTTACGGAGTGAAATTTAGATGTGAAATATTCTTTAGTCGCTTCCTGACAAACTGAAATGCAATCATTTTCTATGCACTTATTCTTTATGAAACGGTAAATTACCTCGTTATAACATCCTATCAGTATCATTTAGCCCTTGTGATGAATTCTGAGTGAATCTCCTCCACGCTGTTTGATAAATGCAGCGTAATGGAACGATGTCTCTCTCATTATCACTGCTGAATCACTAAGCGCCCAGCTTCACTGGGTCAGCTGATGTCATTTTGGAATGTCAACAGCCAGTGCACAAATGACATGAATGACTCATTATTACTGAGCAACATGCCCTGGCCCAATCACAGCCCCCCGCACAGCGCCCCCCCTGGTGGAAAAGGCAGGGTGTGCCAGTGTGGGTTTGTGACTCATTATGTCCCGCTGATGTCAGTCCTCACTCTCAGATTGGCTTTTAGATTTGTTCACGTTCCTCCAAAGGAACTGGTGGGCAGTTTGGCCTCGGAGTAAATCTGACTGCACAGTGGTCTCTGATTGACTTTAAATTGCTAAAAATGTTCCAAATCTTTGATGTTGTTCATTTAAATCGTACATTTGTGACTATGATTTTCCATTGAATCACAGCGTAAGCCTGCTGCATACTAGATGTGCTTTTTTATAACTCATGAGAAAGTCGTGCTCGCTGCTGTTCTGACAGCCAGTGTAGAGGGAGACAGGCATGGGCTTCTCTTTAGGCCTGGGGGAGGGCCTGACTGCCACTCTGCCCGTGTTTAATTGATATTTTGGTGTTTGTTTAATTGATATTTTAACGCCTGATGTCACATGAGGGAACGTTAGCCTCCAGATTAGTGTCGTTTAGATTAATGGGGTTTGACATCTTTTTGGCTGTCCATTGTGTTTCTGTTTGTCACCCAGAGAGTGAGATATCCATCTAAAGGAAAGGTTTCACTAGAGCTGGTAACTAATCTGCAATTTACACAAGATTGCTCTCAGCCTGGGGGAGGAGATGAGAGAGGGAACGAGGGGAAAAAATAAAGTAGCTCTCCCCGGCGAGGGCTAGCTCTGAATCTCTCTGTGGTGGATTGGCGCCAGGCTCTGCTAGAACATGATTTGGCCATTAGCTGATTAATCTGCTGATTTGTCGACCCGCTTTTAATTATGAGGCAGAACTGGGGAAATGAGAGCTGTGTTCGGCTCCGTTCCGCGTGCGTGATCTGCAGACAGAAACGCGGACACGCCGAGAGGGATCCCGGCAGGGGGGGCGTCGGCAGGGGGGCAGGTTATCACGCTCTCGCAGAGCGCCGTCTGTCCCTGGGGGAGGACATGCTGATGGCGGATTTTCAAAATAGCGCACATCACAGCTCTGTGGCTGACCACTGGTATGGTGATGACCCGATGATGTGGTGTGTTTTAGTGACAGCACTTCACTCAGTCACAGTGTCGATCACAGTGTGCTGTCATTACATTAGGGATTCAGTGCTCAGTCACAGTGTCGATCACAGTGTGCTGTCATTACATTAGGGATTCAGTGCTCAGTCACAGTGTCGATCACAGTGTGCTGTCATTACATTAGGGATTCAGTGCTCAGTCACAGTGTCGATCACAGTGTGCTGTCATTACATTAGGGATTCAGTGCTCAGTCACAGTGTCGATCACAGTGTGCTGTCATTACATTATGGATTCAGTGCTCAGTCACAGTGTCGATCACAGTGTGCTGTCATTACATTATGGATTCAGTGCTCAGTCACAGTGTCGATCACAGTGTGCTGTCATTACATTAGGGATTCAGTGCTCAGTCACAGTGTCGATCACAGTGTGCTGTCATTACATTAGGGATTCAGTGCTCAGTCACAGTGTCGATCACAGTGTGCTGTCATTACATTAGGGATTCAGTGCTCAGTCACAGTGTCGATCACAGTGTGCTGTCATTACATTAGGGATTCAGTGCTCAGTCACAGTGTCGATCACAGTGTGCTGTCATTACATTAGGGATTCAGTGCTCAGTCACAGTGTCGATCACAGTGTGCTGTCATTACATTAGGGATTCAGTGCTCAGTCACAGTGTCGATCACAGTGTGCTGTCATTACATTAGGGGTTCAGTGCTCAGTCACAGTGTCGATCACAGTGTGCTGTCATTACATCAGCCGTTTAGCAAAGTGACGTGTGCAGGTTTTACACACTGTTTCACTCTGGTTTCAGGCCTGATTTGCTTCAGAGAGATGTCCCATTGAGTGCATGGTGTGTATGTTAAAAGATGTCACTCAGTGTAAATGTCTCAGTGTTAATACAGAGCACTCGTGTCCCCTGAATCCGTCTGCATAACAGTGGCACCTGTAATCACAGACCTGAGAGGCGCAGGAGAGCACTCTGTTTACCTGCAGCCTCAGAGCGACACTCTTCCCCCCGTATGACCTCCCTCCCACAAACCTCCTCTGCGCAGATTGTTTACCATCTCAAACACAGCGATTTGCATTTATATAAACAATAAGAATGTGCAGGACGCTAGAGGCCAATCTGAAACGGGACTCTGATAATAGTGCTTTCTTTTTCTATCTCTCACTTTTTATTAATCAGTGCAGTTATTGTCAGTTTTACTGAACAGAATGTTTTTGAAAGGCTTCGCTATGCTGTGGTAGGACAGTGGAGCCGTCCTGCCTCTGCTCCAGCCTGCAGGGTTTGGATCTGCTCCTTTTCCCCTTCCCATCTCTCCCTGCTTTCCCTCCGGACCCGGGACCGGATCCCATGCCCCGTCTGCGCATTTGTGCGATCACAGCCAGACCTCAAGGGTCACATGATGAGTGTGGGATTTCCTGGCCGGTTGTTAGTCATGAAGCGCACAGCTGGGGGATCGCCCCTCTGGCTGGGTCACTGTCTGTGGGCCTGCTGTTCTCTCATTGTTTATGTGTGGAAAATTGGGGGCCGAAATGGGGCGCCATCACACACTCCACTGAGCACGCCGATGCTGACATTTGGAGCGTGGCGTCCTGATCGGTGCATAATGCCAGTGATGTTAAACCCATCCAGGAGTGAGACTATCTTGTGTTTGATTTTTACACTGATCTCCGAACCCCCTTTAGGAGTTCCAAAGCTGACTGCTGTCTTTGAATTATTCAGGCGCTCTGTTCAGATGTGGACACATAGAGGGCTTTGATATGCCCCCCACAGCCCGTCTGATGGAACATGTGTAATTAAATATCTTAACAGGGGCTTCTGTATGGCAAAGGGAAGCACGACACGCAAACCAGTGAAGCACAGCGCAGTCTCACACAAACCAGTGAAGCACAGCGCAGTCTCACAGAATAGCAAACCAGTGAAGCACAGCGAAGTCTCACGCAAACCAGTGAAGTCTCACACAAACAGTGAAACACAGCGCAGTCTCACACAAACCAGTGAAGTCTCACACAAACCACAGCACAGTCTCACAAACCAAACCAGTCACGCAAAAGGAACAGCACAGTCTCACACAAACCAGTGAAGCACAGCGCAGTCTCACACAAACCAGTGAAGCACAGCGAAGTCTCACACAAACCAGTGAAGCACAGCGCAGTCTCACACAAACCAGTGCAAACCAGTGAACAGCGCAGTCTCACACAAACCAGTGAAGCACAGCGCAGTCTCACACAAACCAGTGCAAAAGTGAAGCACAGCGCAGTCTCACACAAACCAGTGAAGCACAGCGCAGTCTCACACAAACCAGTGAAGCACAGCGCAGTCTCACACAAACCAGTGAAGCACAGCGCAGTCTCACGCAAACCAGTGAAGCACAGCGCAGTCTCACACAAACCAGTGAAGCACAGCGCACAGTCTCACACAAACCAGTGAAGCACAGAATGTTAATCCCTCAGAATGCTGAGATCTGCTTTACTCTGGTTAGGGGGAAACACGATCTCCAGAATCCACAAGCACAGCCGTGTGTTTGTTTCACCCAAGCACTAAATCAGCTCATTTCATTGATGTTTTGGGCACTGGGGGAACACACACACATGGTAGTACTTACACTTACAACTCTAAGCTGGAGGCAATCAAAGCTGTGCACATAACCGTCTGTAGTCATATCATGGATCACTATCAATATTAACCTTCATCTCAGTTTTTCCCCATTTTATGTAATGGTCTCCATTGCCGCTATGATGGTTTCTCTGCAGGTGATTAAGCTGACGTTCGAGGACTTTGACCTGGAGCGAGGATACGACACTCTGACTGTGGGGGATGGTCCTGCTGTAGGAGATCAGAAAACCATTTTTCATGTGTGAGTGATTATCATCTCTCCCTCTCTCTCCCTCTCTCCCTCTCCCTTCATTACGCTAAACTCACAAAATGTCAAAAAAATGTTTAGTAAATTCACAGCAAATGTTGATTAAAGTGGGAATAAGCCTGTCCAAAGTGTAATGCATTTTGCACAGTGTTGCGTACTGTAACAGACAGAAGCGGCACCGTGTCTGAGTTCTGCCTCTGGTGGTTCTGGTTCTGCAGGCTGTCAGGAACCTCCACTCCAGACCTAGTGGTCAGCACCAGTCACCAGATGTGGCTCAACTTCAGGACGGATGACACCAGCGGGTCACTGGGGTTCAGGGTGTCCTATGAAGGTAAACAATTCACAAACTTTAATAAACATCGATAAAACACAGAGCACATAAGCCTCATCTCTTGTTCAGCTTTCTCTCCCTTCATTTGTGGAAGGATGTTAGAGCCAGGAGGTTAAGCTTTGGGGCGGGAAGCCACAGTCTGCCATTTTAGGGACATTCTACAGTCGCCAGTTGACTTGAGAAGATGAATCACAGAATGGACGTGATTTGTGATATGGAAACATAGCCAATTGGGAGGCTTCTTAGATTTGTAATGTGGAGTAACAGCCAATTAGAACAGGTGTTAGATTCATAATATTGAGTCAAAACAGGGAGACCAAGTCAGGCTTCTCCCTGGCTCTGCCAGAGCTAAAGAACCCTTACAGCTGTCTGTGTGTATGCGCGTGTGTGTGCTTCTGAGTGTGGGAGTCTGCATATGGATGTGTGTGTGTGTGTGTGTGTGTGTCTGTCCTCTCTGAGAGGGAAGTGTTTACGGAGTCGTCCTTTGATTTGTAAAGCTGTTTGTAATTGTAAGCGGGGATGTGGCCTCGTGCCCCCATGCACCCCTGCATTTGGGGGGAAGGAGGCTGGCCCGTCACGCTGCCCCATCAGGCTGCTGTGTTTGGCAGAGCCCCGTGCTGCAGCAGCAGGGGGAGGCAGCTGGGTCTTTGATACGGCCCTTCTCTGCCTCAGATACGCGCGTAACCTTGGAGATTAAATACACAGATCAAAGGACAATTATCCTCAAAGTCTGGATATTACAGTTCTCCTCAAAAGCAGTTCAGTGCCTTTCATTCCCTAAAATAATAAAACAGAAAACGTATTCGGTCTGATCTTATTCTCAATATTAATGTGCTCCACATTCTCAGATTTCAAGGACAGCCATCGTGGGTTTGTGTAGGGACTGTGTGTGTGTGTGTGCGTGCTTGGACCTTCTGTAGGAATTGTACTAACGATTTTAACAAATTTACAAATATTTCTGTAGCTGTAGCTACTGATGATGAGAGAAAAAAAATTATAAGCACAAGTAAGTCCACCTCTGAGGATAATTTGGAGGAAAACTTTTTGACAAAACAGCTGAAATATAACCGCCAGTACAGAGAATAGCCGCTGTTATTGGCACACTGGAGCAGTGCATTAACAGGGTGGAGACCGTGGTGCCCATCCTGTGTGAGAGGGTGAGAGCACAGCGCAGTGTCTGTGTGAGAGGGTGAGAGCACAGCACAGTGTCTGTGTGAGAGGGTGAGAGCACAGCACAGTGTCTGAGTCAGAGGGTTAGAGCACAGCGCAGTGTCTGTGTGAGAGGGTGAGAGCACAGCACAGTGTCTGTGTGAGAGGGTGAGAGCACAGCGCAGTGTCTGTGTGAGAGGGTGAGAGCACAGCGCAGTGTCTGTGTGAGAGAGGGTGAGAGCACAGCACAGTGTCTGTGTGAGAGGGTGAGAGCACAGCGCAGTGTCTGTGTGAGAGGGTGAGAGCACAGCACAGTGTCTGTGTGAGAGGGTGAGAGCACAGCACAGTGTCTGTGTGAGAGGGTGAGCACAGCGCAGTGTCTGTGTGAGAGGGTGAGAGCACAGCGCAGTGTCTGAGTGAGAGGGTGAGAGCACAGCGCAGTGTCTGTGTGAGAGGGTGAGAGCACAGCGCAGTGTCTGTGTGAGAGGGTGAGAGCACAGCACAGTGTCTGTGTGAAAGTGGGTGAGCACAGCGCAGTGTCTGTGTGAGAGGGTTAGAGCACAGCACAGTGTCTGTGTGAGAGGGAGAGAGCACAGCGCAGTGTCTGTGTGAGAGGGTGAGAGCACAGAGCAGTGTCTGTGTGAGAGGGTGAGAGCACAGCGCAGTGTCTGAGTGAGAGGGTGAGAGCACAGCACAGTGTCTGTGTGAGAGGGTGAGAGCACAGCGCAGTGTCTGTGAGAGGGTGAGAGCACAGTGTCTGGTGAGAGGGAGAGCACAGCGCAGTGTCTGTGTAGAGCACAGCACAGTGTCTGTGTGAGGTGAGCACAGCGCAGTGTCTGTGTGAGAGGGTGAGAGCACAGCACAGTGTCTGTGTGAGAGGGTGAGAGCACAGCGCAGTGTCTGTGTGAGAGGGTGAGAGCACAGCGCAGTGTCTGTGTGAGAGGGTTAGAGCACAGCACAGTGTCTGTGTGAGAGGGTGAGAGCACAGCACAGTGTCTGTGTGAGAGGGTGAGAGCACAGCACAGTGTCTGTGTGAGAGGGTGAGAGCACAGCGCAGTGTCTGTGTGTGAGAGGGTGAGCACAGCACAGTGTCTGTGTGAGAGGGTGAGAGCACAGCGCAGTGTCTGTGTGAGAGGGTGAGAGCACAGCGCAGTGTCTGTGTGAGAGGGTGAGAGCACAGCGCAGTGTCTGTGTGAGAGGGTGAGAGCACAGCACAGGGAGAAGAAGTGGCATGTTATCATGGTTTATGTGGCCGCTGTGAAGTGGCTGAAGTAGCAGGAGATAGATGCTGCCTCGTTGGGCTGTTCTGTATGTGAGTTTAATGACTCAGTCCCCTGGGAGGTGAGGTAGCTGCTGACTCTGCTGCTGGCACACTGAGGGTCTGCCTCCACAAACAGTCTGGCGAGTTCAGCGATCGCCAAAATCAACTGGCCAAGTTGTCTTTGGGAAGACTGAAATTAACACTTGTATTTGTTTGTCAGTCAGATTGCAGGAATGATGTAGCATGAACCCAGGGAGAGACTGTGCTCTGTGCTGAGAGAGAACATGAGGAGCTCAGATCACTCAGACTAACACAGATGGTGTGTGTGTGTGTGTGTGTGTGTGTGTGTGTGTGTGTGTGTGTGTGAGTGTGTTGTGTGTGTGTGTGTGTGTGTGTGTGCATGTATCTGTGTGTGTGTGTGTGTGTGTGTGTGTGTGAGTGTGTGTGTGTGTGTGTGTGTGAGTGTGTGTGTGTGTGTGAGTGTGTGTTTGTGTGTGTGTGTGTGTGTGTTGTGTGTGTGTGTGTGATGTGTGTCTGAGTGTGTGTATGTTGTGTGTGTGTGTGTGTGTGTGTGTGTGTGTGTGTGTGCGTGCGTGCGTGCGTGCGTGTGTGTGAGTGTGATGTTCATGTGTGTGCATGTGTGTGTGTGTGGGAGTGTGTGACATGTGCGTGCGTGTGTGTGTGTGTGTGTGTGATGTGTGAATGTGTGAGGAGTAAGATATTACATGTGGCTTGCTGAGTAGCTGTAGGCTATTTCTTTGAGTGAAACGAGGCAGAGGACCTTAGAGAGAGGGGGGTCTTGGCTGGAGTATTGGTGGGGGTGAGGCTGTGGTGATGGATGGTGTTTTGTCTGTAGTGTGGTCCTGGGGGTGAGACATATTTCTACTGTCAGGTCTCCAAGCATGAGCTGGGGAAGTGAGGGAGGGGGCTCAGTGGAAATTGTGGAGAAAACCTGTTTTATTTCCTGTACAATGTTTCCCACAGTCAGCCTGAGTAACTATTGTAGGCATTAAATGTTTCCTATTAACAACAATTAACAGCCTGTTACAATTTTGGACGATGGTTGCAACAGGAAATAACATGTGCAGGACTGAGCATGTGCAGAACTCTCCGTCAGCACAGAGAAGCAACGTGGTGTCAGTTTGACACAGGTACACGAGTGAATGGCCGTCACATGGCTGCAAAGGTGGAAATGTCATCTGAGAGTGAAGGAAGTCATTCTGCTCTCTACGAGCCTGTGTCAGTCCGACAGACGTCACCTGCGGCCGCCTGTCCCACCTCTGTCCTTCTCTCATCATCAGAGATAGACCAGGGGAGCTGTGGAGATCCAGGGATCCCCGCCTACGGCAAGCGAGAAGGGTCAAACTTCCAGCACGGGGACAAGCTATACTTTGAATGTCTGCCAGCCTTTGAGCTGGTGGGCAAGAGGAACATCACCTGTCAGAAGAACAACCAATGGTCAGCCAAGAAGCCCAGCTGTGTGTGTGAGTGGCATCTCTCTCCTCCAATCCCATTCAGAATTTATAATTTAGTGTGTGCTGTCTGATTGCTGTGATAGTCCATCTCTACCCAAAGCCACAGTTTCTCTCTGCTGAGCTGTTACTCTGTTCATTTTCCTGTGCAGTTTCCCATACCTGTGTAGTGTATCCTGGCTTTGCACCTCATCTGGTTTGGAGGAACCAGACCCCTTTGATTCTGCCGCTGCACAGATATAGTATAACCCCATAATGGTATTCTCAGTCAGGGAAAGAACTGAAATCCATACATCAGAAATCTCATTGTAATTGTATGAAACAGTAGTTTTTACATAAATTACATTACAAATGAATTTGTAGATGAATATTCTTTATCAAAATTCTGCAGTTTTCAAGTATAACACCTCAGGGATGTCTATGCACATTTCCAATTAAATTCAGCCATATTCCATAGAGTTATATTAGACATAATGAACTTCTTAGGGCTCAAACCTTTGAATACAAATGTCTGTAGGCATTATTTTAAAATGTTCTACCACTGGAGTTAAAGGATTCTGGAACATGATGAATAGAAAAGGCAGCATGTCACTTAACAGGTGAGTCTGTCACCTGTGGGGCTGACTAATATGGGGTGAGGTGAGTCTGCACACCTGTGGGGTTCAGGTGAGTCTGCACACCTGTGGGGCTGACTGAGGGTATATGGGGTGCAGGTGAGTCTGCACACCTGTGGGGCTGACTGAGGGTATATGGGGTTCAGGTGAGTCTGCACACCTGTGGGGCTGACTGAGGGTATATGGGGTTCAGGTGAGTCTGATATATGATATATGGGATGTAGGTGTCCGCCTTCTTTCGTCTTTATGTAAGAATGAAAACAATGGCACCCTGTCATGCAGGAAGAGTAGTTTCTTTCACTTTTACTTTTAATTTTATTGGAGTTAAAAACAAAACAGGGTTTCCAGTCTCTGTCCTTCTGCCACAATTCCCCCCTGCCTCTCGCTACCCCAAAACCAGGCTCTGATTGGCTGAGAGAATCAAGTTCTCCACCAATCACCATCTGTGAACAGGACTCACAGAGCATGCTCAGTTTAAGCAGACAGTCTTAAAGTGGCCTTCCCTGTCATCGCTGTGGTCTGAATGTGTGTTGTCATGACAACCTTCCCATCACCTCCTTGTGGATAATTCCTGCAGAATGGAGGCTTCTGGGTAATTGTACATGTTTAATGAGGATTATGGGTAGTGCAGGGGCTCATTAGGGCTGAGGATGGTTTGGAGCAGGGTGGAGCGCGGCTTAAAGCCGTTTAATGAGGGAAGCTCATTAAAGCTCCGCTCAGTGCTGTCCTCTGCTCATAGCCTGAGCACATCGATTATGCAGAGTAAAGATTATGCGAAAACCCCAAAAACCGCACAAGAAATCACTGCCCACTCTGTCAACAAGCTTGTTCACACTCTTTATCCAAAGGAAGAGAATTACTGCTGAATCTAAGCAGCCACACCACCCTGTACCCTTCTACTGTCACTGCTGAAGCTAAGCACACACCACCCTGTACCCTTCTACTGTCACTGCTGAAGCTAAGCAGCCATACCACCCTGTACCCTTCTACTGTCACACTGCTGAAGCTAAGCAGCCACACCACCCTGTACCCATCTACTGTCACACTGCTGAAGCGAAGCAGCCACACCACCCTTACCCTACTGTCACACACTAAGCAGCCATACCACCTGTACCCTCCTACTGTCACACTGCTGAAGCAGCCATACCACCCTGTACCCTTCTACTGTCACACTGCTGAAGCTAAGCAGCCATACAACCCTGTACCCTTCTACTGTCACACTGCTGAAGCTAAGCAGCCATACCACCCTGTACCCTTCTACTGTCACACTGCTGAAGCTAAGCAGCCACACCACCCTGTACCCTTCTACTGTCACACTGCTGAAGCTAAGCAGCCACACCACCCTGTACCCTTCTACTGTCACACTGCTGAAGCTAAGCACACACCACCCTGTACCCTTCTACTGTCACACTGCTGAAGCGAAGCAGCCACACCACCCTGTACCCTTCTACTGTCACACTGCTGAAGCTAAGCACACACCACCCTGTACCCTTCTACTGTCACACTGCTGAAGCTAAGCTAAGGCAGATCCCATGTTTGCAGTTGAAGACAGATACCTCACTTACACAGCCGGCTGCAGAAACAGAAGCACGGAGCAAAATGTACATTGATTACATTGTGATGACCAGGTAACCCCATACGTGATAGTGGGGAACCCTGTTTAACCCAGACGGCAGATAGAAGGTCGTTAGCAGCAGGCGCCATTTTGACTGTGGTCGGATGTGGTGACACGCCTTTGTTATTCTAATACACATTCTCACACACTGTGCCGCTCTCCAGAACTCTGTCCCAACAATCCCATGGCTCTGTTTGAAAGAGCAGGGCTGTTAATCTGCTCCCATCATGGTTGGCTGTCTGTATCTGCCCCCCCCCCCCCATGTTTCTGATTGGTTGCGTAATCCTGCAATCCCTACCCACAGCCACTCCCCAGCATACCAAATAGAGAAATCAGTTCTCAGCTGCCCTACCTTAAATAAATAAATGAAAGTACTTACTAAGAGATATTTCCACTGAGTCCTCTCTCTGTAAGGTTGGGCTTGTTCATGCATTATGTAAAAGCTCACAGCAATTTAAGCATAAAAAACACCATTTACAAGAGAGGGGTAAAGTTCACCCTGCAAATGCATGATTATACAGCAAAATGCAAATGGAGGATCAACCAAACTCCAAAGCCGTCCAAACAGAGATGAAATGTGTAAATGGTTTTGTTGCACAGGCAAGAACATAAACAACCAGGGCCCAGGTCCCAAAATCCACCAGTCACCTGATTGGGATTGAAAGTCAACGATACTGCAGTAATCTCAGCATTGATAAGGCTTCGGGAAACAAGCGCAGCGGATTGCCATGAGCTGAACATGGTATGGCGTAGCTGCTGATGGGTGCAGGACAGCACGCAGGCGTCAGTCAGAAACCAAAGTGCCATCTGTACGCCCATGGCCTTGGAGAAGCGCATTCCTGCTGCCGCTGTCATGACAACCTGGCAGCGTGAGCGACTGATCGATTCCCCCTTCCCCCCACTCTCTGGCCACAGAGCTCACTGACACACACAGGCCAAGACACACTCACACACACCTCATACACACACACACACTCACACACACACACACACAGACACACAGACACACACACACACTCACACACACAGACACACACACACACACAGACACACACACACACTCACACACACAGACACACACTCACACACACACACACACACACACACTCACACACACACTCACACACAGACACACACTCACACACACACACACACTCACACACAGACACACACAGACACACACTCACACACACACACACACACACACAGACACACACTCACACACTCACACACACTAACAAACACACACACACACACTACACAAACACAAACTCTCACACATAACAAACACACAGACACACAAACACATCACACATACACAGAAACACCTTACACACACACACACATACACCCATCCTTACACCCACACACGTCCGTCTTTCCACATTCAGAGAGCTACGTTCTGCATTGCTTGGGATTTCCCCAGATTTTTCAGTGCTTGTGGTCTGACCCTGGAGGGCTCTCATGGGTCTGCAGGCTGCAGAAACAGCGGAGAGCCGACACTGATGGAGGAATGCCACCAGTTTCATTCGTTATCTATAGAGACCACAGGAGTGCCACAGAGACTAACTGCCATCCATGCAAGGGGAGAAGCACAGCAGGAACAGGGTGCACCTCCATAGTGTGACTCACTGAGAGCTGATGTCAGAAAGAGTGAGAGCACCATCAGCCATCACTGTTTCAGCTGCCTCTCAGTCATACAGTCACAGGAAGTGATGTCACTCGCAGGTCATACATATGAACTTAATAACTAGTTTGTCTTAAAGGCACAGTGTGTGATTTTACTGTGATAAGTTCAGGTCATGAGAGAACAAACGTGTTAATTGTTCTCACAGAGGCATCACACTGCACCTCCATCTCCATTCCTGTTCTGTTCCATCACCCTAGAGGAGCTATGGTATGAGCGGGTATCCCGATAGGGACAGTGGGGTCCCGGGGCAGTAACCCCTCTCCAGGGTTAGTACAGCCATGCTGACACACCTTACCCAGAGCCCCATGAACGCGGTGTATGTTTGACTTTGTCTGTTTCATAACTAAAACTTGTGGTAAATCAGTTATTTGGGGAAGCACTGCCTGTGGCTAAAGTCCCTGTGGAGAGTTGTGTCTCTCTGCTGGTAAGTGTTCTGGGCTGCGGTGGTTGTTTGCCTAATGAAACCAGACTACACCAGGATTCCGTCTTAATGCCGCTCTCCACTGAAGGACTAGTCTGATTTATTATGCTCAGAGGGAAGTCTCCTGGCTTTTAACAATGCAGCCCAAATCAGAAATCCATTAATACTGCATCACTCATGCTGAAATTAAATCAAATGTAACATTTCAGAAACAAGGTCTGCAGACTTAAAAGGGTATAAATGAATTGTTAAAAAGTTTAAATATAAATAATAAATTAAAAGTAGAAAAAATATATTCCTTATCCTTAACTTTGAGTAATTCAGTGAAAAGGGGATATTTTTAAACATATGCAAATTTGAGTAATTTGGTTGAGGTTGGCTACATATGAATACGATGATATCCATTCCAGAAACAAAGGGAAGGCAGAGGAAGTTAAAGAGCTAACACAAAGAGCCATTTTTAATAGGGCAAACCCACAGTACAACACTGTACAATAAACCCACAGTACAACACTGTACAATAAACCCACAGTACAACACTGTACAATAAACCCACAGTATAGCACTGTACAATAAACCCACAGTACAACACTGTGCTATAAACCCACAGTACAGCACTGTACAATAAACCCACAGTACAACACTGTACAATAAACCCACAGTACAACACTGTACAATAAACCCACAGTATAGCGCTGTACAATAAACCCACAGTACAACACTGTACAATTAAACCCACAGTACAGCACTGTACAATAAACCCACAGTACAACACTGTACATTAAACCCACAGTACAGCACTGTACAATAAACCCACAGTACAGCACTGTACTATAAACCCACAGTAAACTATAAACCCACAGTACAACACTGTACAATAAACCCCAGTACAACACTGTATAGCACTGTACAATAAACCCACAGTACAACACTGTACATTAAACCCACAGTACAGCACTGTACAATAAACCCGCAGTATAGCACTGAAAATACAACACATTACACTAACTGCTGGTGTGCTTCATTTCTCAACCATGTGACATCAATCTCCTGCAGGTAACAACACTGAAACATTTAAATGGTTACATTGCAAAATTTTACAGAATAAACTGTACCCTTAAAACACAAAATGTTGTTTTCATAACAAAAACTTTACAAAAAGGGTTTTCAAATAATGCACTCAAATGAGTTTTCATAATTATGATGAGTTGGACTGTCATAACGAGACTAAGGTAACATAGTTGATTGACCATGGAAACTGTAGACCTGACACTAGTTCGCCCATGCTCTCTCTGTCCTCTGCTCCCTGTCTTCTGCTCACTTTCTGTCTCCTGTCTCCTTTCTCCCCGCAGTTTCCTGTTTTTATAACTTCACAACTCCATCGGGGGTGCTGCTTTCCCCAAACTACCCGCAGGACTATGGCAACAGCATGCACTGTGTGTGGCTGGTGATCGCCCCTCCAGAGAGCCGCATTAACCTGGCCTTCAATGACCTGAGCATGGAGAAGCAGTTTGACTACCTGTCCATGAAGGATGGAGGCAAGGCAGAGTCTCCTGTGCTGGGTACCTTCTCCGGAGACGCTATCCCTGCCCCAGTCACCACCAGCGGGCATGTTGCCAGGCTCGAGTTTATGACCGACCACACCAACACTGGCCGAGGGTTCAACATCAGCTTCACCAGTGAGTGTCCTAACCCCTGAACCTTTAACATCACCCAAAATATTAACCTCTAACTCCAACACTAACCCCAATTACTAGCCACTTACCGCTAACCACTAACCCTAAAACCTAACCCCTAACATTACCCCAACACTAACCCCAATTACTAACCCTCACCGCTAACCACTAACCCTAAAACCTAACCCCTAACATTACCCCAACACTAACCCCAATTACTAACCACTTACCGCTAACCACTAACCCCTAAAACCTAACCCCTAACATTACTCCAACACTAACCCCAGTTGCTAACACCTAAACCCCTAACCACTTACCCCAGAGCCCCTAACCTAACAGTAACCCATAACCATAACTCCAAGCCCCTAAAGTTAACCCTAGTCTCCTTAACCAACCCCTACTCGCTAACTCTGCGATCCCCAATACTAAATCCAGACCCCTACTCTTAAGTTCTTTTTAGATCTGTTGGGCTCGTATGCAAACAAGTTGACTTTATGTCATTAAGGTCATATCAAACTGACTGTTGTCTTAGGATATGCTGTTCTACGTTATTAATGTCATTAAGGTCATATCAAACTGACTGTGGTCTTAGGATATGCTGTTCTACTTTTTTAATGTCATTAAGGTCATATTAAACTAACTGTGGTCTTAGGATATGCTGTTCTACTTTAGGCTGAAAAGTTAAAGAAAAGGAGCATATTTGCTTGTCACAAATGAAAGAACTGAAAGAATTGATGCTGTAATGCAAAGTCTGTATCGATTGAATAATTTTCCCTTTAGGAAGCTGGGTTCCTTTAACTGGGTACCAGCCTCAATCTTTTCTTTCTTAATCTTATTATTTTCTTTATGAAAATAAGTGAAACCGCCACCTTTATGTGAAACATAATTTTGTGAAGAGTGACATGTTTGCAGTAGTGAGCTCTAATCTGCTGTGTTGTGCTTCGTCTCATCCCTGTAACACCCACCACCCCCCTTCCCCCACCCAGCGTTTCGGCACAACGAGTGCCCAGACCCAGGGGTGCCAGTGAACGCGCGGCGGACGGGCAGCAGCCTGCAGCTGGGCAGCGCAGTGCAGTTCCAGTGCGAGGACGGCTTCGTCAGGACCCAGGGCTCGCTCACCATCTCTTGTATCCTGAGAGAGGGCAGTGTGGTGTGGGACAGCGCGCAGCCCCGCTGCGAGGGTGAGTGAAGCAGTGTGGTGTGGGACAGCGTGCAGCCCCGCTGCGAGGGTGAGTGGGGTAGCGTGGTGTGGGACAGGAGGACAGGAAGCGATGGCTGATGGCTGAGAGTGAATGGGTGACTGAGTGAATGACGTGTGTGAGTAATGAGTGTCTTTATCCCGTAGCACCCTGCGGGGGCTATCTGAAGGCATCAAGCGGGGTAATCCTGTCCCCCGGCTGGCCAGAGCTCTACAGGGAGGGGCTCAACTGCGAGTGGGTCATCGAGGCCCCACAGGGGAACCCCATCAAAATCACCTTCGACAAGTGAGTCTCACCTGAGCACACTACAACCACACTGAGGGTGCACTACAACCCACACTACAGCCACACTGAAGATGCACTACAACCCACACTACAACCACACTGAGGGTGCACTACAACCCACACTACAGCCACACTGAAGATGCACTACAACCCACACTACAACCACACTGAGGGTGCACTACAACCCACACTACAGCCACACTGAAGATGCACTACAACCCACACTACAACCACACTGAGGTGCACTACAACCCACACTACAGCCACACTGAAGATGCACTACAACCCACACTACAGCCACACTGAGGGTGCACTACAACCCACACTACAGCCACACTGAGGGTGCACTACAACCCACACTACAACCACACTGAGGGTGCACGACAATCACACTACAATCACTCTGAAGATGCACTACAATCACACTACAGCCACACTGAGGGTGCACTACAACCCACACTACAGCCACACTGAGGGTGCACTACAATCACACTACAGCCACACTGAGGGTGCACTACAACCCACACTACAACCACACTGAGGGTGCACGACAATCGCACTACAATCACACTGAAGATGCACTACAACCCACACTACAGCCACACTGAGGGTGCACTACAACCCACACTACAACCACACTGAAGATGCACTACAACCCACACTACAGCCACACTGAAGATGCACTACAACCCACACTACAACCACACTGAGGTGCACTACAACCCACACTACAACCACACTGAGGGTGCACGACAATCGCACTACAATCACACTGAAGATGCACTACAACCCACACTACAGCCACACTGAGGGTGCACTACAACCCACACTACAGGCACACCGAGGGTGCACTACAGCACACACTGAGGCTACACCACAGCACACACTTAAGGTATACTACGTGTGTGTGTGTGTGTGTGTGTGTGTGTGTGTGTGTGTGTGTGTGTGTGTGTGTGTGTGTGTGTGTGTGTGTGTGTGTGTGTGTGTGTGTGTGTGTGTTGATGTAGGTATGTGTGTGTGGGTGTAGCTGTAGGCTGTAGGTGCTCTTATAGTTTGCTAAATGCTGAATGCTTTCTGTGTCACACACACTGTATTTACACCCCTCGCATCTCCCAGTGTCCCCATCTGAACCCCATCAGAAAATAAACACTATGCCAGTGTTTGCAGCTCTTTGATTCTCTGTGACATCAATAAAACATGGCTTTCTGCTCCATTTAAGCGCCTTCCCTTTAAATCCCTGCTTTTGCCTCCTCTGTTCTCCAGATCGGTGTGTTTTTGCCCACCGGTATGGTAGTGAAGTGACAGACACTGTTGGAATACCCACACAGAGAACCCACACAGCATTACCTGCTCTTGGCTGTGTCTGTGAACACTGTCTCTGCACTCAGACGCACCCCCCGCGGGATCGGGGCTGAGGTGGTGTGTTTGTGATGTCACTGAGATTATCTACTGTGACCGACTGAGCTCGCTCTGTGCGCCTTTCAGGAAAGACACTGCAGTGAGATCTTAAAGAGCATTTCTCACATCCATTCAGGAAAAATCTCCTGCTTACCTCGTATATCAGCATCAAGATTAATGTAATGAATTTATTACTTTTAGAACAAATTTTTGCTTTATGTTCCTTAATATCAGATATACTCCTTATCCAGTGATTTTTATCTTATCCAGTTGGCACAGAATTTATCTAAATTTTTACTGAAATCATGCATATCTTTTTGGTAACATATTGAGAGCTTTGTTTGCCAGCCTGTACTTGGTTTGACCAGCACCCTGGGGTTTGGGGTTAAATGCCCAGTTTAGTGCCCTGGCTTTGGGGTTAAATGCCCAGTTTAGTGCCCTGGCTTTGGGGTTAAATGCCCAGTTTAGTGCCCTGGCTTTGGGGTTAAATACCCAGTTTAGTGCCCTGGCTTTGGGGTTAAATGCCCAGTTTAGTGCCCTGGCTTTGGGGTTAAATGCCCAGTTTAGTGCCCTGGCTTTGGGGTTAAATGCCCAGTTTAGTGCCCTGGCTTTGGGGTTAAATGCCCAGTTTAGTGCCCTGGCTTTGGGGTTAAGTGCCCAGTTTAGTGCCCTGGCTTTGGGGTTAAATGCCCATTTTAGTGCCCTGGCTTTGGGGTTAAATGCCCAGTTTAGTGCCCTGGCTTTGGGGTTAAGTGCCCAGTTTAGTGCCCTGGCTTTGGGGTTAAATGCCCAGTTTAGTGCTCTTGCTTTGAGGTTAAATGCCCAGTTTAGTGCCCTGGCTTTGGGGTTAAATGCCCAGTTTAGTGCCCTTGCTTTGGGGTTAAGCGCCCAGTTTAGTGCCCTTGCTTTGGGGTTAAACGCCCAGTTTAGTGC
Source organism: Albula goreensis (assembly GCA_022829145.1). Taxonomy (NCBI): domain Eukaryota; kingdom Metazoa; phylum Chordata; class Actinopteri; order Albuliformes; family Albulidae; genus Albula; species Albula goreensis. Next base: position 859,048 of record CM040749.1, read on the forward strand.
CCTGGCTTTGGGGTTAAATGCCCAGTTTAGTGCCCTTGCTTTGGGGTTAAACGCCCAGTTTAGTGCCCTTGCTTTGGGGTTAAATGCCCAGTTTAGTGCCCTGGCTTTGGGGTTAAGTGCCCAGTTTAGTGCCCTGGCTTTGGGGTTAAATGCCCAGTTTAGTGCCCTTGCTTTGGGGTTAAATGCCCAGTTTAGTGCCCTGGCTTTGGGGTTAAATGCCCAGTTTAGTGCCCTTGCTTTGGGGTTAAACGCCCAGTTTAGTGCCCTTGCTTTGGGGTTAAATGCCCAGTTTAGTGCCCTGGCTTTGGGGTTAAATACCCAGTTTAGTGCCCTGGCTTTGGGGTTATGCCCAGTTTAGTGCCCTGTATGCTCATTGTGCTTCCAGTTCTGCACGTCACACTTTATCCATTTATGCAGCTGTATGTTCATTGAGGCAGTTCAGCCGTTGGGAAAGTGCATCGCTGGGAAATGGGGTCAGACCCCTGGTTTTGGTGATAAACCGTTTATTAGAGCTTAGTGCAGTTCTTGTGGGTCAGTGGTTTTGGGTGCGAGGCCAGGAGCTGGTCTCACGCTGGGCTTTGGGCAGGGGCCAGCCTCAGCAGTATGATTTATGGTCCAGTCCCAGGATTTCGGTGGAGGGATGGATCTGTGGTCCAGGCCCTGGGGACGTGTGCTGTAAGCTGTGTAGCAGAAGGATGTGACCTTCCTCATTTCTGAGTGCTGAAAGCGCTTATCTCACCCAGTGCAGATTCTCCCCCTGTGCCTCTGAGTCTGAGTGTGTGTGTGTGTGGGTGTGTGTACGTGTGAGTGAGTGTGTGTGTGTGTGTGGGTGTGTGTGTGTTTGAGTGAGTGTGTGTGTGTACGTGTGAGTGTGTGTGTGCGCGCGCGTGAGTGTGTGTGTGTGTGTTTGTTATATATAATCATAATTCGTATGGTCTCAGCCTGTGTCCCCTCCTGGTAACTGGATGGTTTTGGCTGCCTCAGGTTTCGTACGGAGGTGAACTATGACGTGCTGGAGATTCGGGACGGCCAGCTCCCCTCGTCCCCCCTGATCGGCAGCTACCAGGGGACCCAGGTCCCGCAGTTCCTCATCAGCACCTCCAACTTCCTGTATCTGCTGTTCTCCACCGACAAGAGTCACTCAGACATCGGTTTCCGCTTGCGCTACCAGAGTAAGTACGCCGTAAATCACGGCATGGGCTCTGCCTCGGAGCTCCACACTCAGGGGCAGCGCATCTCCTCCCATTAACACAGCACTCAGTGTAATCAGTGTTTTTAATTATTGTGCCGTGCGTTTGTACTGTCGAGAGTCCTACATCTTCGGATTGATTGGAATCGCACAAATGTGGCTTATTAAATTTACCTCACATCAGGTAGGCTGAGATCAAAGCCATTGGAATTCAGTGAGTTTCAGCAATCCATTTTTCATTCAATTCAAATTATTAGAGAATTTGACAGATGTTTTTCAGTTCATAAATTGAATGTGCATTCCTCTCCAGAATTTAAACGTATAATGGCTTTGACCCTGATCTGGTTCTGCTGAAACAGAATGACAGGTACTAAAGGAACAAGACCGTGCCATAATAAAACATTTTTTCACAGCTGCCACTAAGCCACGAATGTATCTGCACAAACCGCAAGGCCCTTCTCATAATGCTATAATTTTTAAGGCAACCATGTTCAAGGCTTCATATGGATTCTAAAGGCTTTTGTATGTAACTGTTCATTTTTTCATTAGCTTGCCCGTACTCTGATAATTGTGTTTTCCTGTCTGTCTTTCTCTGCAGCTGTGCAGCTGCAGACCAATCAGTGCATAGACCCAGGCATCCCAGTGAACGGACAGAGGCATGAGAGTAATTTTGTGGTGGGGTCACGGGTGACCTTCAGCTGTGAAGCGGGGTACTCTCTCAGCGATGACACCCCACTCGAGTGTGAGCCCAACTTCCAGTGGAGCCGCCCCCTACCAAGCTGTGATGGTATGGTCTGGCCCCGCCCCTAACCCTGCCCACAGCCCCACCCCTAACCCTGCCCACAGCCCCGCCCCTAACCCTAACCCTGCCCTTAATGCCACCCTTAGCCACGCCCTGCTCCCCAACCCTCTGAGTCTGTGGAGTAACTCAGTGCATGCTCACCTAATGGTGACCTCCTCCTCTCAGTTTTCCTGCTTAGATCAAACATAATCATCCAGGCTCACTGTGTGTGTGTGGGTGTGTTCGAGTGTGTGTGTGTGTGTGTGTGTGTGTGTGTGTGTGTGTGTGTGTGTGTGTGTGTGCGTGCTAGTTTGAGTGTGTGTGTGTGTGTGTGTATGCGTGCAAGTGTGAGTGTGTGTGTGCATGCAAGTGTATGTATGTATGTGAGTGAGTGTGTGTGTGTGTGTGTGTGTGTTTGTGCAAGTGTGAGTGTGTGAGTGTGTGTGTGTGTGTGTGTGGCTAAACCTTGGGGTCTTTGACTGGGCCCTGGGGCAGCCAAACTCTTCATCAGTAATGCTTTGCTTTGTAAAAACATCTTGAAGTCCTACTGTCTTTTTTCCTCAAACTTTAACACAATGTCGGGTTGGCTGTTTGCCATTTAATTTTTATTTTGAATTCAGAGACCAGATGTCCACACTTTCACCAATTAGTGCCCCAACGGTTTCAACCGTCAGTTGATAATTTAATTCAGTGAAAAAATGTGACCTCCTTTCTGAAGGAATCCTGTGCCATATGGCTTTATGAAGCTTTCATTTCTCTGGTTGATTAATGTTGGGGAATGTGGAATGTGTTGACGGGAGTGTTTGCTTCATGCCGCTCACAGATATTTCTGACATGAACGCGGTACAGACGTGTAAATCACTCCTCGAGACATTACGCGTCTAATTAGTAATTACCCTTTTACTGAACGACGGAGTTACAGTGAACTGTTCTGGGAATGAAAAGGTGAATGTGCAGTGCCCCCCCCCCCCGATCCCCTTAACCCCCCCCCGCCCCGAGCCTGACAGTCCCTGGGTTTGACTGCAGTAAAATGTTTTAAATCAACAGTCTTTGAAAAAATAGCCAAAACTTTAGGTTAAAATAATTGAATTTAATAATTTAAATAAGATTGGATTAACAATTAATATTTATACATCTCAACAGTTATTAAAATGAGAGTGCTGGTAGACTCTGTAAGGAAACAGGAGCTAAAATGTAAGATAATAGACTGGACATCACCAGTGTAAAACCAAAGTGTCCTACTGGGTTCAGTTTCTCATGATTTGGGTTCACATGCAAAAATAAATGGAAACTGTGCTTCATTTCTCATTTCTCACTTCATTACTCATCTCCACTTTCTGAATCATCAGTCAGTGAACCTGACCCATTCAGTTTCTATACCCAGTCTGTGTCGCTCTTATGCAGCTGGTATACTAACAAACTGGAATATTTCAATATTACAGCAAAACACACATTATGAATTATAGACAGAACAGATACCTGGTACTGAGGCTGTTTCCTGTTTCCTGCTTCCTGTAGCGCTCTGTGGAGGCTACATCCAGGCTAATTCGGGGACCATCCTATCTCCTGGATTTCCAGATTACTATCCTCACAACCTGAACTGCACTTGGACCATCGAGATGTCCCACGGGAAAGGTGAGGCCACGCCCGGCTGCCGTGTGAATCCGTCCTCACCTGCCCTCAGAACACACAAACTGCTCCTCTATTCCTGTCTCTTCTCCTCTTCCAATATTTTCCTCTCTCTCCATCTCTTATCTCCGATTGTTTTGGGTATGTCAGAGCTCAAAAATATTACCACAGCACATAGTGAAATAATACACAGATTATATAAAGCCAATAACTTGACTTTCACTCATAAAATAAACAGTAAAGAAGTAAAATTCCTCACTCTTACGTCATGCATTCTGTTGCTTTCAGTGTGCTCTATTGGTATGAGATAATCACAACCCAAACAGTGCGTTAAAATATCATTTAAATAAATAATACGCTCTCTCACTCGTTTTACAGTTTCAAACATCTGTGTATGTTTCCTCAGACTTTTATCTTAAAATAGTTCTTATTGAAATTAATATCCATGGCATGTGAATGAACATTAACTGCTGACATGTCACCCCCCAGGTGTGCAGTTCACCTTCCACACCTTCCACCTGGAGAGTCCGCACGACCAGCTGCTGGTGACAGAGAACGGCAGCTTTGCACCCCCCCTGTGGAGTCTGACGGGGGCCTCTCTGCCCCCTCCTCTCAGCTGGGGTTTTTGGAAACTTCACTGCACAGATCCGCTTCCTCTCTGACTTCTCCGTGTCCTACGAGGGCTTCAACATTACCTTCTCAGGTGAGCCAGCATAGCAGGTCTAACATCACCTGTATAGGTTAGTATGGGACCTGAAACATCACCTGTGCAGGTGAGTATGGGACCTGAAACATCACCTGTATTGGTGAGCATTGGACCTGAAACATCACCTGTGCAGGTGAGCATTGGACCTGAAACATCACCTGTGCAGGTGAGTATAATGCCTTAAACATACCCTGGTTTCACCTGGGCACATCCGTGACACATTGGCATGCAGACAGATGAAATGACATTGTCTAATGTCTAGAGGAATCTTTTGATAATATACATATGAATTTAAATCCGAACTATTTTGGTACATACCTTATAGAACGATAAATTTACTTGAAAAATGGGCCCTATTTGGTCAAAGTCCCTAGATGTTGATCATTTACCCTTGGTGGAGACTTTATTTCTGTCCCCCTCACCCTCTCCCCCCCTCCAGAGTATGACCTGGAGCCCTGTGTGGACCCTGGGACCCCCCCGTTCAGCACCCGTAAAGGAGTGCAGTATGGGGTGGGCGACTCCCTCACTTTCTCCTGTCTCCCTGGTTACCGGCTGGAGGGCTCGTCCCGGGTCACCTGCCTGGGGGGCCGGCGCCAGGTGTGGAGCTCAGCTCTGCCAAGGTGTGTTGGTAGGTGGTCCCGTGCTTTCATTCTGCTTGGCTGACCTTTGACCCTTACCCAACCCTCACCCACGTAGTCCTTTCTTTTGTAGACTTTTTTTAATGAATACATCAGTCGGTGATCAATCCATCTATCAATAAATGAATCGATTTTTTTGTACTGCAGAATTTAGAGTCAGGCAGTCTTATAGTGCTTCACATTGGACATTTTCCAGAGAGAAAACGAACCTGCAGAAAGTGGGTCAGTGTGGGACAAACGCCCATAGCTAGGCCTGGCAGCTCTGCTGGAGGGCTGCTGTTTTTGGAGGTTTCTGCTTCCGCTAATTAACCGCGCTCTGCTAACCAATTAGCAGTGCACACCAAAGCCAGCACTCTGACGGATTGGATCTCTGAAACATATTGTACATGCACACAAGACATACATGATCTCTGTATCATACATACACACACAGATCTCTGTAATGTACACACACACACACACACACAAATATCTGTAATGTACACACACACACACACACAGATCTCTGTAATGTACACACACACACACAGATCTCTAATGTACACACACACACAAATCTCTGTCATATACACACAGCTATCTGTATCATACATGCACACAAGACGTACGTTCAAACCATGCTTTATACTTGAAATGCAGGCATGTCTCTGGACAGCTAGAACAAAACAGACATCTGTGATCGTGACAAAATGCTTTTTATTGTGACCTATAAGTGCGGAGTTATACTACAGCTGGGTCTTTTGCCTTGCTGACTTTGTGTCTGTCCTCCTGGGGTGCTGTGTTTAACTCTGTCTGTGTGCACTGTCCCGGGGTGCTGTGTTTACTCTGGGTGTGTCTGTGCTGCACACGATGGACCCTGGGTGTGTCTGTGCTGCACACGATGGACCCTGGATGTGTCTGTACTGCAATATAATGGACTCTGGGTGCCGGCTATGTGTTTAGTTGGGAAGTAGGCCATGGCGTTTGGAGCGTAGTAAGAGAAGAGATCCCTGAGATGACAGGAGGAGATTTACGCTGTCGCCTCCAGAGACGGGAGCGTGGCTCTCTGGCTCTTCAGCTGCTGGTGACGCTGTGGTTTAATGAAGAATTATGAAATGAATATATAATGGCATTAGAGACGGCTTCTCAAAGGGAATATGCATGGCAGAATGTTTTTCTACATGTTAATTTACACAGTGAATATATTTACACTGTGTGTGTGTGTATGTGTGTGAGTGTGTGTGTGTGTGTGTGTGTGTGTGTGTGTGTGTGTGTGTGTGTGTGTGTGTGTGTGTGTGTGTGTGAATGTGTGTTAGTGAGTATGTGTGTGTGTGTGTGTGTGTATGTGCGTGTGAGTGTGTGTGAGTGTGTGTGCGTGTGTGTGTGTGTGTGTGTGTGAAACACCTCTCCGTCTCTCTCTTGTAGCTGTAGCTGTGTGTGTGTGTGTGTGTGTGTGAAATGCCTCTCTCCGTCTCTCTCTCTATAGAGCTGAGTGTGTGTGTGTAGTATATTGGTTTGTGTATATGTGATAATGTGTGTGTGTGTGTGTGTGTGTGTGTGTGTGTGTGTGTGTGTGTGAAACACCTCTCTCCGTCTCTCTCTCTCTTTGTAGCTGTGTGTGTGTGTGTGTGTGTGTGTGTGTGTGAAATGCCTCTCTCCGTCTCTCTCTCTATAGAGCTGAGTGTGTGTGTGTAGTATATTGGTTTGTGTATATGTGATAATGTGTGTGTGTGTGTGTGTTCGTAGTATTTTGGTTTGTGTATATGTGCTAATGTGTGTATGTGTGTGTGCTCTGTGTGTGTGTGTGTGTGTCTGTGTGATGCGATGTGTGTGTGTGTGCTCTGTGTGTGTGTGTGTGTGTGTGTGTGTGTGTGTGTGTGTGTGTGTTCGTAGTATATTTTGGTTTGTGTATATGTGCTAATGTGTGTGTGTGTGTGTGTGTCTGTGTGTGTGTGTGTGTGTAGTATTTTGGTTTGTGTATATGTGCTAATGTGTGTGTGTGTGTGTTCTCTGTGTGTGTGTGTGTGTGTCTGTGTGATGTGTGTGTGTGAGTGCTCTGTGTGTGTGTGTCTGTGTGTGATGTGTGTGTGTGAGTGCTCTGTGTGTGTGTGTGTGTCTGTGTGATGTGTGTGTGTGAGTGCTCTGTGTGTGAATGTGTGTGTGTGTGTGATGTGTGTGTGTGAGTGCTCTGTGTGTGTGTAGTATATTGGTTTGTGTATATGTGCTAATGTGTGTGTGTGTGTGTTCTCTGTGTGTGTGTCTGTGTGATGTGATGTGTGAGTGCTCTGTATGTGTGTGTGTGTGTGTGTGTGTGTGTGTGTGTGTGTGTGTGTGTGTGTGTGTGTGTGTGTGTGTGTGTGTGTAAAATTCCTCTCTCCCTCTCTCTGCAGCGGAGTGTGGCTCCTCTGTGACTGGCAGACAGGGGGTGCTTTTGTCTCCTAACTACCCAGCGTACTATGGTAACATGCATGAGTGTGTGTACTCCATCCGCACCCAGCCAGGTTACGGCCTCACACTGAGAGCCAGAGACTTCCACCTGCAGCAGGGCGACGTGCTGAAGGTCAGTTCACGCTGCATTCACGTGTGTGTACCTGTGTATGTGTACCTGTGTGTGTGTGCACCTATGTATGTGTACCTGTGTGTGTGCACCTGTGTATGTGTACCTGTGTGTGTGTGCACCTGTGTATGTGCACCTGTGTGTGTGCACCTGTGTATGCGCACCTGTGTGTGTGCACCTGTGTATGTGTACCTGTGTGTGCACCTGTGTATGTGTACCTGTGTGTGTGTGCACCTGTGTATGTGCACCTGTGTGTGTGCACCTGTGTATGTGCACCTGTGTGTGTGCACCTGTGTATGTGTACCTGTGTGTGTGTACCTGTGTATGTATACCTGTGTGTGTGCACCTGTGTATGTGTACCTGAGCGTGTATTACAGGTTAACACTGTGTATGTGTGTACCTGTGAGCGTGTGTCACAGACGTATGATGGCGGTGGTAACCATGTGTGTGTGTCACAGGTGTATGATGGCGGTGATAACCATGTGTGTGTGTCACAGGTGTATGATGGCGGTGACAGCCACGCCCGCCTGTTGGGCAGTTTCTCGGGCAGAGAGTTCCTGGGAGTGGCCCTGAACAGCACATCCAGCTCTATGTGGCTGGAGTTTATCAGCAACGCAGAGAACACGAGCAAGGGCTTCCAGCTGCACTTCAGCAGTGAGTGTGTGACCGCGCAGCCCCTGCGCGCCACTGAGTGCCCTGCCAGCCTGCTGCTGCTCACTGAACATCCTCACACTCAGTCATCACACACTGAACACTCCAGTACCCATACTACAATACTGAGTCTGTTAGTCACTGATGTCATATGCTACACTATTGAGTCTGTAAGTGAAGAACCCCCTAAACCACCGTATTTATTCGTGTAAAATGCGCACTTTTCTCCCAGATTTTTAAATCTAAAAATTAGAGGTACGCATTATATAGGGGAACTAAATGTTACCTTTTTTCCCCGGCCAAGTACGGGGCCATATTCTGGATGGTATGACCGGATATATGTGAAATGTATTGTCCGAGCTATCTGATCTGTAACGAATAATTAAATTGCCATAATAAAAGCGAAGCGAATTTGAGTGATCTGTCTCATGTTTGTGCAGATTCAGGTTGGACGATGTATCACTTCACTGATCGTGTGATTTCCACAATTTTGAATTACTACAAGTCCACTTTTACGGCTTACGCCGGTAAAATTCAAAGGTCACTTTCGAATTTGATTTTTCTTTTTAGAATGCGAGAACATTTTCAATGTAACAGGTTTAGTTGGTAATGACTAGGGATGTAACGGTACCAATGGTGGTTGGTGAGTTGGAAAAAGAGGAAGCACAAACTTCACCTTTAATCTATCATTAATTTCAGCCTGTTGCCGTTAATCCACCTAGGTTAACAATAAAACTAACAATTTGCAGAATAATTAACACCAATCGCGTAAATAAAGTAAATGATTACCAATGTTATTTTGTGATGTATTATTTCTCTTTACTGAGCTGTGCAGCATTTCTTATACCCACACGTTAGTGTAATTTGTGGATAATTGTACTTTTCGCTCTCTGTCTGAAGTCAGGGAATATTAAGGTCAAATGCACTCGTCTGATTTGCAAGATTCAGCCGTTTAAAGTAGATTGTCGGGCTGTGGGATGGTCTTTTAATCTGACTGGTCGTGAGCACAATGATGTCACCCAGAAATGTACGCTCCTCAATCTTCGCACACAAGCTACCGTGTACTCTCTGCACGACTGCATGCACCGAACCATAACATCTGTACCATGACGGTTTGGGATGCATACACGCACCCTTACACCCCTATAAATGACGCAAATATGATTTCATTCAGTATTTTACTCAGCGATTATAGTAAATCTGACTAAACATTCCTTTTTCCATACATCATGCGATCTCCACATCTAACAGTCTGAAGTGATACTAAGGAAAAGTCAGTGCGTATCATACAGGAGTTTAATGGCTCATAATTAGTCTGTAATTTACTAACCCCCTAAACTACACTTCTGTCTGTTAGGGTGTCCCTGGTGTTGTAGCTGATCTGTGTAGAGTAACTGTTGTGCCTCTCCCTTCTCTCCTGCAGGTTTCGAGCTGTTGAAGTGTGAGGACCCAGGCGTACCCCTCTATGGGTATAAGAAGGAGGACCGCGGGCATTTTGCAGGCAGCAGGGTGTCATTCGGATGTGATTTGGGGTACACTCTGAGGGGCTCTGAGGTGCTGACCTGCCTGAGGGGAGAACGCAGGGCCTGGAACAGCCCACTGCCTCAGTGTGTCGGTACGAGCACCCCTAAAACACAAACAGCCCCTTCCAGCAGTGTGTCGGTACGAGCACCCCTAAAACACAAACACAAACAGCCCCCTCCAGCAGTGTGTCGGTACGAGCACCCCTAAAACACAAACAGCCCCTCCAGCAGTGTGTCGAGCACCCCCAAAACACAAACAGCCCCTCCAGCAGTGTGTGTCGAGCACCCTAAAACACAAACAGCCCCCTCCAGCAGTGTGTCGGTACGAGCACCCCCAAAACACAAACACAAACAGCCCCCTCCAGCAGTGTGTCGAGCACCCCTAAAACACAAACAGCCCCTCCAGCAACGAGCAACCCCAAAACACAAACAGCCCCTCCAGCAGTGTTTCGGCACGAGCACCCCCAAAACACAAACACAAACAGCCCTCCAGCAGTGTGTCGGGTACGAGCACCCCAAAACACAAACACAAACAGCCCTCCAGCAGTGTGTCGAGCACGAGCACCCCAAAACACAAACAGCCCCTCCAGCAGTGTGTCGGCACGAGCACCCCAAAACACAAACAGCCCCTCCAGCAGTGTGTCGGCACGAGCACCCCCAAAACAAAACACAAACAGTAGACACCCCAAAACACAAACATCCCCTCCAGCAGTGTGTCGGCACGAGCACCCCCAAAACACAAACAGCCCCTCCAGCAGTGTGTCACAAACAGCCCCCTCCAAACACAAACACAAACAGCCCCTCCAGCAGTGTGTCGGCACGAGCACCCCAAAACACAAACAGCCCCTCCAGCAGTGTGTCGGCACGAGCACCCCAAAACACAAACAGCCCCCCCAGCAAACACCAAAACACAAACAGCCCCCTCCAGCAGTGTGTCGGCACCCCAAAACAAAACACAAACAGCCCCCTCCAGCACCCCCAAAACACAAACAGCCCCTCCAGCAGTGTGTCGGTACGAGCACCCCCAAAACACAAACACAAACAGCCCCTCCAGCAGTGTGTCGGTCGAGCACCCCAAAACAAAACACAAACAGCCCTCCAGCAGTGTGTCGGCACGAGCACCCTAAAACAAAACACAAACAGCCCCTCCAGCAGTGTGTCAGTACGAGCACCCCAAAACACAAACAGCCCCTCCAGCAGTGTGTCGCACGAGCACCCCCAAAACACAAACAGCCCCTCCAGCAGTGTGTCGGTACGAGCACCCCCAAAACACAAACAGCCCCCTCCAGCAGTGTGTCGGTACGAGCACCCCAAAACACAAACAGCCCCCTCCAGCAGTGTGTCGGTACGAGCACCCCCAAAACACAAACAGCCCCCTCCAGCAGTGTGTCGGTACGAGCACCCCAAAACACAAACAGCCCCCTCCAGCAGTGTGTCGGTACTGAGCACCCTAAAACACAAACAGCCCCCTCCAGCAGTGTGCACCCCAAAACACAAACAGCCCCTGGGTGGTACGAGCACCCCAAAACACAAACAGCCCTCCAGCAGTGTGTCGGCACGAGCACCCCAAAACACAACACAAACAGCCCCCTCCAGCAGTGTGTCACGAGCACCCCCAAAACACAAACAGCCCCCTCCAGCAGTGTGTGTCGAGCACCCCCAAAACACAAACAGCCCCTCCAGCAGTGTGTCGAGCACCCCCAAAACACAAACAGCCCCCTCCAGCAGTGTGTAAACCCCACAAACACAAACAGCCCCTCCAGCAGTGTGTCAGTACGAGCACCCCCAAAACACAAACAGCCCCCTCCAGCAGTGTGTCGGTACGAGCACCCCTAAAACACAAACAGCCCCCTCCAGCAGTGTGTCGGTACGAGCACCCCCAAAACACAAACAGCCCCCTCCAGCAGTGTGTCGGTACGAGCACCCCTAAAACACAAACAGCCCCCTCCAGCAGTGTGTCGGTACGAGCACCCCAAAACACAAACAGCCCCTCCAGCAGTGTGTACGAGCACCCCCAAAACACAAACAACGAGCACCCTAAAACACAAACAGCCCCCTCCAGCAGTGTGTCGGTACGAGCACCCCCAAAACACAAACACAAACAGCCCCTCCAGCAGTGTGTCGGCACGAGCACCCTAAAACACAAACAGCCCCTCCAGCAGTGTGTCGGCACGAGCACCCCTAAAAACAAACACAAACAGCCCCCTCCAGCAGTGTGTCGGTACGAGCACCCCTAAAACACAAACACAAACAGCCCCTCCAGCAGTGTGTCGGTCCCAAACACAAAAGCACCCCGAGCACCCCCAAAACACAAACAGCCCCTCCAGCAGTGTGTCGAGCACCCCAAAACACAAACACAAACAGCCCCTCCAGCAGTGTGTCGGTACGAGCACCCCTAAAACACAAACAGCCCCCTCCAGCAGTGTGTCGGTACGAGCACCCCCAAAACACAAACACTCACTCACTCAGTCACAAAAAGTATATATAAATTATATCTCATAGCGCATACAGAGCACACACGATTCTGCCCTCAAGGTCATATGCACACTACCCATTAAACAAGGTAATAGAATAACAGGAGAAAAACTGGAATAATGTGGAAGCGTGATATCAGAGCTGTCATTCTGACTGCCAGCAGAAACGGTGTCACAATGTGATTTGTACCACACAGCAGGACTTGACTGAGAAATTTGTAAGAAAATTGAATTTTCGGCTGAAAACTGACAATTCTTCAATATCAGAAATACCTTAGTGACTATTAAAATGAGGTGACATATATATCATAATCTTATTCAGAGCGCCGTGCAGCTCACTGGAGAACACGGCTCAACGCAAGCCATGTTGTTCCCGCTTATAATACGCCACACCGCAAGATTGTGTAATGTTTTTATATCCCTGATAAAGAGAACTTTTCCACTGCTTGAAAGTGCACTGGATGTTTTTTTTTTTTTTTAACATTTTTGTCTTAAAATTCTTGCCATTTGCTCATTGATATTTGTATCTAAGCTGTGCTCTCTCTCCCTCCCGGTCTGTAGCGGAGTGTGGGGGGCAGGTTACTGGGCAGCCCTCCGGCCGCATTCTCTCACCTGGGTATCCAGCTCCATATGAACACAATCTCAACTGTGTCTGGACCATCGAGGCTGTGCCTGGAAGCACCATAGGGTTAGAAACTCACACGCACACTCACACACACACACACACAATATTCAGACACACTCACACACACACATTCATGCAGTCACAAACACGCTGAATTCACAATCAAGTGTGCGCACACAAATACACAGAGGTGTATAAGCCTGTGTGTGTGTGTGTGTATCATGTGTGTGTGTTGTGTGTGTGTGTTTATGTGTGTGTGTGTTTTGTGTGTGTGTGTGTGTGTTTATCTGTGTGTGTGTGTGTGTGTGTGTTTTTATCATGTGTGTGTGTGTGTGTGTGTGTGTGTTTATCAGTGTGTGTGTGTGTGTGTGTTTATCAGTGTGTGTGTGTGTGTGTGTGTGTGCGTGTGTTTATCAGTGTGTGTGTGTGTGTGTGTTTATCTGTGTGTGTGTGTGTGTGTGTGTGTGTGTTTATCAGTGTGTGTGTGTGTGTGTGTGTGTGTGTGTGTTTATCAGCGTGTGTATTTGCATATGCGGTGGGTGGAGCAGGCTCCTCCCAGTGTGGTGTGACAGCCCTCACAGAGCCTGGAGAGTGCACATTTTACATGAATTAGCATTTTCATCACAAGCCTTTCCTCTTCAGGGATCAGAAATGTGTTTAAAATGTGTCAGGACTGAGTTCTGTCTCTGCCAGACAGACACACGCTTCTGCACAAAACACACTCAATGCTACAGCACAGTCACACACAAACCACACACAGCGCTACAGATACGCCTGTGCACACAGCACAGTCACACACAAACCACACACACAGCTCTATTCAGATACAGCACAGCAGTGCTACAGCACAGTCACACACAAACCACACACACAGCGCTACAGATACGCCTGTGCGCACAGCACAGTCACACACAAACACACACACAGCACTACAGATACGCCTGTGCGCACAGCACAGTCACACACAAACCACACACACAGCACTACAGAAACGCCTGTGCGCACAGCACAGCACAGTCACACACAAACCACACACACACACACACACAGCACTACAGATACGCCTCATACACACACACACATGTCACACAAACCACACACACACAGAGCTCACACACAAACCACACACACAGCACTCAGAATATCACACACAAACACACACACACAATACACACACACACACACTGCACAGCTGTCAGAATTAAATCTCTCTTTATCTTTCTAGGCTGCACTTCCTGGTTTTCCACACGGAGGAGGTGCATGACGTGCTGCGGATTTGGGACGGCCCCCAGGAGGGCGGGGTTTTGCTGCGGGAGCTGAGTGGCTCCACCCTCCCAGCTGACGCCCACAGCACCTTCAACACCGTCACCCTCCTCTTCACCAGTGACTTCTTCACCAGCAAACAGGGCTTTGCACTGCAGTTCTCTGGTAAGAGGCTCTGCTGGTGTGTGTGTGTGTGTGTGTGTGTGTGTGTGTGAGCCAGTACACACAGTGAAATATCCAGCTCTCATAAATGGCTGTTGTAAAACATCACAGTTTCATTAGTTTTAGTCTGTCTATATTATGTTCCCCTCCATGGCCACCAGCGTCTGTGTGCTTTGAGCTGACACGAGACCTGCACTGCCAGCAGAATGCAGGTGACAGGAGAGGATCCAAGTGTTTAAGTGCTGCTTTTGTTTGATTAGCCGGGCTGCACTGGATAACGAAGGCCTGTTAAACCCTGGCTTTATCCTGAGCTCTGGTGATAATTACGTCACAACTGTAGCTGTGTGACCCTCCTTCCGTTCCCTGACCTTTCACTGATTAGTGCACAGTGTCTTTACTCCTGGCAGATCTAGCTTGCAATTTAAAAGACTGCAAAGGCTCTGACACATTGGAGACATTTCTAAATGATGTTTAAATTAGCCTGCAAACCTCACTGAGTCATTATCCATCAGAGCTGGCTCAGACGCTCTCTGTCCCTAAAGTTATAATAGAGACAGGACTTTGCTGGCGCGGTGCGTGCAGCATCAGTGTTCTCTGCTGGATCTCTCCGCAGTGGTGTGAAAGGGCGGGATAAAAGGGGTGTGCGTCTGCCCGTGATTCTGGCCGCAGTCAACATTCTCCCGCCACGAGGCTTTGATTCCACTTGTTTGTTTCTATTTACCCCGGTTCAGAGCCGCTGTCTCGCCCGCCTCCTCGGGCGTGCGTTTAATGTCCCCCACCGGCTGTGCGTCCCTCGCCGCGCCAAACAGGAAGCGGGCTCCCCAGCCCGAGGTGCGCTTATCGCCGCTCTGAAGCAGGGGCCGCCACAGCCAAACGCGCTTCCCCAGATAAATAGTTTGTTTTGTGAGGTCGTGTTTTGAAGAGAAAATCAAATGCTGGAAAGAAGCCGACACGTGCATGTTCTGGCATCATACAGTCCACTGGGCGACCTCTCCTTCTGATCACTTCTAAAGACAAACGCATGCCAGTGTGAGGGCTCAGCTCTGCCTCAATTCACTCACTTTCAGGACATGAACTCAAAAAAATGGTTAGCGTTGAGGAATACCGGTGCTGTTCAGAGAATTTAAGTGGCTGAAGTGAAATGAAAGTATCATTGGGTTAGGGTTGGGTTAGGTTACACCCCTGTCCTGCTGTATCATTGGGTTAGGGTTAGGGTTACACCCCTGTCCTGCTGTATCATTGGGTTAGGGTTGGGTTAGGGTTACATCCTGCTATCCTGTTCAGTTGTTATCTGTCCTGCTGTATCATTGGGTTAGGGTTGGGTTAGGGTTACACCCTGTCCTAATGTATCATTGGGTTAGGGTTGGGTTAGGGTTATACCCTGTCCTGCTGTATCATTGGGTTAGGGTTGGGTTAGGGTTATACCCTATCCTGCTGTATCATTGGGTTTTAGGGGTTGGTTATTGGGGTTACACCCCTATCCTGCTGTATCATTGGGTTAGGGTTGGGTTAGGGTTAGGTTACACCCCTGTCCTGCTGTATCATTGGGTTAGGGTTACACCCTATCCCCTGCTGTATCATTAGGGTTACACCCTGTCCTGCTGTATCATTGGGTTAGGGTTGGGTTAGGGTTTACCCCTGTCCTGCTGTATCATTGGGTTAGAGTTGGGTTAGGGTTACACCCCTGTCCTGCTGTATCATTGGGTTAGGGTTGGGTTAGGTTACACCCCTGTCCTGCTGTATCATTGGGTTAGGGTTGGGTTAGGGGGTTACACCCTGTCCTGCTGTATCATTGGGTTAGGTTGGGTTAGGGTTAGGGTTACACCCTGTCCTGCTGTATAAGGTTAGGTTGGGTTAGGTTACACTGTCCCTGTCCTGCTGTATCATTGGGTTAGGGTTGGGTTAGGGTTACACCCCTGTCCTGCTGTATCATTGGGTTAGGGTTAGGGTTAGGTTACACCCCTGTCCTGCTGTATCATTGGGTTAGGGTTGGGTTAGGGTTACACCCCTGTCCTGCTGTATCATTGGGTTAGGGTTGGGTTAGGGTTACACCCCTGTCCTGCTGTATCATTGGGTTAGGGTTGGGTTAGGGTTATACCCCTATCCTGCTGTATCATTGGGTTAGGGTTGGGTTAGGGTTACACCCCTATCCTGCTGTATCATTGGGTTAGGGTTGGGTTAGGGTTACACCCTGTCCTGCTGTATCATTGGGTTAGGGTTGGGTTAGGGTTACACCCCTGTCCTGGTTAGGGTTGGGTTAGGGTTACACCCCTGTCCTGCTGTATCATTGGGTTAGGGTTGGGTTAGGGTTACACCCCTGTCCTGCTGTATCATTGGGTTAGGGTTGGGTTAGGGTTACACCCCTGTCCTGCTGTATCATTGGGTTAGGGTTGGGTTAGGGTTACACCCTGTCCTGCTGTATCATTGGGTTAGGGTTGGGTTAGGGTTACACCCCTGTCCTGCTGTATCATTGGGTTAGGGTTAGGGTTTAGGGTTACACCCCTGTCCTGTATCATTGTTATCATTGGGTTCATTGGGTTAGGGTTGGTTAGGGTTACACCCCTGTCCTGCTGTATCATTGGGTTAGGGTTGGGTTAGGGTTACACCCTGTCCTGCTGTATCATTGGGTTAGGGTTGGGTTAGGGTTACACCCTGTCCTGTATCTGTATCATTGGGTTAGGGTTGGGTTAGGGTTACACCCCTGTCCTGCTGTATCATTGGGTTAGGGTTGGGTTAGGGTACCCTATACCCTATCCTGCTGTATCATTGGGTTAGGGTTAGGGGGTTAGGGTTACACCCCTATCCTGCTGTATCATTGGGTTAGGGTTGGGTTAGGGTTACACCCTGTCCTGCTGTATCATTGGGTTAGGGTTGGGTTAGGGTTACACCCCTGTCCTGCTGTATCATTGGGTTAGGGTTGGGTTAGGGTTACACCCCTGTCCTGCTGTATCATTGGGTTAGAGTTGGGTTAGTTAGGGTTACACCCCTGTCATTGGTTAGTTAGGGTTAGGGGTTATCCTGCTGTATCATTGGGTTAGGGTTGGGTTAGGGTTACACCCCTGTCCTGCTGTATCATTGGGTTAGGGTTGGGTTAGGGTTACACCCCTGTCCTGCTGTATCATTGGGTTAGGGTTGGGTTAGGGTTACACCCCTGTCCTGCTGTATCATTGGGTTAGGGTTGGGTTGGGTTACACCCCTGTCCTGCTGTATCATTGGGTTAGGGTTAGGGTTACACCCCTATCCTGCTGTATCATTGGGTTAGGGTTGGGTTAGGGTTACACCCCTGTCCTGCTGTATCATTGGGTTAGGGTTGGGTTAGGGTTACACCCCTGTCCTGCTGTATCATTGGGTTAGGGTTAGGGTTACACCCCTATCCTGCTGTATCATTGGGTTAGGGTTGGGTTAGGGTTACACCCCTGTCCTGCTGTATCATTGACTACTGTTTCTATGGGTGTTGTGTTGAGAAGAGACACCTTTTATCTGGGTTACACTTCCTGTAACCGTCTGTGTGCTGACTTCCTGTAGTGTTTCCAGACACTTCCTGTAAACGTCTGTGTTCTGATTTCCTGCAGTCTCGACAGCCACTTCCTGTAACGACCCGGGCATGCCCACTAACGGCACGCGCAGCGGGACCAGCCGGGAGCCTGGGGACCACATGGCGTTCCAGTGCGATCCCGGCTATGTGCTCCAAGGGGAACCTGTGATCACCTGCACAGAAATAAACAGCCGTTTCTTCTGGCAACCGAGCCCACCCACCTGTACAGGTAAAAACCAGCGCTCTCACCTGCACAGGTAAACACCTGCTGTCTTATCTGCTGTCTTTGGACTTGCACACAGTATTTACCGTGCATTGAATATGTGATGTATTCAAATAATGGTTATTAGGGAAGTCAAAGTAGGACAGAGAGGATGGAAGAAGAAATTATAACGTCTTCAACGGGATTTTGTTCACAGTCCCCCTCAGAACAGACATTTCCAGCATTTCTCCAGGGTCAGGTAGACCCTGTAAAGCATCACCACAGCATCACCACTTAGATTGTCAGTGTCTCTTATCCTAACCTGCCTGATCCACAACGCTGGCGCTGAGATCCACAGGGCTTTCCAGGCCCAGAGGTCTGATTGGTCAATATGCTGCGTTTAGATGTGGTTGGAGCTTCCGTGTTCAACCCTAACCTGCCAAGGAACAGGTCAGACGTGGGGTGTATGTTACCATAGCGATGTACCCAGTTATAAGGTGAGTCATGTTCATGATGCGAGTCACCCTGAGGTATCCTGCTAAGATAAGTAAGCTCATTAACCCTGCCGCACAGTGCGCCCCTCTGCACAGACATACATCCAGCCAGACAAAACATCACTGATTAACACAGTAAAATACACCCTCCCATGAATACACTCTCAGACTCTCAAACACAAGCAAACAAACACACACACATACACACACATACGCACGAATGCACACACACTCATACGCACTCACTCACACATGCACTCACACACATCACACACACGCGCATACACACACACATACACACACACGCACTCACACACATACACACACACACTCACACACAAAAACAGAAAAAGGAACGTGCTGAGCTGCCCAGTGGTTCTGGAGCTGAGCTGCCCAGTGGTTCTGGAGCTGAGCTGCCCAGTGGTTCTGGTGCTGAGCTGCCCAGTGGTTCTGGAGCTGAGCTGCCCAGTGGTTCTGGAGCTGAGCTGCCCAGTGGTTCTGGAGCTCACTCACACTGTGTGACCCATTTACTGGCTCTGCTGGCTGATGAACCCCAAAACAGCTCAGGATTCTACTCTGCTCACACAATCCAAGAACCAAATGTAATGTTTATTTTGCTGTACACTATCTCATTTTACATGGGTCCATCTTTAAAATATTGATTGGAAACATTGGTGGAGAATATTTTCAGTGTTGAATCTGAAGGCTGAACACAGCTGTGAATTTTAAGTGGGATTCTAATTCTGAGAGCTGGGCACTAATATCCTGTCACTAACTGTGTGAAGGACAGGGTTTATTTCGCACACAAAGGACAGGGTTTATTTTGCACATGCTTTGTGCGTTGCGCTCTGTGGGAGGGTGTTTGCATCCTCATAAATAAGAATAATTAGCAGCAGCCATGAACTTGTTGTAATTGTAATTTTTTTAATAAGAGGTTTAATCATTTAACTGAGAACATTTCTGCAAACAAAAGCAGAATGCAGGTGAACCAGCATAGTCACTCACTTGAACAACAATTCTCTATAAAATGAAGTTTCTGCATAGGCTCATTTTTTCTCTCTGAAGAACACATCTGCCGAGCCTTGGGGAGAATGTTTCCTCAGAATTCTCCAGAAGTGTCTGGAGCAGCGAGTTCGGCAGCACTGTTCGCTCTCACCCTGAGGAGCTGTGGAGCGTGCAGCTTTTCTACCTTTACACTTCAAATCACACCCAGCAAAGCCTGAACCCCAACCCCACACCCAGCAAACCCTGAACCCCAACCCCACACCCACACCCAGCAAGGCCTGAACCCCAACCCCACACCCACACCCAGCAAGGCCAGAACCCCAACCCCACACCCACACCCAGCAACGCCTGAACCCCAACCCCACACCCACACCCAGCAACGCCTGAACCCCAACCCCACACCCAGCAAACCCTGAACCCCAACCCCACACCCACACCCAGCAAGGCCTGAACCCCAACCCCACACCCACACCCAGCAAGGCCTGAACCCCAACCCCACACCCACACCCAGCAAGGCCAGAACCCCAACCCCACACCCACACCCAGCAACGCCTGAACCCCAACCCCACACCCAGCAAACCCTGAACCCCAACCCCACACCCACACCCAGCAAGGCCTGAACCCCAACCCCACACCCACACCCAGCAAGGCCAGAACCCCAACCCCACACCCACACCCAGCAACGCCTGAACCCCAACCCCACACCCACACCCAGCAACGCCTGAACCCCAACCCCACACCCAGCAAACCCTGAACCCCAACCCCACACCCACACCCAGCAAACCCTGAACCCCAACCCCACACCCAGAAAGGCCAGAACCCCTAACCCCACACCCAGCAAGGCCTGAACCCCAACCCCACACCCAGCAAGGCCAGAACCCCAACCCCACACCCAGCAAGGCCAGAACCCCAACCCCACACCCAGAAAGGCCAGAACCCCTAACCCCACACCCAGCAAGGCCTGAACCCCAACCCCACACCCAGCAAAGCCCCAACCCCAACCCCACACCCAGCAAGGCCTGAACCCCAACCCCACACCCAGCAAAGCCCCAACCCCAACCCCACACCCAGCAAGGCCAGAACCCCAACCCCAACCCCACACCCAGCAAGGCCTGAACCCCAACCCCACACCCACACCCAGCAAACCCTGAACCCCAACCCCACACCCACACCCAGCAAACCCTGAACCCCAAACCCCACACCCACACCCAGCAAACCCTGAACCCCAACCCCACACCCACACCCAGCAAGGCCTGAACCCCAACCCCAACCCCACACCCAGCAAAGCCTGAACCCCAGCCCCAACCCCACACCCAGCAAGGCCTGAACCCCAACCCCACACCCAGCAAGGCCAGAACCCCAACCCCACACCCAGCAAGGCCTGAACCCCAACCCCACACCCAGCAAGGCCAGAACCCCAACCCCACACCCAGCAAGGCCTGAACCCCAACCCCACACCCAGCAACCCCACCCCAACCCCACCCCACACCCAGCAAACCCTGAACAAACCCCACACCCACACCCAGCAAGGCCTGGAACCCAACCCAGCAAACCCTGAACCCCAAACCCCACACCCACACCCAGCAAGGCCTGAACCCCAACCCCACACCCACACCCAGCAAAGCCCCAAGCCCAACCCCACACCCACACCCAGCAAACCCTGAACCCCCAAACCTCTACACCCACAAATTCCAGTAAGGCCTGAACCCCAACCCCACACCCAGAAAGGCCAGACCCTAACCCCCACACCCAGCAAGGCCTGAACCCCAACCCCACCCAGCAGACCAGAACCCCAACCCCACACCCAGCAAGGCCCAGAACCCCAACCCCCACACCCACACCCAGCAAAGCCCCAAGCCCAACCCCAGCAAGGCCCTGAACCCCAGCCACACACCCAGCAAGCCCCAACCCCAACCCCCCACACCAGCAAGGCCTGAACCCAACCCCACACCCAGCAAGGCCCCAACCCCAACCCCACACCCAGCAAGGCCAGAACCCCAACCCCACACCCAGCAAGGCCAGAACCCCAACCCCACACCCACCCAGCAACCCTGAACCCCAAACCCCACCCCACACCCAGCAAACCCTGAACCCCAACCCCACACCCCACCCAGCAAGGCCTGAACCCCAACCCCAACCCCCACCCAGCAAAGCCTGAACCCCAACCCCAACCCCACACCCAGCAAGGCCTGAACCCCAACCCCCACCCAGCAAGGCCAGAACCCCAACCCCACACCCAGCAAGGCCTGAACCCCAACCCCACACCCAGCAAGGCCAGAACCCCAACCCCACACCCAGCAAGGCCTGAACCCCAACCCCAACCCCACACCCAGCAAAGCCCCAACCCCAACCCCACACCCACACCCAGCAAACCCTGAACCCCCAAACCCCACACCCACACCCAGCAAGGCCTGAACCTCAACCCCACACCCAGCAAGGCCTGAACCCCAACCCCACACCCAGCAAACCCTGAACCCCCAAACCCCACACCCACACCCAGCAAGGCCTGAACCCCAACCCCACACCCACACCCAGCAAAGCCCCAAGTGAGCCCCACCCACACCCAGCAAACCCTGAACCCCAAACCCCACACCCACCCAGCAAGGCCTGAACCCCAACCCCACACCCAGCAAGGCCAGAACCCCAACCCCACACCCAGCAAGGCCTGAACCCCAACCCCACACCCAGCAAGGCCAGAACCCCAACCCCACACCCAGCAAGGCCTGAACCCCAACCCCAACCCCACACCCAGCAAAGCCCCAACCCCAACCCCACACCCACACCCAGCAAACCCTGAACCCCAAACCCCACACCCACCCAGCAAGGCCTGAACCTCAACCCACACCCAGCAAGGCCTGAACCCCAACCCCACACCCAGCAAACCCTGAACCCCCAAACCCCACACCCACACCCAGCAAGGCCTGAACCCCAACCCCACACCCACACCCAGCAAAGCCCCAAGCCCAACCCCACACCCACACCCAGCAAACCCTGAACCCCAAACCCCACACCCACACCCAGCAAGGCCTGAACCCCAACCCCACACCCAGCAAAGCCCCAACCCCAACCCCACACCCACACCCACCAAAGCAGGAACCCCAACCCCACACCCACACCCTGCAAAGCCTGAACCCCAACCCCACACCCACACCCAGCAAAGCAGGAACCCCAACCCCACACCCAGCAAAGCAGGAACCCCAAACCCACACCCACACCCAGCAAAGCCTGAACCCCAACCCCAACCCCACACCCAGAAAAGCAGGAACCCCAACCCCACACCCAGCAAAGCCTGAACCCCAACCCCACACCCACACCCAGCAAACAATCAACCCCAACCCCAACCCCACATCCAGCAAAGCCTGAACCCCAACCCCACACCCACACCCAGCAAAGCCTGAACCCCAACCCCACACCCAGCAAAGCCTGAACCCCAACCCCACACCCACACCCAGCAAACTCAGAACCCCAACCCCAACCCCACACCAAGTTTGTTGGCCTATTTCAGGGTGTATCCTTCCTGAAAGCTCTGTTTGTCCCTCCTCACTGTCTTTCTCTGCAGCTCCGTGTGGGGGTAACCTGACTGGCTCTGAGGGGCTGATCCTGTCCCCAGAGTATCCTGACCCCTACCCTCATGGCCAGGAGTGTGACTGGACCGTTACCGTGGCACCTGACCATGTCATCGCTCTCAGCTTCATACAGTATGTTCTGCAGGAAGGGTCATTTTGTGTAGACATCACTTCCCCTCTAATATACAATGCACAACCTACCAGAGGAGTATGAGATAGCACAGGAGTGTGTGTGAAAGAGGAGTATGAGATAGCACAGGAGTGTGTGTGAAAGAGGAGTATGAGATAGCACAGGAGTGTGTGTGAAAGAGGAGTATGAGATAACACAGGAGTGTGTGTGAAAAAGGAGTATGAGATAACACAGGAGTGTGTGGAGGAGGCAGAGAGTGTCACAGAGTATTCAGACACACTGACACTCTGCCCCTGCATTCCTGTGCCTCTCTCTCTTTAGACAGGATGTTCTGACTGGTACCAGAACGTTACAGTACAGAACACAGCGCTGTCCTTGGTTAGACCCTGTATTAATTTTAAGAGGTGCATCAGATCGTGCTCATGGATGGAAGGCAGAGCCTCCTGTGAGGAGCACAGAGCTGTATCAGGCAGCTGCTGTAGGATCTGTGGTGCTGTTCTTCAAGGAAAAAAACAAACCCAGCCAATCAACCGTTATATTCAATCACTGATTCAGGTCACCGTGGGGGAAACTCATTCCTTGAGAATGTAAATGGCTTTCTCATCACTAAAGCCCAGGGTTCAGTAACACGTTTTGTCATGTCGATAATCACCGGTAAGGAAATCTATTCCCAGTCCTTAGAGGTGAAAGCCTGGAATGGGACTCACAGAAGCATGTGTGCTGTCAGGGTGACCTCCCCTGCATGCATCATGAGCATCAGTGAGTCTGTGTGCGATTGAGCAGCCTGACAGTGAATCTGTGTGGAATTGAGCAGCCTGACAGTGAGTCTGTGTGCGATTGAGCAGCCTGGCAGTGAGTCTGTGTGCGATTGAGCAGCCTGCGAGTGAGTCTGTGTGCGATTGAGCAGCCTGACAGTGAGTCTGTGTGCGATTGAGCAGCCTGGCAGTGAGTCTGTGTGGGATTTAGCAGCCTGACAGTGAGTCTGTGTGCGATTGAGCAGCCTGGCAGTGAGTCTGTGTGCGATTGAGCAGCCTGGCAGTGAGTCTGTGTGGGATTTAGCAGCCTGGCAGTGAGTCTGTGTGCGATTGAGCAGCCTGCGAGTGAGTCTGTGTGCGATTGAGCAGCCTGACAGTGAGTCTGTGTGCGATTGAGCAGCCTGGCAGTGAGTCTGTGTGCGATTGAGCAGCCTGACAGTGAGTCTGTGTGCGATTGAGCAGCCTGCCCGGGCCCCACAGTGTGCTCTGTGCCCCTCAGGTTCAGCTTGGAGACCAGCTATGACTTCCTGCACATCTACGATGGGCCGGACTCTCTCAGTCCCCTGGGCAGCCTGTTCGGCAGCGAGGCGCCGGAGCGCAGTGAGAGCAGCTCCAACACGCTGTTCCTGGCCTTCCGCAGTGACGCCTCTCTCAGCAGCAGCGGATTTGTGCTGCAATACACAGGTACACCCCCTGCAGGCCAGGAGGACTCAGTGCATCAGCGTTATCATGAGAGTCTGCCCTGCCAGCTGCAGTAAACTCACTTCTTGTTGTTTTTTTAGCCAGTGGAAATGTTTGCTGTGTCAGAAATATATCTTTAAAACATTTTCCTAGGGTGTGGGAGGTATAAGTATAAAAGTTGACCTACTTTGGTTATAGAGGTGGTTAAAAAAGAAACATTATGTAAAAATGTTGCTATTAAAAATGCAGAATGTCTTCATTATTCACCGCCTCCTTTACATTGTAATAGTTTTGTAACAGTGTTGTCTGGCAGCTGGCTGGTGAGGGAGGGCTGTATGTAGAACTATGTTGCGCTCGTTTTCTCACAGCCTCCGTCCTCCAGACACTTCACCCAAAAATGATGGGGGCCTGGGGGCCATCCAGATCTCCCCCTCTGGGAATGCCAGCCCCTTCATGAGATAGAAATGTTATTTTGTGGTCCCCCCACTCATTTGTACTGATGTAAAAACCCCTCTGCTGCTAAGACAGTGCTGTGATTCTGTTCCCAGGGCCGAGCCGTGTACACCAGCCTGTCTGCTCTCCCCGGGTGCCCATTACTGCAGTCAGAGCTGAAACAGTGCCGGCCTTTCATCATGAGATAGGGAAGCGTCCTGCTGAGAGACCCATGTGTCTGTGTCAGCGCACGTCTGCTTACTTAAGAGCCAACAGTGGGGACTGCAGTGTAGTATAATGGTTAGGGAGCTGGGCTTGTAGCTCAGAGGTTACAGTGTAGTGTAATGGTTGGGAGCTGGGCTTGTAGCTCAGAGGTTACAGTGTAGTATAATGGTTAGGGAGCTGAGCCTGTAGCTCAGAGGTTACAGTGTAGTGTAATGGTTAGGGAGCTGAGCCTGTAGCTCAGAGGTTACAGTGTAGTATAATGGTTAGGGAGCTGGGCTTGTAGCTCAGAGGTTACAGTGTAGTATAATGGTTAGGGAGCTGAGCCTGTAGCTCAGAGGTTACAGTGTAGTATAATGGTTAGGGAGCTGGGCTTGTAGCTCAGAGGTTACAGTGTAGTATAATGGTTAGGGAGCTGGGCTTGTAGCTCAGAGGTTACAGTGTAGTGTAATGGTTAGGGAGCTGGGCTTGTAGCTCAGAGGTTACAGTGTAGTATAATGGTTAGGGAGCTGAGCCTGTAGCTCAGAGGTTACAGTGTAGTGTAATGGTTAGGGAGCTGGGCTTGTAGCTCAGAGGTTACAGTGTGTAGTATAATGGTTATGGGGAGCTGGGCTTGTAGCTCAGAGGTTACAGTGTAGTGTAATGGTTAGGGAGCTGGGCTTGTAGCTCAGAGGTTACAGTGTAGTATAATGGTTAGGAGCTGGGCCTGTAGCTCAGAGGTTACAGTGTAGTGTAATGGTTAGGGAGCTGGGCTTGTAGCTCAGAGGTTACAGTGTAGTATAATGGTTAGGGAGCTGGGCTTGTAGCTCAGAGGTTACAGTGTGTGCTATGTTTTTGTATGTATTTGTAGTTCATTGGTCCAGTGATACTTGTGTTTTCTGTGTGATTGTTAATGTGAGGTGGAGGGTTAGACGGGGGGCTGAGAGGGGAGGGGCTGAAGGAGTGGGTTTCGTGTTTAAGTCTCTTTGTGTCTGCTCAGGGATTCTGCAGACCTGGACTCTGGGCCTCTCCTCTTTATTATATTCCTGCTCCCTATTGGATTCAATCTGACAGCTCAGACTGACCCCATTGATGCCCAGAGTAACTCAGACAAACCCAGAGTTCCCACAGAAGAGTTTACTTTCAGTCTGAGAAAAGCATTAACTTTGCTCCTAACACCACTATAACTGCCATAAATTCTCTGTGACTTAATACATCTGTCTTAAAACACTCCGCTCTGTGAATGATTGGTCAGAGTCTCCTCCGCTCTCCTTTTGTTTGGTTAAAAGCTCCACCACTTTGTGGTGATTGGTTAAATGCTCATCAGCTCTGATGTAACACTGCAGGTTTAAGTTATTTCAAAGATATGTATGAAGTTGTATTTGTGTGAGTGTGTGTCTGTGTATGTGTTTGTGAGTGTGAATTTGTGTGTGTGTGTGTGTGTGAGTGTGTGTATGTGTGTGTGAGTGTGTGTTTGTGTGTGTGTGTGTGTGTGTGTGTGTGTGTGTGTGTGTGTGTGTGTGTGTGTGTGTGTGTGTGTGTGTGTGTGTGTGTGTGTGTGTGTATGAGTGTGTGTGTGTGTGTGTGTGTTGTGTGTGTGTGTGTGTGTGAGTGTGTGTGTTCTGTGTGTGTGTGTGTGTGTGTGTGTGTGTCTGTAGACGGCTCTCCTATGACTCTGTCATGACTCTGCAGAGAACCCCAGGGAGTCGTGCTTGAGCCCGGGATTCTGATGAACGGCTCTCGGGTCGGAGACGAGCTGAAACTGGGCGCCACTGTGTCTTTCTCCTGCGACCGCGGCTATGTGATCGAGGGTGACGCCACGCTCACCTGCATCATGGGGGTCGACGGGAAGCCCAGCTGGAACAAACCCCGCCCCACCTGCACAGGTACACACTAACCCCCCTCACCTGCACAGGTATACACCAACCCTATCCACCTGCACAGGTAATCACAAACCCTATTCCACCTGTACAAGAAAACCCAACCTGCCTGAACAGGTAAAAATCAACCTCATTATACACACACAGTCACACAAACATCAATGATGTTGATAAAATGTTTGCTTTGTTTGCCCTGCACTGATGTCTGACCTGTATGTTAGTGTCTGCTCTCTCTTGCTCTCTCTCTCGACTGAGTTTCAGTGTAATAATGCTTTATTGGCATGACGGCATACAAACAATATCGCCAAAGTAGATAACAATTAAACAGTTAACAGGGACACTTTAGAAACCCCTCATGTCAATCTCTCTCTCTCTCTCCCTCTCTCTCTCTCTCTCTCTCCCTCCCTCCTCTCCCTCTCTCTCTTTCTCTCGCTCTCCCTCCCTCTCTCCCTCACTCAGCTCCATGTGGGGGTCAGTACTCTGGTTTGGAAGGCGCAGTGCTGTCACCTGGTTACCCTGGTAACTACACCAGTGGAAGAAACTGCCTGTACTCAGTCATGGTGCCGAAGGATTACGGTGAGTGAACCAAATCTAAAGACTCTCCCAGGACAGCGCCCCCTTTGACATAGTCAGGAAAATACAGGGCCCTCTTCACCCCTAATCCTGTCTCATGTCCATTCACTCCTTAGGTCTGATAGAGTCAGAGCAGCTACAAGTCTTGTATTATCAATGTGCATTGTAGCCTGACAGGTATTAATCCTGATTTAATTTTCAGATAAATAGTGTTCTTGAATTTCCCAGGATACTGTGCACAGTTATTTCAGAAGGTGTCCATAGCACAAAAACACAGCACAGTGATTTTGGAGGTTGAAGTCACTTGTGGATAAACCCAATGTAGACTTTATTCTCTGTTTCCCCATTGCAGAGATATTAAAGCCCAGCAAAGTGTTTTACACCTTTTTAGTCAGTGCATTTCACCTTACTTTCCTTATTACCTCATTTCGTGAGAGATTTGTGCTCTCTGGCTGCTGGCTGCTGGGTGTGTGGGTCACTGGTGTGTGATGAAATGGCGGGATTCATCTGCCGTGTCAGACTTTCAGTGTTTAATTTCATTTCTGGGACTCAAGTGGCGTGGAGGTGAACCCCTCCAGGCCTCAGAACCGCTCCGTATACGAGTCTCTAACGACGGCATGGACATTGCACCGCAGAATCCATCACCTGCCTTAGCGCCGCATCTGTTAGCGCACTGCTCCACCCACTGCACCCCACTACACCCACTCCCACTGCACCCCACTACACCCACACCCACTGCACCCACTCCCTGCATCCAACTACACCCACACCCACTGCACCCACCCACTCCCACCCCAACTACACCCACCCTGCCCCACTGCA
>CM040749.1:895000-900000 GCA_022829145.1 Albula goreensis
TCTCCATGCAGTGTGTGTGTGAGCTCTGAGTGTGTGTCCATGCAGCGTGTGTGAGCTCTGAGTGTGTGTCCATGCAGCTGTGTGTGAGAGTGTGTGTCCATGCAGCGTGTGTGTGTGAGCTCTGAGTGTGTGTCCATGCGTGAGTGTGAGCTCTGAGTGTGTGTCCATGCAGCTGTGAGTGTGTGTCCATGCAGCGTGTGAGCTCTGAGTGTGTGTCCATGCAGCGTGTGTGTGTGAGCTGAGCTCTGAGTGTGTGTCCATGTGTGTGAGCTCTGAGTGTGTGTCCATGCAGCGTGTGTGTGAGCTCTGAGTGTGTGTCCATGCAGCAGTGTGTGTGTGAGCTCTGAGTGTGTGTCCATGCAGTGTGTGTGTGTGTGAGCTCTGAGTGTGTGTCCATGCAGCGTGTGTGTGAGCTCTGAGTGTGTGTCCATGCAGCGTGTGTGTGAGCTCTGAGTGTGTGTCCATGCAGCGTGTGTGTGAGCTCTGAGTGTGTGTCCATCCATGTCCAGCGTGTGTGTGCTCTGAGCTCTGAGCTCTGAGTGTGTGTCCATGCAGCGTGTGTGTGTGAGCTCTGAGCTCTGAGTGTGTGTCCATGCAGCGTGTGTGTGAGCTCTGAGTGTGTGTCCATCGTGTGTGTGAGCTCTGAGTGTGTGTGTGAGCTCTGAGTGTGTGTCCATGCAGCATGTATGAGCTCTGAGTGTGTGTCCATGCAGCGTGTGTGTGAGCTCTGAGTGTGTGTCCATGCAGTGTGTGTGTGAGCTCTGAGTGTGTGTCCATGCAGTGTGTGTGTGAGCTCTGAGTGTGTGTCCATGCAGCGTGTGTGAGCTCTGAGTGTGTGTCCATGCAGCGTGTGTGAGCTCTGAGTGTGTGTCCATGCAGCGTGTGTGAGCTCATGCAGCGTGTGTGAGCTCTGAGTGTGTGTCCATGCAGCGTGTGTGTGAGCTCTGAGTGTGTGTCCATGCAGTGTCTGTGTGAGCTCTGAGTGTGTGTCCATGCAGCGTGTGTGAGCTCTGAGTGTGTGTCCATGCAGCGTGAATGAGCTCTGAGTGTGTGTCCATGCAGCGTGTGTGTGAGCTCTGAGTGTGTGTCCATGCAGCAGAGCTCTGAGTGTGTGTCCATGTGTGAGCTCTGAGTGTGTGTCCATGCAGCTCTGAGTGTGTGTCCATGCAGCGTGTGTGTGAGCTCTGAGTGTGTGTCCATGCAGTGTGTGTGAGCTCTGAGTGTGTGTCCATGCAGCGTGTGTGTGAGCTCTGAGTGTGTGTCCATGCAGCGTGTGTGTGGCTCTGAGTGTGTGTCCATGCAGCGTGTATGAGCTTTGAGACAGCGCACGGCATACACACTCTCTCCAGTGATGGATGGGATGAGAGGAAAGTCTGAGAGAAATATTCGCAGTGCTGCTTCTTATTTGAGTTCTCCTTGGAAAGCCTCGAAAACAGCCAAGTGTGGCTTCACATTTTTCATCCTTATTTAATGCAGTCTGAAGTGTTTGAAGCCACAGACTCTGCTTTGGGAAAGCCTGAGTGAGTGTTGCAGCGCTGAATTCAAACCCCAGCGGTGTCGTGCTCTGCTGAAACACCCCACTGATGAAATACCACACTGCCGAAATACCCCTGTGCCGAAACATCACTGCCGAAATACCCCTGTGCCGAAACGCCACACTGCCGAAATACCCCTGTGCCGAAACACCACTGCCGAAACACCACGGCTGAAATGCTACACTCCCGAAATACGCCTGTGCCGAAACACCACAATCCCGAAATACCCCTCTGCCGAAACACCACACTCCCGAAATACCCCACTGCCGAAATACCACACTCCCGAAAAATATGCCTCTGCCGAAACACCCCTCTCCCGAAATACCCCTCTGCCGAAATACCCCACTGCCGAAACACCCCTCTCCCGAAATACCCCTCTGCCGAAACACCCCATTGCCGAAATACCCCACTGCCGAAACACCACACCCGAAATACCCCTCTGCCGAAATATCCCTGTGCCGAAACACCCCACTGCTGAAATACCGCACTGCCGAAACACCACACTCCCGAAATACCACACTCCCAAAATACCCCTCTGCCGAAATACCACACTGCCGAAACACCCCACTGCCGAAACACCCCACTGCCGAAATACCCCTCTGCCGAAACACCCCTCTCCCGAAACACCCCATTGCCGAAATACCCCACTGCCGAAACACCACACTCCCGAAATACCCCTCTGCCGAAACACCCCTCTCCCGAAATACCCCACTGCCGAAATACCCCTCTGCCGAAATACCCCTTTGCCGAAATACCCCTCTGCCGAAACACCCCACTGCCGAAACACCCCACTGCCGAAATACCCCTCTGCCGAAACACCCCACTGCCGAAACACCCCACTGTCCATCCCTTTATTAATTATACCACGTGTGCAGTGCTGTTGTCAACAGTCAATGGGCTATAGGACCAAACATACTAAAACATCCAAATTTATGAAAGTTTAGGGAAGAAACTGGTGTGGATGAATGAAGACGTAAATGAGCAGAACACACAGAGATGCAGTGGCTCAGTGTCTATCTCCTTCTCTCCCCATCTGCAGATCCAGGTCAGCAGTTTTGTGACGGAGCACAACTGGGACTCTCTGGAGGTGTTTGATGGAGGAGACAACACTGATACCCTACTGGGCAGTTTCTCAGGTACGCTGCGCTGTCACTGTGGACTGTGTGCTGTCCTCACTGTGATTACAGTTACCTGTGCCTTCAACTTTATTCACACCTTCACACTCAGTTTCATATTCACCTTTATATTCACTTTTGATTTTCATTTCATATTCACTATTATATTCACCTTTATTTTTAATTTCATATTCACCATTATATTCACCTTTATTTTTAATTTCATATTCACCATAATATTCAAAATTGTATGTTGTGTGTTATGTGTGTGTGAGCATGTGTGTTTGTGTCTATGTATCTGTACGTTTGTGTGTGTCTGTGTGTGCGTGCGTGCGTGTGTGTGTGTGCACAGAGCCTTTCTCTGCTCTTGCTCTGTCTCTGCTCCTGTCTCGGTTTCTTCTCCTCAGACTGATCGTTATGTGGGCGGAGTGAAAGCACTCCAGATTTTTACACTCACTTCAGCCCCAACACCTGCGGCTCACATCCTCAGCGGGGATGACTGTGACGTTTGATTTGCCTGTTTATGTGTGTGAACAGAAAGCAGACCCTGATCAGAGAGACATGGAGTCAGGGGAAAGCAGGGGCTGTTTGAGCACATCCACCAAGGGTCCACTTCACAATGTCTGTTTCCCACAGTCTTCCTTAAATGAACGGAGATTTAGGATCAGCCAGTTTAGTGATTCATTTCTTCAGATCCCTGCATGGTCTGCATTATCTTTTTGTCAAAGTGAACAGCCTTAGAACTTTGCTTGGTTATATGAAACCATTAAAAAATAATGGGAATTTTAGATGGTTTTTAGTACCAGGAACACCATTAATGATGAAAATGTTTTTGTCTGCAGTCCGTTCAGTCGGATTTCTCTGAATAAAACGGTCTCTTCTCAACTGTGTCTCTTACTGTGCTTGCAGTTTTATTGATTCATATAATGACTTACATTTTGGACGTCTCTGTCCTTCGTCAGTGTCTTCAGATAAATGCTGAAAGTTCTTTATCCTGCTGTAGTTTGATGCATGGGCTCTAGATGATGACGCTGATGACCAGAGGATAGTTTAACGCTACATACCTGGAACATCTCTGTCAATTTCAAGGAGTTTGTCTGGAGCAATGCAATAAAATAATTGCTGGTTGTTTACTGTGCGATTCTCTGGGATGTTCCTTTGTTTATTCCCTGTGTTGAGTTGTTTGTTCACTGTGTTAGGTTTGTGGCCTGTGTTGAGTGCTGTTTGGTCACTGTGTTCAATTATATTTGTGGCCTGTGTTGAGTTGTTTGTTCACTGTGTTCATTTATGTTTGTGGCCTGTGTTGAGTGCTGTTTGTTAACTGTGTTCAGTTATGTTTGTGGCCTGTGTTAAGTTGTTTGTTCACTGTGTTGAGTTATGTTTATGGCCTGTGTTGAGTTGTTTGTTCACTGTGCTGAGTTATGCTTGTGGCCTGTGTTGAGTTGTTTGTTCACTGTGTTGAGTTATGTTTGTTCACTGTGTTGAATGCTGTTTGTTCACTGTGTTGAGGGCTCTTTCTCTGTCTTGGTGTTCAGGTACTACGGTCCCAGCTCTCCTGAACAGCACATCTAACCAGCTGTACCTGCACTTCTTCTCTGACATCAGTGTGTCTGCGGCCGGCTTTGAGCTGCACTACAAAAGTAAGGAGCAAACACGTGTCCCAGCTTGCATCTATCCTCTCAAACTGTTGTTGCCGCTACACTGCTATGGGCTTACTTGTCAACCTTGAGATGTGAAAATGAGGGATGGTTTCTTCTTCAAGGTCATTTTGCTCCACTTTGCTTGCGGTCCCCTGCTAATCTGTGCAATAACCATCTTAAAAGGAGCAGTAGAGTCACCCCAGCCCCCAGACAGGGTCCCCCTCCCCGGGCTGAAGCTGAGTGCGTGCAGCCCCTCCTTCTGCCCCACATTAGCTTCAGCTTCAGCCCCACATCAGGTTCAGCTTCTGCCCCACATCAGCTTCAGCTTCTGCCCCACATCAGCTTCAGCTTCAGCCCACATCAGCTTCAGCTTCTGCCCACATCAGCTTCAGCTTCAGCTCCACATCAGCTTCAGCTTCAGCCCCACATCAGCTTCAGCTCTCATCGGCTTCAGCTTCTGCCCCACATCAGCTTCAGCTTCTGCACTACTTCAGCTTCTGTCCCACATCAGCTTCAGCTTCAGCTCCACATCAGCTTCAGCTTCAGCCCCACATCAGCTTCAGCTCTACATCGGCTTCAGCTTCTGCCCCACATCAGCTTCAGCTTCTGCCCCACATCAGCTTCAGCTTCAGCCCCACATCAGCTTCAGCTTCAGCTCCACATCAGCTTCAGCTTCTGCCCCACATCAGCTTCAGCTTCTGCACTACTTC
>CM040749.1:905000-912500 GCA_022829145.1 Albula goreensis
GGAGTTTAACATGGTGGCTGAGCATCCCAGCACCTGTACATTTTCATCCATTGGTCCATTTTATTCTTGGATTGATCTGATTGGTTAACTGGCTGCTTGGTTCCCTCTCCCTCCAGCCTATGAGCTCCAGGAGTGCCCAGACCCAGAACCCTTCAGGCATGGAATGGTTCTGGGCAGTGGGTACAACGTGGGCCAGTCTGTGTCCTTCCAGTGCCAGCCTGGCTACCAGCTCAGTGGCCACTCCACCCTCACCTGCCAGCATGGCACCACGCGCAGCTGGGACCACCCCTTCCCCAGGTGTGAAGGTATGACACACCTCCTTCCCCAGGTGTAACACGCCCCCGTCCCCAGGTATGACGATGTGACACATACCCTTCCCCAGGTGTGACAATGTGACACGTCCCTGTCTTCAGGTGTGATGGTGTGACACGCCCCCTTTCCTCAGGTATGCCAGTGTGACATGCCCCTTCCCCATGTGTGATGGTGTGACACGTCCCTGTCTTCAGGTGTGATCGTATGACACACCCCTGTCTTCAGGTGTGATGGTGTGACAAGCCCCTTCTTCAGGTGTGATGGTGTGACACACCCCTGTCTGTGTGATTGGACCTCATTGGACGCATGGACAGCCACTCCTTGTCGTGTAGTTTTTTATGGTGAGCTGCTTTTATTTACGAGTGTCCCAGACGAAGAATTTACATAGTCGAATCTGATTGGTCAAGTTTTGCTTATCGTCGACTGATCGTTGAATCATGTTTTTCTTTTTTTTTTTTGCTCATTGACCCATATTCTCATTTGTGACACTGGCTTCCATTTTTTTCCACACCAGGCAAAAGAGCTGAAACACCCAATTAAACAATTTATCTTCTTGACTTGGCATAAGACTTTATTTCATAATAGGACTGTTCCATCCTTTTTGACGATAATAAATATGCCCATTAAAATATAGAAGGCCCATAGCTTACAGTAAAAAAGAAACCGGAGTAGGTATGTAAAAAACGTTTTTTTCAGACACAGAAACAACTTGATAAAGAAACAACCAAAACTGAAATGAGGCCACTGTCAAGTGTCGGCATATCAAACATCAGACAAAGTGGCAAATGAAAAATGACCATAGCAGAATATCGGTTTAAATAACAGGCAAACACATGCCTTGGATTTTCATCTTTTTAAGTTAAGGTGAATCCCTACCAGCTATAAAGTAAAGGCAATATGGAATAAAGCTTATTCGTTAAACCACAGGCGTCATTTACACTGGGGACGTGTCCCCGCCACCTTTTGTCATGGCCCATTTTGTCCCCACCACTCTTTGAAAGCCTTTAGTAAGTTTAACCCGTCACTGTCCCCAGCACTTTTCAAAACAAACTGACACCCAAGTGCTAAACGATGTCCGCTTGATTCTTTTCAAATTGTGTGCATGGAAAACCTACTACCTGCTCACGTTGCCCAGGAGAAGTGCGCTCCTTGCTTTGCTGACAAAAAACCTGCTTTGGAGAACATTCTCTCTGATGGTTTGGAGATGGATGGAATGCAATGATGTAGCGCAGATAAAGCTGACTGCACATTTCTTTATTCATTTGTAAATCTCTGCCCTTGTGGATGTGTATATTGTGTTTACTGCATGCATCTCTCTTTTGGGAACGGTGTATCCTGGCTCAAGTGTGCACATTTTTTCCCAGACATTGTGAGCTATTGGGAAGCTAAAAAGATTTAACGCCCAGCCGAGATGCTGCTTAGATGGTCCCTCAAAATTGGATAGTACAACTTAGTCTAACATGGTGAGTTATTCACACACAGTAAGGAGATTGAGTAAAAGCACATGAGTTACTTTTTAAATTTTATTAACAGTATTATTAATAGGCTGATATATACCAAAACAGGCTATATATCATGATTTATTGGGAGAAACCAAGCAATTATATGTCAGATCAGGCATTCAGCACCCCCATACAGCCACATTCTGTGACGATTCAGCTGTGGAGATTAGATAGAATCATCTTAGATTGGATCATCGAATAGTCGACTCCTCGGGGTCACCCCTAGTTTTATTGTCGCTGATCAGTGATTTGTTTTGGATAAAGTGTGCGTTACAGGACCAGTTAGCACAGTTGATTATGCAGTCAAAGTCCCCTTATGGACCCGATAATTTTTGGTTTGAACCTCACTCTTGTGAGTGTGTTTCTCCTGACTGAATCAGCTCACCCTGAGTGTGTCTCTCCTGACTGAATCAGCTCACCCTGAGTGTGTCTCTCCTGACTGAATCAGCTCACCCTGAGTGTGTCTCTCCTGACTGAATCAGCTCATCCTGAGTGTGTCTCTCCTGACTGAATCAGCTCACCCTGAGTGTCTCTCCTGACTGAATCAGCTCATCCTGAGTGTGTCTCTCCTGACTGAATCAGCTCACCCTGAGTGTGTCTCTCCTGACTGAATCAGCTCATTCTGAGTGTGTCTCTCCTGACTGAATCAGCTCATCCTGAGTGTGTCTCTCCTGACTGAATCAGCTCATCCTGAGTGTGTCTCTCCTGACTGAAGCTCAGATCCTGAGTGTGTCTCTCCTGACTGAATCAGCTCATCCTGAGTGTGTCTCTCCTGACTGAATCAGCTCACCCTGAGTGTGTCTCTCCTGACTGAAGCCGCAGAGCCCTGAGTGTGTCTCTCCTGACTGAAGCCGCAGAGCCCTGAGTGTGTCTCTCCTGACTGAAGCCGCAGAGCCCTGTGTGTAGTCTTTGGAGCAGCGTGCCCTTTATTTCCACCTGTAGCTGATTCTCAGTACAGTGGGTGCAGGTTATCATGCATGGGTAATATAGAATAGTGCTGTCAAACCTACTGAATGTAAAAGCATTGTAAAGCTTCCTTTATGCTGTACAAACACACTGTCAAACCTACTGAATGAAATACTCAGGCCTTTCTTCTCTCTTCATCCGGTATCCTTTTCTCTTATTGTCACACTGATGGGTATGGGAGTGTAGGGCATTCACCTGTGTAACAGCCGATCGGTGGGGCCTACCTGCGCTGCCTTTGTGAGAGTGAGAGAGCTTTGTGCTGCTCAGGCAGGCTCGGTCTTGCCCTCGCTGGACTGGCTCCAGTGTGCTGCAGATTGGGAGTGTAATCTTGTGCTGCAGGGACATTTTGCACAAAAACCACAGAGACCTTTTCCCAGAGGTAAGAAGGATGAAAGCCGGGGCGGGCCGGGCACCTCTGAGAGTGGGAGCAGCAGCACTGTAAGAGAGGCAGGCAGGCTGGATGCTCTGTGGAAAATCACTCTGTAAAATGCTGCCCACCCACCATCTGCCTCTGCACTGACTGACTATCACTAATACTACAGCAACCCCTGTTTCACAATCAGAGTGTGTGTGTGTGTGTGTGTGTGTGTGTGTGTGTGTGTGTGTGTGTGTGTGCTCTGTGCTCTGTGTGTGTGTGTTCTCTGTGTGTGCTGTGCTGTGTGTGTGCTCTGTGCATCTGTGTGTGTGTGTTCTCTGTGTGTGTGTGTGTGTGTGTGTGCTCTGTGTGTGTGTGTGTGTACTCTGTGTGAGTGTGTGTGTGTGTGTGTGTGTGTGTGCGCTCTGTGTGTGCTCTGTGTGTGTGTGTGTGCTCTGTGTGTGTGTGTGTGTGTGTGTGTGTGTGTGCTCTGTGCTCTGTGTGTGTGTGTGTGTGTGTACTGTGCTGTGTGTGTGTGCTCTGTGTGTGTGTGTGTGTGTGTGTGCGCTGTGCATTTTGTGTGTGTGCGCTCTGTGTGTGTGTGTGTGTGCGCGCTCTGTGTATGTGTGTGTGTGTGTGTGTGTGTGTGCTCTGTGTGTGTGTGTGTGTGTGTGTGCTCTGTGTTTGCTCTG
The DNA here is from genome assembly GCA_022829145.1 of Albula goreensis. Taxonomy (NCBI): domain Eukaryota; kingdom Metazoa; phylum Chordata; class Actinopteri; order Albuliformes; family Albulidae; genus Albula; species Albula goreensis. The sequence goes on from CM040749.1 coordinate 908,828, forward strand.
TGTGTGTGTGCGTGTGTGTGCACTGTGCATTTTGTGTGTGTGCTGTGTGTGTGTGTGTGTGTTTGCTGTGTGTTCTGTGTGTGTGTGCGCTGTGCATTTTGTGTGTGTGCGCTCTATGTGTGTGTGTGTGTGTGTGTGCGCTCTGTGTATGTGTGTGTGTGTGTGTGTGTGTGTGCTCTGTGTGTGAGTGTGTGTTTGTGTGTGCTCTGTGTGTTCTGTGTGTGTGTGTGTTTGCTGTGTGTTCTGTGTGTGTGTGCGCTGTGCATTTTGTGTGTGTGCGCTCTGTGTGTGTGTGTATGTGTGTGTGTGTGTGTGTGTGTGCTCTGTGTGTGTGTGTATGCTCTGTGTGTGCTGTGTGTGTGTGTGTGTTTCTGTGTGTGTGTGTGTGCGCTGTGCATTTTGTGTGTGTGCGCTCTGTGTGTGTGTGTGTGTGCGCTCTGTGTGTGTGTGTGTGTGTGTGCTGTGTGTGAGTGTGTTTGTGTGTGCTGTGTTTCTGTGTGTGTGTGTGTGTGTTTGCATTTGTGTGTGTGTGTGTGTGTGTGTGTGTGTGTGTGCTCTGTGTGTGTGTGTGTGTGTGCGCTCTGTGTGTGTGTGTGCTGTATGTGTGTGTGTGTGTGTGTGTGTGTGTGTGTGTGTGTGTGCTTTGTATGTGCTCTGTGTGGGATTTTTTTGTGCATTAGTGAAACGCCTCTCTCCAAATCAGCTGGCATTGTGGATTTTTTTGTGCATTAGTGAAACGCCTCTCTCCAAATCAGCTGGCATTGTGAAACGCAGAATTCACAGAGGTTCATAACTCCACCCAGTCAGTAATAAAATGGTTTCTCATGAGTGTGCTCCCTCTGTCGGCTCGGGTATACCTTTATCGCTCGCTCTTTCCTGTCATTCCCACAGCGACCTGCGGGGGCAATGTCACCTCAGACGGGGGGATCATCCTGTCCCCGGGATACCCCGAGGACTACCCTAGCCCTGCTGACTGCACCTGGCTGGTCACCGTGACGATGGGCATGGGGGTGCGGCTGAACGTCACCCTGCTTCAGATGCATGGGCCCCATGATGTCATTACCGTCTGGTAAGAGTGTGCCACCTCCTGCCACCTCCTCCTCCATGTCATTACTGTCTGGTAAGAGTGTGCCACCTCCTGCCACCTCCTCCTCCCCCTTCTCCTCCTCCATGTCATTACTGTCTGGTAAGAGTGTGCCACCTCCTGCCACCTCCTCCTCCCCCTTCTCCTCCTCCATGTCATTACCGTCTGGTAAGAGTGTGCCACCTCCTGCCACCTCCTCCTCCCCCTTCTCCTCCTCCCGCTGCTCTCAGCTCAACAGTAAAACCCTATGAGCAGGCTCACTGCCCCATTTTCCTCTGTTTTACAGCTAACGCAGTGCAGAAGAGGTAGAGCCCATATAACTGATAAATAACAGGTCTAACAGTTGTATAGCAGTTCTGTGCCAGGAATTTTCTATGACAGGGATAAGCATGTATAACAGGTATAAAATATATATGAAGTAAGACATATAATGAACATAAAATATGTATAGCATTTGTATAACAGGTGTAAAACAGGTGTCTAACATGTAAGGTTATGATAAGGTATATGTCATGCATGGGTATGTGTCAGGTCTATAAAAGGTGTATAACAGGTAAATCAATATAATAACAGGTGAATTACAGGTGTATAACAGGTAAAGGTAGTATATTACAACTATATGTCAGGTGTATAACAGGTGTATGGATCCACAGGGATGGTTCCCAACCAACGGCTCGTAGACTGGGTGTGTTCCCTGGGGCGGAGCAAGACCACGCCCCCACCAGTACCTCCAACCAGGTCCTGATCCGTTTCCATAGTGACGCTGAGCGGGGAGGTCTCTTCAGCATCACTTTCCAGGGTATGTGCTCAGCGATGAGACTAACCCCTCTGTGATTGAGTGTTGCTGATTTCAGCGTTGAGACTAACCCCTCTGTGATTGAGTGTTGCTTATTTCAGCGTTGAGACTAATCCCTGTGTGATTGAGTGTTGCTGATTTCAGCGTTGAGACTAACCCCTCTGTGATTGAGTGTTGCTGATTTCAGCGTTGAGACTAACCCCTCTGTGATTGAGTGTTGCTGATTTCAGCGTTGAGACTAATCCCTGTGTTGCTGATTTCAGCGTTGAGACTAATCCCTGTGTTGCTGATTTCAGCGTACAGACTGCAGTACTGCTTGCCTCCCCCCTTGGTGCCCAACGCCGAGCTGATCATGGGCAGTAAAGAGTTCCGCATGGGTGAGTGAGCCCGCCGTCTCCACGAGCATGTTAGAGAGCCGTCTCCACGAGCATGTGATCTGGCTGCCATGTCAGGACAATGCTCCTCTGACATACGAATCTGTGACAAATGGAGATCATATCAGGGAGGTGAGCTGACATGCAGAAAGGAGATTAATTACAGTGCAGTGCAGGCATTCTGCAGACGCTGCTGTGCAGAGCAGGACAGGAAGATAAGGCCAGCAGTGCATTGCAGTTTTACACAAACAGCATAATGGATATTAAATAGGACCACAGGTCATTTCCATATTTAACAGATGAGATCCAGTTTGTATGAAAGTATCGAATGGCTGGATTTCTGGGTGCATGTGCACAATAATGCTGGGAGTACTGTTAAATACAGGCAGAGTGACCGCTCTCTAACCGCTCTCTGACCACAGAGTGACCGCTCTCTGACCGCAGAGTGACATCACAGTGACCGCTCTCTAACCACTCTCTGACCGCAGAGTGCCCACTCTCTGACCGCAGAGTGACCACTCTCTGACCGCAGAGTGACCGCTCTCTGACCGCTCTCTGACCAGAGTGACAGCAGAGTGCAAGCTCTCTGACCTCAGAGTGACAGCAGAGTGGCCACTCTCTGACCACAGAGTGACAGCAGAGTGACCGCTCTCTGGTCGCAGAATGACCGCAGAGTGACATCACAGTGCCCGCTCTCTGACTGCAGAGTGACCGCTCTGACTAACCGCTGTCTGACTGCAGAGTGACTGCTCTCTGTGCTCTGTGCAGGAGACATGGTGGAGTACCGCTGTCTCCCTGGGTACCAGCTGACCGGCAGTCCCATCCTCACTTGCCGGCTGGGGACACACCTGGAGTTCCAGGGCCCACCCCCCTCCTGCGAGGGTGAGCTTATCCTCTGTGCTGCTGCATTTATTTATTTATATTTATTTGTCTATTTATTAAACTATTTATTTCTGTATTTCTTTATTTATTAAAATTTTTTTTTTTTAGTTAGATATTTCAGTTATGTTTACATTTCTCTCATTTTTATCATCCATCTTAATTTGTTTTTATTACTTTGCCTTACAAACCAATATCCTCACAAACCGAAACACACACGTATGCGCAGACTCACACACACATACATGCAGACAGACCCATGCACACACAGACACGCACACACACAGACAGACACATGCGCACACACACACACACAGACAGACACATGCGCACACACACACACACACTTAGACACGCACACACACAGGCACACACACACACAGACAGACACATGCACACACACACACTCAGACACGCACACATTAGACATACGCACACACACAGACACATGCACACACACTCAGCTGTGACTCAGGAGTCTGGATGTCTGTGCTTTCACTCCCCCACTGGTGCGGGTTGGGGGTGGAGGTAGGCGGTGGG